>JAQQZY010000007.1:22552045-22566988 GCA_030068375.1 Ostorhinchus rueppellii | reverse complement strand
CCCGCCTTCGCCCTTAAGTAGCTGGGATAGGCTCCATGTGACCCCCGTGACCCCAGTGAGGATAAAGCGGGTATAGAGAAATGAATGAATATAATGGTATTACTGTTTTAAAAATTAAATTAAAATGTATTCATAGAGTAGTTAGCTAGCTGGTAAGTTTCCAATTTAGAATATTTCCCAAATTCCCCAGCTTAACTTCCCATGGAAAGTTTCTGGAAATTTCCTGGAAATTTTCCACCCCATTTGCAACCGTAGTCCTGATCTTTTTCTGCATATCATGAAGAATGGGAGAAATTATCTAATCTTCTAGTAAACTAACCTCAGAGATAGTACATGCATAGCTTTTCTTATACGATCTTTCAAATTACAGAGTAAAAACCAACTAAATAGAGGTTAACCAGGAGGCAAACACTGACATTGAAAACGCAGTACGGAGCTCTGATTTTAACTAACTTCGTTTTTTATTTTATTTCTTACCAGAGCTGAACATTTAAGTGATGAAACCTAAATAAATAAATCAAAGTCAAGGTAATGAATCAATACTTGAAGTGAATGAATTGTAAAAATCATGGATCAATGAGTCAAAACTACGACTAAACCAAAACAGAAATAAATAAACACCCTGCAAAAATACCACGTGTTAGGGTTCAGGGGATTATAATATCTCATGAGTTTAGATCTATCCTACATTTAACCAGTAAAGCCCATCTTATTATGTAGAAACCGGAGTGTGAAACCAGGATGGATAAACCCGGATGGATGTTCCTCCTGGTAACTGAGCCCGCAGTAGCAAACAGGTGACGAATACACAGTGAGTGATGATGGATGTTATGGGAATAGTTTGCATACCAGACACCCCATCCTGATCCCTCGTCGCACACATACTGTCGGCCAAGCTGGCAGCTGAAAGACGTCCGAGTCAGAGGGAATGAGCGGAGGACAGAGACACAAACTACTCGACGAGACAGAGTGTAAGCGTGTCAGAACAGGGGCCAGCTGTTAACAGCATGAGACAATTCACCAAATTTTCGATCTCGCTGTTTGTGCCTTAACCCGTCCATTTGTCATCGCTGATCACCTGTTGGATGTAGGCGTGCGGTGGCAGCAACGCCTTCAACCTGTAGCGTCTTCAATCAGCTGCTGATCCCGGCACATTAAACACACTGACAGAATAATTAAAACACACACAGCAAACGTTTCAACACCAGGCCTGCATTTGAAGCACGGCTGCCACTGTACATTAACAAGCGGGCAGACAATAAATTTAATCTTCCACTTACATTTTCAAGCTTAATAAAAATTAGAGTGTGCGTGTTGAGAGTCTGGCCTGGAGGAGAATGTGCGAGCTCCAAGTGGAAGCTGTGGTTTGGTCTGGCTCTGGTTTCCACAGGATTCAGATTGAGAGCGAAACCAGGACGAGAATGTTACGATAAAAGAGGCTTAACCTGAGCATTCTATCTGTGCTCTAGAAAATGTGATTAGTCTCATTGTGTGCATTGTAAATATAAACGGCCTTTCCTTATAGGGCTTTATGGACTACAGCGATGTATATTCACACCAAAAAAGGCCGATCGCTCTGACAGACATGCAGTGTTTGTTTAAGTGGTTCTACAGGAAGTTCACGAGGACTAACTCCACCTGTCAAAAGAAAAGCCGTCTCCCTCCTTAAATGTTTTTGTTCTATTTCAGTCACCTTCACACCACACTCACGTGTTCTTATGTGACTTTTTTTCTTACTTTCATTAGCTGCAAGGCATACTGAGGAGGTGAGAGAGGATATCTATTTGTCACAGAGTGAGATATCGCCAATAGCTGATCTTGATTCGCCTCCAAAAGGTCAAATTTTCCTCTTAACCAGCACTTCTCCAAAACATCTGTACAGGTCATTGTGTAATAAGGCTGCACCATATGTTGAATTTTACTTGACTCTCATTTATTTTGTATCACAGATACGCATTTTTTTGTTCAGCTCACAGTCCGAAATATCCTACTGAATCGACAAAACATATTAATCAGAACTAACAGGACACTTTACATTTACATTTTAACAGTAACAGCAGAATTTGGCTCTTATAGTAGTTAATAATCAGCAAATACCAGGTTTCTCAAGAGGAATTAGCATAAAAACAAATATAAT
This sequence comes from Ostorhinchus rueppellii, assembly GCA_030068375.1. Taxonomy (NCBI): domain Eukaryota; kingdom Metazoa; phylum Chordata; class Actinopteri; order Kurtiformes; family Apogonidae; genus Ostorhinchus; species Ostorhinchus rueppellii. The sequence continues at coordinate 22,564,851 of JAQQZY010000007.1, read as the reverse complement.
ACATTGATTTACCTATACTTTTGCAGTGAGTTTGAGGTTCAATTCAAGATTTAATGAATAATTACTGTGACTTTTTATGTTCAGTAATAGATTTATTTACTGATTTAACCATTTAAAGATTTATTATGTTTGACTTATTTCAGTTCAGTAGTTAATCTAGTTTATCATGAAGTTACTTATATTTATTTATTTATTTGATTAATTTTACTTAATTTTATTTTATGCATTTCTTTTTCATTACTTTTTTTTTTCCAGTGTTGATAATATTATACTGGCTATTAACTAACTATAGTACTGTGTCAAATTAGTGAACACAGGTGCCTCAATATTTGACATTTTAGAACTGGAAAACAGCCCAAAATTTTTTTTTTACAGATTATCAAAATATTTGCCAATTAATATTCTATCAATGGGATGGAGCGTGGAAAGATTTGAGCTCTTTACACATTTGAAGCCACAGCTCAGACTGAAGCTCTCAAGGAATGATTCATCTTCTTTCTAAAGTTTTATTTCTTATTCTTGATCATTTGTTCAATCTGTGTCCGACTATATTCTTCCAAATGCATTTCTGTTGTAGATCAAACCCCTCCCTACCTTTGTACATCTCCCAGTTGTGCACATCTGTGTGTCTGTCTAGATGATTGAATACTGTTTAACAGGCTTGACCAGGAAAACACATGGTGAACATCACAGGGGAGATGCATCACCTGCTGAAAGTGATTTCTTGGCTCTACCAGTGTACACAAGAACATATACACAGATGTTTGACATACAGGCATGCACATGTATGCAGGCATGGATACTGTGATGTTGATGCATACAGGCTGTGACAGCATTGCTTCCTGTACTACTGTCCTGTTTTTAACTAGGCGGCATGTTCTCTTGCAGTCCTGTTTTATTTAGGTGTTCCAATAAGCACATTCCTACTGTTTGTAATCAGATTTTAACATGTTTTTCAGATTGTACGTGTATTCATGTCTTCCTTTGGCCTTGCCGTTTATCGACTGATATTTTCTGTGTCACTGTTTGAGAGATCAGCAGTGGCTTCCCAGAGGCCAGGTCATGCTAGAAGTGAGCATGTCATTGGATTTGGAAGAGACTCGGCAAGGCACAACCCACACAGAAAGGAAAAGAGGTTTAGACTCTGAATCACAGATTATGCCCAAGAAATAGAAAGACAGACCTCAAAGCAATCATATCAGCTCAGTACCATTTATAATCATTCCCAAAGAGCGTGCGCAGATCTAATAGTCTCTCCGTGTGAATTTTACACACAGTACACACTCTCCACCCCAGTATTAAATGCATCTGTCAACACAAAATTATAAAGTGTAAAAAAACGAGCTGAATGTACCTTTAGGTTTTATGTTTTCATGCTATGCTTGTCACTTTTCATCACGAGACTTAATTCACAATGTTCTCATGACCTCTACCTTCACAGGATATAAACATGAATGGATGTGTGAGCGCACACACACAAACACACACATATACACACTCACAGAGGCACCGTAACCTCTCCTGCCTGGGAAATACTTAAAGGAAGTGGAGGAAGAGGAAAGCAGGGAAACCAAGAAATAAATAACTCCTTTGTGTCACGATTAAATAAACAATTCAGCACATTACAGATTAGTATCGTGGTTGAACCGATAAGAAGCTTCTTATACACTATTACTGCATAATATGTTTGATGTGTGCATGTAGGTAATGACAGAAAAAGAGGCATGATGAAAAGAAAAGTAAAAGAAAATTACAGCAAATACTGGAAACAGACTGAGCAAATGTGAGGATAAAAAGGGAGAAGTAAAGCAGAAGAGATGAACTAGCCATTTAGCATGTGTCCACTCTGTCCATGCTTCACTTATGATATTTATGACACAATATGATGATTAGATATCAGTCATTTGTTTTTTTTTATCCTACATTTTATATGAGATGTCCAAAATGCAGCCAGACCAATAACACGACCACAAATCTAACAGTCGTATCTATTGTAAATATTTGTGCAGTTGTGAGAACATTTTGCCTTCATCTTGACACTATTAGTCACATGACAAAACCTCATAACCTGAATTTAGACGCCAAATACACATCACACAAAAATGTAAACTAGGCCTTCTGGACCAGCTGACCCAATGCTTCACTTTGTCACTATCTTGACAGAGTAAAATACCAAACGCTCCATAAACTTGACACTTGGTTGGCAAGCAAATGGAGAAAATACAGAACAAATATGAAATGATATCCATTAGGAGATGATGTCAGGGCTCACATCATTTGTGTGTGTGTCCTATGTGAGTGGCCCAATATTCCACTGGCCCAGAAAAGAAGTACCAAACATCTACCATTATCGTGCAAATCACAGCCCCCATGAGGGGGGACTCTCGCCCAGAGTCTTGGCTCAGTCAGAGTGAACCTTTAAGAACGTGCCGGAACGAGAAAATCAAGCCTATTCACTCGATCTGCCATAGTGGAAAACCACCCGTGATGTCTGTCATGGGATTTGGCCGGCTCTAAGTGCCAGAATAACTGCTGGCTAGGGTTAAAAAAAACGACTAACAGTTGATTACAACTGTTGCAACAACTGGAGTCGAGGTCCAGGGGGTTTATTTATTAGGCTGAGGGATATAATAATTCAACAGAGCAGCCTAATTGGGGCAAATTACAGGGTTCGATAATTCTGCAACAGACGGGCTGTATATGTGATTCTGAAGACAGTTTAGAAATCAATCATATTAAAGCTGTACTTATCTGCATCCTTTCATTCATTTTAAACTCTTTCCGCCACTTAATCCACATCTTTCCCCTATTTTATTTCCTTTTATATTCTATTTGCATCTCATATCACTATTATTTATTATTCCCTCTCAAACTTTACATCAGTCATTACAGACCCTTCTGCCAGTTCCAAAACCAACAAAATGGTCAGCAAATATAGCTTTTGAAAATCAGTGCATGTGGCCTTGACTTTAAACGAAAATGACCGCACTTGAAGATCTATTTCTAGCAGTAACTAGGGATGAAACAACCTGACTTTTTCAGTTCTGATACCGATACTGGGAACTTGCATATCAGTCAATACCTGATCCGATATCATTGTTGATTTAGAGCAGAGGTTCTCAGCGGGGGGTGGGGGGGCACTCTCCTGGGGGGCCATCATCATCATGGAGGCCTGCCAGTGTGTTACCGACTATTGTTGTACATCGCATCAGTATAAATCACTTGGCACACATCCCCTCCTGGTTGCAAATAATTTTTTCAGGGGGGCAGCAGGTAGTCAATGATAAGGGGCGCTCACTTTTACTTTTACTGTCTCACCACTTTATCTACAGAGCGATATAACCCGCCTGGTCCTCCTCATACAGGTCCATCATGTTACTTTTAGAATTCCGTGACATAGCTTGTGTCACAAAAATTTAACCCCTTGACGCCTATTGATGCAAATTCGCGTCAAACCCCACCCCTGCTCCAAAATGCAACCAAAATACTATCTATTTGAAAGAAAAAAATGCAAGTCAATTTTTTTTTTTTTTTTTCACAATTGGAAATCGATTCAGGCGTTAAGGGGTTAAAGGGGAAGGACTGGTCTTACTGGTCGGTTGCTTATGCTGATCCCCAATCCAGCTAAAATATTGATATCGGGTCTAATATCTGATCTGAATATTGGATCAGTGCCACCTTAGGAGTAAAATCTGAGATTGAGAAAAGGCTTGTTTTTGCTACTCCTTTATAATGAGAGTCTGGTTTATTCCAATTCTATTTGTAAAATGTCATGAGATAACTTTTGTTATGATTTGGCGCTATATAAAGAGAATTTGATTGATTGATTTGATTGATAATAAAACCGCTCTTACTAATTAGGTTATAAACACTCTATAAACTATTACTGAATGCATTAGAAAAAAGGAAAACCGCGACCTCATGGCTGCCAAATAATGACCTCGTTTTTAATTTTACTGTTAAGCCTCAGATTCTATAGCTCCATTTGTATCCAGCTCCCTTTTCAACAATTATAAACAACAGTAACTCATCAGTAAATGGTCTAACAGGCTGACTAATACTGGGACAAAGTAAAATAAGCATAACAACTAACAACATACAAGATTTAATAGAAGAGAGTGCAGCAGTAACTTGATCTTGCTAATCTGAACTGAATCAATGAATGAAAACTGTTCATAAATTTTTAATTTTGATTCCCTTTATTCCCCCCTCATCTGTCCTGTAGAAGCAGTTGGTGAGAAAGGTGCTCAGTAGCCATTTAATATCTTCCTGGAAGTCCAACAGGTCGTCAGGCTTGACCATTTCTCAGGAGAGGTCCATTTTATGCAGAAGAGCTGGAATCAAAATAAAAGCAAAAACAGAGAATCTGCTGCGAGATACTGCACCGATACCAAGCGCTCACCCTATGCTGTTGGCTTGGTTACCGTGACAACCATGGGAGGTGAGAGAGAGGACATACCAGCACAGAGTAAATCTCCTCACAGTAGCTTGAGGAATGCAGGTGAAGCTTTCCTCCCCGTCTTTCTCTTCTACCTTTATAAATCTCCTTTCAGTTCTAAATGAAAACACTGAATGGTTGTACTTCCCCTCTCAGAGCCTACTTTTTTATGAATCACATTACAAAATGCCACTGCCTCCAAATACACCCTCCTTTTCTGCACTAGGACTTTGAAGCTGCTTTTCATTTAAGGCATGACTTTGATTTCCAGACTCATTTATACTGATGTATAAATCAGGCTTTTGTCAGGGGAGTAATCAGAGGGAGCTTACAGGGAGGGTGTAAGTGAAAAAGGAGAGTGAATAAAGAGATGAGAGGACAACGGAGACAGTGAATACTTGGTTTTGGCTGCATAAGTAGGACAATAGTGCTGTGGCCAACATGCTACAAGATTGAGCACCATGAGAATTAAAAATGTCAGTTCTCCCTGAAAAATTAAGAAGAGTAGAGTGTACAGAGTAAACGAGAAAGATAAAAGAGGACTACTACAGAAGGAAAACTTTGTTCTTCAGGGTTTCCCTTACCTCTAAGAAGCAGGTCCCAGCTGGGGTGTTCTCCTTAATGGAGGCATTGTAGAAGTTGCTGGAAAACACAGGTGTGTTATCATTAACATCCTGAAGCACAATGTCCACTTTTGCTGTGGACGACAGCGGCGGGCGTCCACTATCTGTTGCAACAACAGTGATGCTGGGTGCAGGCTCTGATTCGAAATCCAGAGCAGTGGCTGTGGTAATGATCCCTGTAACTGGATCGATAGAAAACCACTCAGAGTGCAAGTTTTTGTCTTTGAGGAGGCTATATCGGACATCTCCATTGGGGCCTTGGTCCTTGTCCCTAGCCGTAACCTGGAGAACAAAGGAACCTGGATAGACAACCTCAGGTATGGTCTGTTTGTAGGCCTGCTGGTCAAACAGAGGGGGGTTGTCATTGACATCTGTCACTTGGATGGTGAAGGATGACTCTGCTCTGAGGGGAGGGGTGCCAGAGTCTGTGGCCATCACCCTGAGATCATACGAATCCCGCTCCTCTCTGTCCAAAACCTGGTCTACATATATCAGGTAGATGATGCTGTCCTTGGTGGTTAAAGCAAATTTCCCATCGCCGCCCTCTAGGGACACATTTACATTTGCATACTCTCCATAGTCTGGGTCAGTGACAGATATCCGAGCCACATACTGGCCTGGTTGGGCCCCTTCGGAGATCCTTGGAGACCCATCCTCACTGAGGAAGATGATGGTCATGGTGGGTTGGTTGTCGTTATAGTCACGGACATGAATTGTCACAAATGCATTGGTCACCTGACAAAGGACGACAGAACATAGTCATGATAATGCTCATCACATTACACAAATAATTCATCATTTAATAATATGCATATTTTGAATATGAGTTTTTTCTTGTCACTGTTCTCCTTCAGCAAAAAAACATAACTTCCAATTTGTGATGATATTTTACAGAACTATATGATATTGTTGCTCATTCAACTGAAAATATTACTAAACAAATGAAGATAATGGTTCAATTCTTAGTTGTATAATAAATACAATAAAAAGAACATCAGTATTACTTATGTTTGTGCTGAAATTTGAGCCTCAACTAGTTTTCTATTTATTCCAGTTTATTAAAAAAAAAATGTAAAAATAACAATCTTATAAATTGACCCTTATTTCATTTAATAAATACCCTTAATGCACTTACCTCAGGATGGCTGGCATTATCACGGGCCTGAACCACCAGTTCATGGACCCTCTTTAGCTCATAGTCCAGGGGTCTATTGAGTGTGATGACCCCTGACTTAACGTCCATCACAAAGTAGCGGTCAGGGTCACTCTGACGGCGGTTGATTTCATAAAGCACCAGACCATTATCGCCCTCATCCTCATCTGTTGCAAACACCTGCATGGACATTTCAGACAAAGTACAACTTGGCATTATGTTTACTAATATTGAATATACTAAAATATAATGTCCTAACAGTGACAGCACTAACCTGTAGGATGCTACTTCCTTGTGGGAGGCTTTCAGAGATAATAGCGTGGTATCGGCTCTGATTGAAAACTGGTGCGTGATCGTTGATGTCAGTCACAGTCACGTCCAGGGTCATGGATCCCATTCTTCTGGGTGAACCCCCATCAAAGGCCTCCAAGACAAGGGTGTATGCTGAGCGTTTCTCCCTGTCCAGTGGTCCATTGACCACCAGGTCTAGATACAAGACCTTGTTAGCAGCTCTCTTAGTCTCCAGTCTGAACGCCTGGCCCACGTTACCCTCTCGGATAGCGTAACCTTGGGTGGTCAACTGGTCTTTGTCTGCATCGGTTGCCGGTTCCAGGGAAAAACGTGTCCCCACTGCTGTGTGCTCAGGTATCTTTAACACAGCTTTCTTTTTGGGGAACACAGGTGCGTGGTCATTGATGTCGTTGACAGTGATTGAGACCTCGATCGTGACTCCAGTCATTGTCACAGCGATAAAGCTGTAGTGGTCCCTCTGCTCACGGTCCAGGCGTCGGGCAGTGGTAATGATGCCTGTGGTCTCATCGATGTTAAGGTCACTGCCGACACCTGTGCCCTCATGGTCTGAGATGAAGTAAAGGCTTGCAGTTTCTCCAGGCGGTAACCCGGCACTAATGTCACCAACAATTGTTCCTGCTGGTTGTTCTTCATCTAACTGGAGTTCCAATGTTCCATGGACTGTTGTGAACTGAACAAGGACAAGAGTGATGCAAAAATAAAAAAGCTGTTTCCTCTGCCACAGACTGACCCAAGGCCTCCGTCTTGACCCTTTACTTGTTATCTGCATGGCTGGGTCCTGCTACACCTAAAACAAGAAAAAGAGAAAAGCTTTAGTCAATGGTTGGAAATGACTTACTTCCAGAAGAACAGACGTATTTTATGATTTGTGAATTCTTTATATGAATATATCTACATGTGAGTTTTCACTTGCTCTCTTAACACAAAATGAAAACAAATCTTTTTTCAAAGTAGAATATGCATCTTAAATTCTTCCATGACAATGCGTTAACACTTTTACAATCCAGAACCTATATCACAGACACTGCCTGATGAATTTCAGGTTTTCAACCTCATAAAAAGGATATATAATATTTTGGAAAGAGCCCATTAGCTGGATCAGAAAGACCTGAAAGAACATGAAAATGCAGTCTGAGTCTGTCCAGGGTCCACATTGGCTTGAACTATATTGAGGACAGAATCATAAACTATATTTTTCTTCAGGATAACAAGTTTTATCCACTGGGTGAGAACATTTTTAAGTGTCTAAAACAGTCACACTGAAATCTAAAGGGATAACAAATTAAATACACCAAAATGGGCATCAAGATTCAATAAGATTTTTCTTTCCAGCAGAGATTACTTTAGAAAGTGCTTACACACACACACACACACACACACAAACACATGGAATGCATGGGAAAACAGGTCTGTAGCTGCTTCAACAAGGCTTTTATAGGGAAAGGCTGTCACTTAAGACTGTAAGCTTAGACTCTGTGTTCCCAAAACTCTAAATCATGCACAAATCTATAAAGATAATATCCTCCTCATGCTAATATTAAATCAATCTTATCAGACATACGCTGCACCTAATCACAAACAGATTACCCATAATGTAACTATCCAAAAGCCCAGGATCAAACACTTTTTGTCAACATTTAAGTTTCCTCGTTGTGCTGAAACAGACAAAGTGCATCACTACATGTCATACTGAGTTCATGAAAGGCTGTCGCCAGTTGAAAAACCCACCTGACACTCTTATCCTACAGCAAACCCAACATCTGGTACTTCTAGCAAGTTAAAACAAACACCAATAATTATTTGCAAATGGAATTTGACCCAGGTTTGACAAGTGTACTTTCGCATACTACCAAATTCTGCAAATACACTCATAACTGTTCTGGCAAGTTAAACCTGTGCAGCCTTTCTAAACTCTCACGAGGTAGACGCACATGATGAGATCTACAAATATTTAGTTTATTTTCCAAATGAGAACAACTGTTTATGCATATTCCTTGCGTATTTATAAGGAAAGATTAATTGTGCGCATAACTCTTCAAAACATCCCACAATGAGGAGAACTATTCAGCGCTGACATAGCTCATTCATCACACTTTGCGAGCAGAGGGATGCGGCTTTGCAACAATCTCCTGCATTGATAACAACATCAATACCTAAACTGCGTGGAATGCGAATGAATCTTGCCTGTATTAGCTAATATTTTGTCAAAGAATCAAAGCCAAACAAATAGATGTGTGCTGCAGGCATCCAGCCAGTAGCAGACAGGAGGTTGGTTGTAGATGGAGGGTGTTGGTCCTTGTCGGCCGGCCACATTCACCCAGACAATCACTCCCTCAGTGCAAGTATAATCTGGACAGTTAACTTTAGGAATGTCCTCCACCTCTGGAGAGAAAGCCAGCCTGCATTCAGCTTCAGAATGTGCACATACATTGAACTGAGGCGTTTACACACACTCACAAACGACCACAGGCTGATTCTTCTGTTGAGGTTGACTGCTATCTTCTACAAGACCATGAAAACCACCTTCTTTACAATATTTAACACCCCTTCATTGTTTCTCAGACTTTTCTGAGGGAACCCACTTTTTTTTTTTTAATACTGACAAACTACCCAGATATAGTCACATTAAACACAAAGGTGTGAATTTATGAATACAATGAATACATTCATGATCATTTTATTGCCATTTTTGCAGGACCATTAATAATGTCTTCAAGAGGTAAACCAGCCAAGAGACATAGGCCTCATTCATTTTGTGCATATGTATGAGAACAAATACACATTAAATATATTTTCCAACCCAATAGATCAGTGGTTCCCAGCCTTTCTTGGCTCGTGACCCCATTTTAATGTCACAAATTTTTGGTGATCCCAGACATTCAAAACCGAGACTTTTTTTTTTTTGACAAAATTGATTTGTTTTTGATCACGTAATAGTTTTCTATACTATGTTGCAAATAAATGTTAATTTTGGATGACACTTAGGTTATATAATGAATATAATGCACCTTTTTAGTGTCTGCTTCTCAGTTTCTGTTGGAGATGTTTTAGCAAGGCCAGGTGGGCGGAGAAATCTTTACATATCTTTTTAATTATAATTAAATATATACTGATCATTAAAAAAATATTTTTATTAGTCATTTTTTTAACCAATTAATTGAAATTTCAGGGGACTCTGTTTGAATTCTAGACATCCCAAATGGGATTGCGACCCCAAGACTGAAGAATACTGCGTTAGATGCATCTACAGCCCCATTTACGTACATCGACTAGTGTTCCCTGTAAACTCCAGGAAATGTTTAATACCTGCAGAGGGTGTCTGCCATCTTAATCCCAAGTAAATTTGCCATGATTCTTATTTGTAAACTAAAAATCCAACCACAAAATTCCACCGACCCTATCTATGTCAGCAAACAGAAATGCTTGAAATGCAAATTTATCTGGTGTCACAAATAAAATCTAACTGGTGGGTCATGACCTACTAAACTATGGATACGCTCTTGTGTCACACTTAGCAAATCAGTCAATATGACAAGAGCAAACATAGACAGGCTGAAAAATATGCTTCTGTGTTTCCTCTTATATGGTTTTCTTTGAGCGGGGTTTTCCCTTTCTTTTTGTGTCTAAAAAAAACTTCTCTCCATTGAGTGACTGGAACTCTGTTGTTAGTTTTAGATTTACGCGTCTCCCCAAAGCCTTTTTAGACTGTATGCAACACATAAAGCAAATAAAATACATTATTCTATATCTAATGAATCCTTCTGGTATCATCCTCCCCTCTAGTTTCTCCACTGACCTCGACCTCCTGCGGTAGTTTATGAGGCCTTCGAGGAGGAAAGATTAATAAAGTCTACAGCTCCACTGGGAAAGTGAGAGGGACACTGATACTGGCCCCACTGGTATGGTCGCTGACCTCTACATCTGGTCTAGACGGCTGCTCTGGACAGTTGCTGCACTCCTACATAAAAAAAGGAAGCAGGGCTTAGGCTGGAAAGTCTGCACACACACCCTTTTGTTCTGTTTGCTGCATGTCTGTGTGTGTTTGTGGAGCTGTCGGCCTTAAACAAAACCGTTAGGGAAAGAGAAAAGAAGGGAGAAAAGTTGAAGAAAGAGGTCTGAGAGAGACAAATGGGGGTGGGAGCATGAAAAGACGCTGTTGTACTGCAACTTAAGAGTCAAAACTTTGAGTCTTCAGAGACCCCGCTTTGATGAAATAAACCCAGACTACAGAACAACGGTGATGGAGAACACAAAAAGAACAAAGCATAGAGAAGGAGAGGATGGATTTGAGGAAAAAAAAGTTACTTTCTGAGGAGTGATTAGCCCGTTTGCTTTGGCTTCACATCCTTACTGTCTTTGGAGACCTCTGAATTGTGTGGGAGAAACTTACAACTGAAATAAAAAGTCAGAGAGTCTGTATTCCAAAATGTGTGTAATGTGTGTCAGTGAAAGGTTGTATTGATGAGCGGATTGCACGACTGCAGTCTGTCACTGTCGATGAGGAGTCGGTCCATGACATCATCTCCCGTTTGACATGAGCTGTAACACACTTTTGTTTACTCTGGAAAACACAGGCCGGTGAGGAAAAGAACAGAGAGAGAGAGCAGAGGCTTAAAATATAACTAACGCTGAAAGGAAACTGGTTTTAACAGATGGCCTGAGTAAAAGACAACCACCTGATTCACTCCCCCTAGTGGCACTTTTTATGGCTTTAGTGGTTTGGCATGGTTTACAGACATCATAGGCCACATTTTACACACTTACTTTATTGTATTCATGTTGTATTGGATTGTTTTTATTTTTCAAATGTTTTATTCTAGTCTTCTCTTTTATGGTTTATAGACATTCATTCCTGTACTGAATATGATCTCGTACTTTTTTATTTCATTGTTTTATTTCATTTTATTCTATTCTTTATGCCTTAGTATGTTTCAGTTTAGTTTTATTGTCATGTTAATCTATTTCAGCTCAGTCTCTTACAGTTTCTTCTGCCTTTTTATCTGCCTATAAATCATCTGTGAGGCATGATGAATTGCACTGCACAGCAAAGTGATTTACAGATTGATATAGTTCAGCTATAGCAACTATAATACATTTTCTGGAGTCTGAGGTGGGAAATAAATAAGTGTAAGTAGAGTTTTCAGATATCTGTACATTACTGCTGTATTTATTTTACTTTACTCCCTTTTTAAACCAGCAGTGATTGATGGTTTTTAAGCATCGTTGGGCAAAAACTCTGTAGTTATTTTCCAGCATCTGGTAATTCAAGTGTTCTAAGAGAAATAGAGACTTCAGGGTGTCTGTCTAATCACAAGTGTTTTCAGGTTTAATTAATGATTGTCAGCTTTTGTCAGACACAACCTGGACGCAGCTCTAGTGTTCCATATCTGGACATAGAAGCTTGGAAAAAATTGCTTCACTTTTCCACAACAGCATGAAATGACGTCAGGTTCAGCTATCTTCATGTTTAGATTTTGATTTGGGCGAAGAGAAGAGGAGCGCTGCAGGAGGAAGGTGAGTGTTGTCAAATTGTGTTTTTTCCTCCCTGATTTGGCTTTTTAGTTTTGATGGATTAGAGCACAGGTGCCAAACATGTGGCCCAAGGGGCCAAATCTGACCCGCCAAAGAGTCCAATCCGGCCCTTGGGATGAATTTGTGAAACGTGAAAATAAATATTAACCCTAGAGTACTATCGCCGGGTGATTTTCACCCCAGCAAATGCATTTGCATGATTTTCAATATGCTGCATTTGTCTGAGTGTCAAGGAGTCTGTGACTTCACCAGGGAAGTCCCACATGTCCCAGGAATGGGTGGAGCAAAGACCAAGTTTCCAGTACCATTTTTTTTTTTTTTTTTTAGGATTTTTTTGTTCTTGAATTCCTATTGTTTCAGTAATTTTGGAGCATTTTTTTAGTGTCCTCCCATGACACTTTTGTCATTTTGTTAGACATGCCACAGTTGAAAATAAAAGAAAACCACTAATTTGTCATGTGTTGTTATATTTACCTCCAAAAAGGAGGTTGTGTTTTACTGTGCATTTGTTTGTTTGTTTGTTTGTTTGTTTGTTTGTTTGTTACCATCCAACTTTGTTTTTTAGCAACATAACTCAAAAAGTTATGGACAGATTTTGAGGAAATTTTCAGGGTATGTCCACTTTGGGTCAAGGAAGAGATGATTACATTTTGGAGGCGTTTTGAATCACTGTCTGGATCCAGGAACTTTTTAAAGGATTCTTTATCATTGTGAGATAGGGCATGGTGGCACAGAGCTGCATGAGGTC
>JAQQZY010000007.1:22532468-22546057 GCA_030068375.1 Ostorhinchus rueppellii | reverse complement strand
TATTATCCTCTAACTGATGGATACTTGTTAAAATGACAACATAATGCCAGAAACCAATGAATACTGTCAAAAAATCATAAAGACATAATGTTACCTTACCTATCCAGTAGAAATACACTTTAGAGTTCTTTCCGGTCCTTCTGTTGACTCCACCCCTCATATGCGACACAGATGTTCACTCTCCTACACTCTTCTAAAGCCTTTTTCTTGGCAGTAGCCTTCTGTCTCTAACACAGTTTTGCGTTTACAACCCATTGTTTCCACCTTTCCAAGTGTCTACATATTTTAGCCTTGTATGCTAGCTAATATAGCTATCCAAGCTCTGGCTCAGTTTCCTCGGTAGGAGCTCCACGCCTATAAGGACACGCGATTAGTGCCCAAATAGGGGTGTGTGCAGAGGGGGAAGGGGGCGGGACAAATGGCAGTTGACGTTGACAGACATATAACAGTTCAGTCATTTCGAGTGGGCGCTCAAAATGACTGGATGTTGTTTTTTCAGTCCTGTCTGTCCCACAGGCGACTAAAATTTTTCATTTTTGTGTCAGAGTATTATATTAATTGTTTGCAATCAGGGTGTCAAGGGGATTTTTAGCAATACGGTAAAAAAAAAAATGCTCCAGGAAAATGTTTCAGACCCCACCTTTAAACCAGATAGTTGATCATCGCAGCAGAACAGTAGTGTTACTGTTCCTGCATTCTGTGAAAATCTGTACATGTTAAGAATTTATTTTATTGCGTTTTATCTTTTTAATTTTTGTTTTTGGCATATTTTTTTGATGGTAATGATTCTTCCCTTACTTACGGTTTGTATATTCTATTTTAAAATGTATTCTCATCTTCTTATGCTTCAAACCAAGACCTGGATGACTACATTTCATTCTATCAAGTATCATTGATTGAATAACAATAAAACTGAGTCTGACTCTGAAAGCTCAAATTTGCCCCAACAGTTTGGTTGACCTATGTCACCTGGAAATATCCCAGAAGAAGGGGAAATGCTGCAAAGCAACAGAATTCATGTTATGTTCTATATATGGATAATGTATTGAATTTGAAGAATATATTCAGCTGTCCTAAGAAGGATTAAGGTAACGATGAAGACTAAAAAACATGATCGTTTGTCAAAAGTTATAATATTTGAAGGAAAAGTCATGATGATGTAGTATTTTATAGAATACACTCACAAAGAAGGGCCAATATCAGAGGAATAATGTGTTGTTTACGTAGTATTTTATCGAATTATCCAGCATTATATGTTTCGCATCAAAATAAATAGTCAGTTTTTTGGACTTTCTGTAAAGACAATTTTTCACTTTAGTATTTCATTATATTCAGCCTCGAAATGTGTTTTTTTTTTTTTCCCAGTGCAGTCCTGATTCTCCTTCATACAGATGTAATTCCTAAGTAATCCCCAATATTTTGAGTGGAAAATTATTCTTTCCTCAATAACTGAAACACACTCCCATGTGATCCCACCCTAACCTTAAATATTTAAACTCAACCTCTACCTGAGCCTTAACCCAGTCTCTAATAGAAAAAGCAAACTAACCTTATAAAGACCAGATTTCTGTCCAAACACATAAAGTGAGTTCCCATATGTGGCAATACGTCTTTTTTTTCCATTATGTTTTGAACACATCGAAGGCACAATCATATAGTACGTTCAATCACATCAGAAAAATTACAGGTTTCAGTAATAAACAAACTGAGGAAACATTCAAAGACACAACACTCTGCCGATAGCCAAAACAAGCTTAAGAGAAGGAAACTAAAGAGCCATCCTGTAACCGCAACACACACACTTTTTAATCTTTTCTGCATTCCACCCAATGAGCTAATCAGTGATGGACTTACAGCCAACCAATCTTACCAGGTCATGTTATTGTTTCACAAAACACATAAATATTAATTAAAGTGATAAAATGTATTGCTGAAAAGATTGCCAGCTAGCAGAGTAAATTCCGACGAGGTGAAAGGGGGTCATCTTCCTAAAAGAAATACAAGGTACTTAATTTCAAAGTCAGACGACAACTGGTTATTCTTCTTTGGCTGACAGATCTGGGAAACTATCTAAATTTGTAATTACTCATCACAAACCAATGAATATGGAAGACTGAATTTGCTTTCTAGTTATTAAATCCTCCATCAACTCCCTGGTTAGTGGCGCGCCAACAGCTGCTCAGCTAGAGAATGCTTATGTATTATATTACTCCATTACATTTCTTGTGGTAAGTCTGGGAATTAAGTCTGTCTGTCTTTGTTTTAATTTGCTTTAGAGGATTAAACGGGCCGCAATATCCTTCAGTGAATGATCGAAAATTAGAAAATTAGAAACAGAAATGCATCTTTGATATTACTTAAAGTCACACCCGTTCTCTGAGTTATCAAAAAATTTTTAAAAAAAACTTCATCTCACGTTTCTTTTTCCACTCCTCTCTCACACCACCCACACACACCCAGACGCTGAATCCCTTAACTTGCATAACACATTGCACTACCTGAGCTGCGATGCCCTACATGCGGCTTTCAGCTCGTTGCAAGTGTTTGAAGTTACCAGAAGCTCAGATCATCTCACTTACTTCATTAAAAACACATGAGACCCTACACCGACAGGCTCTCCCTCTTCCTCTTTCTACTCAACCCATTCGCCTTAGAGCCTAGACTCTTTCTTCATCTGTCAAACATCCAGATAGGCGGCAGTTACCACGTTTCATTCATCCCCGCTGTGAGTCATGCCTACATTTATCTCTTCATATGACTAATGAAATGAATACTTCACTTCATCCTGAAACATATGAGCATACACACATGCCTCAACCAATCATCTTCTATAAGGGAACGAATCAATCAAAGGTGCCAAACTGTTTCAATTTACTGACTGTTTGATCAATAACAATAAATTGTTTGGTCGGCAAAAAATAAAAAAAGCCACAGGGGATACAGCTTCTCCTTTTTCTGTTTTAACTGAAGAAACCTCCTGTTGTGACAAAAATAGGGATAGATGATGTTTTCCTCAGGGCTAACACTGATTATTGATGATCTAGGACAGTAAAAAAAGAAATTTTACAATTAACATTAAAATCTTTGCGCTACATTTTAACCCATAAAGACCCAATCTGAGATTTGTGGCAGTTCCCAAGTGAATGTTTCTTCATATTTAACCTCTCTAAAGTCATTTATCACAGTTTATTGTAATATTCTTTTTTGTATTTTCTGTTTTTTTTGGTGAAAATCATGTATTTTTATTTTATATACTTAATTTACTGATCATGTCGATGTTCCAAAAAAGCTCAGTGAATTCAACAGTTATATCGAAAACTGACAAAAAAGTGACTTTTTTAGTAAAATCTATCAATAACTGAACATAAACAAAGTGTCTCCATCTAGTGTAATTTATCAAACTCCATGGATTTTACCTTTGGATCAATCTTGTAGAAGATGATGGTGTTTCTATGTTTACTACGTCCAAATGTGTCACATCTGATGACCATGAAAAGATGACAAACTGTATTTCACATGAATTATTTACATGTATTGATAGGATTACTGGATCAACATAGTATTAAACATTTTACACCAGTAGATGGTTTAGGATGACAGTGGATATTTGGGTCTTCATAGGTTAAAGCAGCTCCAAAGGGCAATGACCTCAGCTCCAAAAAAAAAAAAAAAAAAAAGGCAATATGGAAGAATTTCATGGTTGTAAAAGCGCTGATGGTCCAAAAAGCTCTGGCTCTCATAGGCTTACACTGAACTTCTCTAAACCATATTTTTTTTCAAGGAGTCATTCTGGCCACATTTGTTTCATTTGGAACCATAGTGATCTGGTGGTCTACCTTTACATTTTTCTTCTGTTAACCAGATCTCAGGTCAAATAGTGGCTTTGATGCCTGCCATGTCAGGCTTTGATTGACAGGTCTGTTTGACAACTTACTGCTATGGAGTCAAACTTTCAGAGTTTCATTTTACTTAATAAAACTCTTTCTTTCGCAGATGGACAGCTCAAATGTAGGTGTGGTTAAGCTACACTAACAACATTATAAAATCCATTTGTTACATTACATTAGTTCATCTCTGACCCATTGAACACCTATAGTTTCACACTTTGTCCAAATATGGTCACTTTTAGCTTTAATATGTTGAAATAGCAAACTACTATGTTCAAAGGCTTCAGAAACCAATGGATGAATCAAAATTTAACTGTTCATATGCAGTCTCTGAATGACTCCAATATAACAAATCTTTGAAATGCCTTTAAGATGGCTGAGTTAGGTACAATACAGTAATATTTCATTTATATTCATTCTACGTTTTCACACATGAATGCTATTTATTCATTTCTGCGCTGATAAGCTTTGTGGTTTATAGCCACTTAAGTTGCAGATGGGATGTTGCTCAAGACCACAGTGAAAGAGGAGGCTGCATCAGAGCCAAAGCAAACCATTTTACCTTTTTTATTCAGATAGCACATTAAAAATGATTGATACTGATAATTCTAAAAGCTCTCAATATAATTGTAATGGCACATAAGTGATCTCTAATGTCTAATCTCTACTTTGAAGACTTCAATTATTAGGTTCTGAGAGAATTCTGTGTAATTTTTCAGTTGTTTGGCAATTTATTCACTTTATTAAAATGATGAAAAGAAAAAAAAGAGATATAAGCACAGAATGAAAACAATCTGGGGCAGATCTAGCATATCTTCATCAGCTCAAAGGTATAGCCTAAGGTCACACACGTGCTAGGATGCACACATGCAAGCGCAGTCCGACACACTTATTCCATTCATCTACAGCGAGAAACCAAACACAGTTCCAATGATCTAACCACATCTTGGCAGTCAGTAGCCAATGTCACAGGTCCAACCCACTGTGAAGCGGTACAGAATGGGGAAACATGAGACACCAGGCGTTATAGAGAACTTCCATCTGCAGCTTCCTCCAGGAATATAACAACCCATTTCCAGCAGTTATTATCCATGATCCTAATCATGAGCCAGTTAAAGTCCTAGTCTGCACATGGTGGCTGGTTTGGATCAACTTCTGCTATCACATTTGAAAATTAGACAAAATCCAAACTTAATGTTTCTGAACAGCCGCTAAGATGGTCCACCTACTGTCCTGCATTACTTTTTCATAATTTGGCCACTGTCTGTGTTCTTTCCAGTGCAGCTGACTTGACCAGCAAGAGCTCGACTGACCGGACAAAGACCATGAATAATGATGACGGTGGTTACATCATAACTGGGCCTCAGAACAAACAAAAAACGAACGTCTCGAAGCTCCAGCTAGTCAATCACTCAACATCTGACAGGAGAGTCCAGTAATTTCCTTTGATTGGGTGAGTCAGTCGTCCTGTAATATCTTTTCCAGAACAGCAGATAAATGGGTCTTCAGTGTTGTGTGTGCTGCAAGAAGGTGGGGTTTGCATCTATCGGGGGTTAGATTGTACAAAGACATACTGCACGATGAATAAAACATCTAGCATTTTGACTAATCGCTTCATTCTGTAACTGTATGCATTACACTGAATTATTGCGCGTTACGACCGCATGTAATGATTTTTAAAGAGCCACAAAATATGAAGTTGTACCCCATATTTTAAACTTTGTCTCCAAACACTGGAGAGCAATGGAGCAAGAATGATAAATGCTGTGTAAACTCTCATTTGATATAAATAGGCCCAATTTGTCTGTCAACCAATGTGTTGCTAGTCATTGCAATGATAACACTATATTTTTCTTGCTATTTTGGAGAGTTTCCCTCAATGCAAACACACACACACACACACATATACGCACAACACAAATTATACAACTGTGCACTATAATTAAATTTCACGATTCTAATCAGCAACAATGCAGACATGGTGATTGTAGCTGCCATGGTAACCAAGATCCCCCAAGGGTGAAGTTAATGAAATGCAGAGCAATCAGCTATGGGAATTCCTTATCAATGAGAATCTTATTTTCTGACTCTACTACTAAAGCTATTAATAGCCACGTGGCCTTCCTGTGGATAGATGACGCAAAAAGAAGCAGCTTTTTAGGAAACCAAAGCTGCTCCATCACATTGTCCTGGATTAACATTGGTTATAGGTCACATGCTAACTTCAATTACACAAAATCCTCTCCATATCGAGTGTTGGGTTGGTGTTGTGTCTAGGATGGTGGTCTGATAGGTAAATACAAACACCAACACAGACCCCAGGCATCAGCAATGTGCAGTAAGTCAAAGACGGAGAGTAAATATTTCCACTAGCTACTTGTGGAGCTAGGGAGGAGGAAAACAATCTTATTTATGTTTCTGCAGTTTGTTGTCGGCTGTCATCTGCTACCCATTCAACACTGTGGCAAATGTGTGTACTTCTGATACTTGTGAGGATCAGATGCATGTTTTTGCTTGTGCTCATTTCAAGATACAAATTTAGCATTTAAAGGACATGGTGTTGAGGTCAGGGTTTAGGTTTATGTGGTGTGCAAGTCACTGTACGGCAGATAATGGATTGAGGGAAATGTGTGGGGGGAAAAAAAGAGGGAAAGAGTCTGAGTCACTTTCCGATATTTGTACTCAGACTTACTTCCCATGCATGAAAACAAAACCCAGGAAAAGACACACAGTTCTGCGATACAATTAGACTGATTTTTGTCTGAGCTGCAACATTTGGGTGGGAAGATGCTCTATTTCTGTTTTCTCCTCAGTTTCTTTCTCTCTTGGCAGCTATCCATGATTTGAGCTGATGAGCTGAAACAGATATTATACAAAGGCCTTCTGTCCCGTCAGCTTTTCTCCAAATGTCCTTATATTTTTAATTAGCTAAACAAACTTATGACTTTCTTGGGAAAGGTTTGGGATAAAATTATTCACATCATAATACTGGACATTTTTTGTTTTTCTCCTCATGTGGGTTTTGTGACAACCACAAAGCGGACAACAGTGGATAGAGCGTGCGCAGGATTTGAGTGTCAATGTGGGTGGCAAATGTGCAATTTGATTACACTGTATATCTCAAGTGTATAAAGTAAACTCAAGATTGCATGAGATTTGCAAAGAATAAAACCTCAACTTGTACATCCCCTAAAGAAAACCATTAGAATAAACACAAAAAGATCCCTTAAGACTTTGAATGGTGGTATTATATTTAATCTTCAAAATAGTCCAAACTGATGAAAGCTTCAAGCAGACGTTTAAGAATGTTTGTCTGCCTGGACTATGGTTCTGATATGAGAAATGAAGTTTCCGAGATTCAAGGACTCAAATGAGATGCAGAACCCAAGCCAAGTCTGATGCCAAGGCGCTGCCAGCATGCACCACGAATAATCCAATTCACAATACAAGAAGATGGGGGTCAGAGGGTGATGGGTGACACAACTAAGACATCTAATCCAAAAACTGGAACATGAGGTTTTTATACAGATGCAGTGTTTTAAAGAGTGTGTATTTTTAGAGTATGACCCTGACATCAATCAAGCCCTTGACCCGGGCAGAGTCTGTCTGATGCTCTAACTGTTCAGCAGAACCATATGAAGTGCAAAGTAAACAGGCAACTATTTACTCTGCTGATAAGCTCTAGAGAAGGACATGACACTGAGGTGATGAACGGACCTCTGTCTACATCACTATGGGCAGGTCATTACAAATGCATATTTTTATGTCCACTTTCATGGATTAACCTACTGAAAATTTCTATAATCACTCCCTGAATTAACCCATAAAGACCCAGTGCATTATACTGTAGATCCCAAATTACTTTTTCTCTTGATTGAACCTTTCTTAAGTGATTTATCAACATTTAATCTAATTTTATCCTCTGTATTTTGTGGTTTTTTTTTCAGAGTGAATCATATATTTTCCTGTATTTAATTTACTGATGATGTACATGTTCATAAAAGCTTAGATCAGGGGGTGTCCAACCCTGATCCTCGTGAGCTACTATCCTGCATATTTTAGCTGTGTCCCTCTTCCAACACACCTGATTCAAATGATGAGCCTATCATCAAGCTCTGCAGAAGCCTGATAATGACTGTCAGGTGTGCTGGAAAACATGCAGGATAGTAGCTCACGAGGACCAGGGTTGGGCACCCCTGGCTTAGATTAAAGTTGAGGGTTATTATATCAAAAACAGAGAAAACTGACCAAAAAAAAGGTCACTTTTTCAGTTAAATATATCCTTAACTGAACATAAACCAAGTGTGTCCATCCACTGTCATTGATCCAACTCCATGGATTTCACTGGAGAATTAATGTTGTGGAAGATGGTGTTTCTACATTCACTATGGAGCCTCTGAACGTCCAAATGGGTCATATCTGATGACCATGAAAAGATGACAAACTGTGTTTTACACCAATTATTGACTGGTTTGGTGGATCAACAGGTACTAAACATTTAATATCTGACTGATTTTGGTCACTGGTGGATGTTTGGGTCTTTATGGGTTAAAACAGTTACTCCTGCTGCTGTATGTTACGCCAATTATATTCATGTTTTTATAAACATTTTACATCAGTAGATGGTTTTGGTTGCCAGTGGCTGTTTGGGTCTGTATGGGTTAAAAGTAATTTCACTAAATACCCTGAAGACATCCTGATGTTGTTTGAGCCCAGCTTCTGTAAAGGAGAACCTGTTCCTCTATGGAGTTGATGTGAGTAATTATAAGTTGTTTGTACAAACATAAGCTATGCTTGGTCATAGCCGCACCAACAGTTGTCCATATGGTTCCTGTTAGAACCGTCTTGCTGCATGCCTCATCGCTCTGGAGAAACCAAACTCTTAATGGTTGTGTGCAGACCAGAGGCTGAGGCCAGTATACTGCAAAGCTGGATCACATCGGACCATGTAAGTGGATAGTGTAATAATGCAAAGATCCGTATCCCTCCTTACAGCACAAAACCAGGAGCTGCGGATGCCAGTAGACACCAGATAGGACTAGAATAACTATTGTGGTCAGGTGCTTAAATATACCTCTGGGCTTCCATTTTAGCTGTTGGCCATGTAAACATATACAACCAAAAGTAGCTGCTATAAATACACTTTATGTTTGAAAAAAGGACAATTGTGTCAGAATTGATTTGCTGGGTAGTAATCATCTTGTACTCCTTATTTCTGAATGTAGTCTTTTCTCTGTTAGGAAAAAAATCACACATGAAAGAGCACATCTACAGCACACCATCATCAGTGCAGACTTGGAAGAGAAAGTTTAAAAGTGCCTTGCTTAAAGGTTTTTCCCCTCTTTACACTGCCTTCCACATCACTGGGTCTCTTCAGAGTATGGTGGCCACTTTTGTGCTCTTCACGGTTTCCCATTAAGTGTTTCTGTCCTCTTTCCAAAACAAAGTGTATTCATTCTAAACTGGCAACCCCGAAGGAAGGAAGAAACCACTGACTCACTGGTATTAAAGTCTTCTGTAACACACACCAGGCCCATGTACTGGCCTGTTAGACTAAACTCCCTGTCATACTTGGCTTACATTTTAAGGGTCTTCACTCTAGGGTCTTATTCAAACCAGTTTGTTTAGCTTTCCAATCTGTAAAAGCTCATCAGTAATCAATACTGAGGCTATTGCACCATCACCACGGTTAATTGATCCCGTTTTACTATAGTAGTCCGTTTGGAATGGTGTCTCCACATCAGAGCAGCCAGATCATGCATGTGAGCTGCAGATGCTGGGTGCACCCCTCAGTATGGAAAAGCAGAGCGCATTTCTCACATTTCCATTGATCCCCTTATGATCATACGCATCAAAACTGCAACGTGAACGCACGGAAGATGAGAATAAAAGGAGCTGTCACTTACATTCATCTGACCCACTCCGCTGCTCTGGATGTGCGCTATGGATATCCCCTCCAAAACCTGATTAGTATGCAAACCGGTTTCCAATTCCCCCCCAAACGACAGACAATCCTCCCGGACAGAATGCTGAATGGAGCCGCTCTGGCCAGCTGGACTGCGCTTTGTTTCTTTTTTTGTTTTTACATAATATCCGATCCAAAAATGACAGCTGATCCCATTCCACAGATCAGGGGTAAGGATGGCTTTACTCCTCCAGTGAAGGGTTTTCTTGCGTCTCCGTTCCCCTTGTCAGGTGAGCGCGTTTGGATCAGCTGGGATGGTTTCCTCACAGTCTGCAGCAGAAACGAGCCCCGCAATGCTCTGCCGCTGATCTTTAAGATTTCTCTCCTCTCCTCTCCTCTTTCTTTCTTTTTTTGATTTCTTCTCAGTCTCCTTCTCTCTCAGCATCCACTCATACACACACAGACGCGGTGTGTGTATGCGCCTAGACAGAGCCGCTCCAGGGCACCGTGCACCTCACCGAATGAAAGCCGACTCCTCCGCCACAAGGCCCAGCCCCCCTTCTCTCTCTGCTCTCCCTAACCCTCCTCCCTCCTCCGACTAGGGTTGCTAATTTATTCGGGTAGCTACACAAAAGAGGGGGGGACGGACGGAGGAGAGAGTGGCTGTGGAATACAGTAGGGAGGAGATTGGAGAGAGCAGACTTTGGTGCCCCCAAGCTCCGTTCAGTGGAAGTAGTCTGTGAACAAAGGAGCACCATGCACCATCAAAAGACGACTTTAGATCAGCCTGGCACATTATGCATGGAAATGACTCATTAACAACCCCATGTCTGTGTTCTGTTTTTTACAGATATCAGGTAATTTTGCAGGAAAACCATGCAAACCCCACTCTACTGTCTACTGACTCTGCAAATACGTTTTTATGATTTTCTTTTTTACTAATGAAGACAAAATAAGAACCACATGTCATGTTTGGCTTATTCCAACTATGATTTCAGCTATGATTTGGGGCTTTTTAACTGTTCTTATTAAAAATAATAATAATTTTTAAAAAATTATATTCAGATGTCAAATCATGTGGCACAAAAGAAAAGCCAAGTGATCAAATTTGTTTGAAATTTATATATTAATATAATGGCCAATATATAAGAACAATGGTTTGGAGAGGGATGAGGCCAGAATTAATTAATCACTTAATATTACCCCTGCTACTACTTCCAAAAAATGACACAGAAAGCACATCTTGCACATTTGGAAAGGAAACTTCATTAGAAACTCTTGAAATTAACATCAAAGTCAAAGTCATAAATGCCTGTACTTATTACTAATAAATAAATGTGATGGTTAGACAGATTTTATTTTAATCTTTTAAGCTTTTGTTTCGCTCACAGTCAATATTTCTTGCTTAGAAGACTAACATTAGCCATTAGTCCCTACTGATGCCAACTTCTGCTGACATTAACTGCTTTCGAAAACGTCCCATCAGCCAAACCGATTAATCGATGTGTTTTGTTGTCTGTACCTCCAATCACAAGTAAACACATGTATTTTAAAAAATATATAGGTTCAGTTTAGTTAAAGCTGATAAGTAACCTCATTAAATTAAGCTTCATTATCCATTAAGTCTATATTTTTGTATTTAAGTTTTATAGCGGCTTAGATGGATATAACAGGAGCATAACCTTAAAGAAGACGCAAAAGAATAGGTTAGACTGAGGCTCAGACACAGAAATCTATTTTCACAGGCTCATACACACTGGACTGCTAGCATCAGCAAGATGGGAGTCATTCATCACCCTAGATTTTAGGTCAGGCCTCCACCTGCATCACTGAAGCAGAGTGCAGGAGATGGAGGAGGGAGTCATGGTGTGGGTGTGGGAGGTGTGAACATGGGGCAGGGAGGTGTGGGGGGGGGTGTATGAGTGGGTGTGAAGGGTGATGGTGTCAGTGGACAAGGACAGCAATCAATCCATCCCCTTTTACTTTGCGAATCCGTTTCCCCTATGAGCCAGTGTGTTGCAGTCTGAGAAACGGTACATTTTCACTGTTAGCGGTAAGCGTCTATATACTTACCTCACTGACCGTGACATGATGACCAGACATCGTGGACTCAGGCTCATTTAACTCTGCAGGAGACCCACTTAACAACAGAAACTGCAATAATCTATGAAAACCAACAAAGACAATGTCTGTGCTCTTTCACATTGTGACAGTGGCCAAAAGGGAAAGATGCCATTTATCACAAAGTGTAAAATGAACATAGAGTAAAAACGGTTTTGCAGTCAAGAAGAGGTTTGATGCTCTGTTAAACACAGTGTTTTGATAAAACAAATTTACAGTAAGAAATGACATTTATTGCTCTTACTGTAGTTGAGTTTTGAAATAACCTCAGAGCTTTACCACAGCTGGAACCCAAATCAACAATAAGTGCAAAAAGATATCTTCCTCAGTTATCTGTAAAAACAACCGAGAAACTGTGGCGCCATTCGTAGTCGAATATGTTTTTGTACTTAGCTGCTTTAGCACTTAACTTTGAAAATGTCTTTGAATATTTCCACTTTTCTAATAGCATATTGGCTGTTTCTTAATCTCAAGTAAGGTTCCTTCAAGGGTTAATTTGTAACAGGGTCAATTATTTTCCAACAATGTAGGTATGCAGATGGTATTGAGTATTTGTTGTTGTTATAATTATCAAAAATCTGTTCATTGCATTTTCATTTGTTTTGGTTCATACCTGACAGGTTGGGCCTCCAAGTCAGCATGTGGAACTTTTCATTTGAGTCAGTTTCCTGATGTATACTTTACAGTGTGACACTGCCCGCTATAACTAACGTTTTCATGCCTTTACCTCTTCCCTATTGTTCCTGGTTCTCTGTGGAAGAGGTAAGCGGCCGTGCAGTCAGGCGAAATTTCTGTTTTGGCCTCTGCTGATTTCATTTTTTAGTGAACTGGTTAATTCAAATGTTTTATGAGTTGCTTACAATGAGCTGATACATAGTTCTGTGTCATTTGTTCTGTGTTGGGGCATATACTTTTGGAGTTCGCTGACCGGAGGACTTTGTATGTTTGTTTACTGTCAGGTATGCTATGTTGTGTTTTAATAATTTAATGCATTATGTTCCCGATTGTTCCTGGTTCTCTGTGGAAGAGGAGCCGAAAATAAACAGAGACTACCTCCAAAGTTGAACATGCAGGTCTCATCCATAAACACAATGCAGAGTCCAACTTCACCAGTTACACATTTACATAAAACTACGTCATCAGATTTATCGAAGGACTGTTCCAGTATCTAGGATTTTTCCAAGGAATGGGTTCCTCTATCGGAGAAATTTCAAGAATACATCCATGGATCCTCAGTGCAGATGAAATACCTACAATCCTCTGTGCAAGTCTGTTTAAAATGAAATGAAAAATGAACCAAACTTCACCATAAATAATTCAGCGCCGAAGAAAAATAAAGAGCCGACAATTTTGCCAGTGCAAAACGCATTTAAATAGAATTATGAGGTGATCTTATTAGGCAAGATGATGCAGTTTTATTTACATTATAAGGGGAAATTCGTACACAAAAGCCATTGAATGTGCTTATATGAATGGAACAAAGAGGACAATAAAATCATAAAAAAGAAAAAAAACAGAACATATAAAATCATGACAAAGAGAATTTAATTTAATGAATGTTTAAGATAATAGAAGAAATAGTTCCTGTGAATTTACTAACAGGGCTGGCCTGGGAACGCCTCGGGGTCCCTCCTGAGGAGCTGGAGGAAGTGTCTGGGGAGAGGGAAGTCTGGGCA
>JAQQZY010000007.1:22501331-22521674 GCA_030068375.1 Ostorhinchus rueppellii | reverse complement strand
TGGTTTACAGCAACTGTGCTAAGCTAAAGCTAAAAGTGCTGCTCCCAAAGCAGGACAATGCCTAGATGGATTTGAACCGTTTTTTTTCTTTTTCTTTTTTCACTGTTTTAACTCTGGGGCTGATCGAGACTGACTTAATTTCATGTTTGGGTGTCTTATTCCTTTAAGGCTGTTGTTCGGCTCTGAGCTATTTTTTTTATTTTTGCCCTTTTATCTAATTTTCTTTACATGTTGAAGGTTAATGTCCTGGACAGGATTTGTGGAGCTTCACACATGGACACACTCCCTTCCTTCCGTTATAAAATTTGCAGCTTTATGTGACAGCAGTTGCTCTTTTGTTTATGTTCATGCATGTGTACAGTGCGTATGTTTTGGGATGCATGAACCTTGGCTAGGACTGTAAAAGCGTGTGTCAGACACTTCAGAGGAAGAGGAAGATGAGGAGGTCAAGTGCGTCAGGGTAGATAAGTCATCCTTCATGTTGCTGTCGTTGATCAGCTGCTTCCTATTTATTGTTGTGCTGAAGTGTTGTCCTACAGAGATAACAAGGCTTTGCCCTTTGACTCCAGCGGAACAGAAGCACATCCTGTAACGGATGCCATATTGTTCAGTGGCTCAAATCTTTAATACTCAGCCTCTTAGACCTGTGATCTGCTCATATTTGGACACATCACAGTGGACCATACTGTAATATTATGATTACATGGAGTTCCATTAGTGTTTACTGTGTCAAAAATGTAACAAATCAGTGTTCGTTCATCCTCAGACATACAGTACGTGTGTTAGAGGAAAGCTGTCAGAAGTCATTGTTAACTCAACCAAACTTGACTAATAATCTATTAAATGCTTACAAACTGTACAGAACTCAGCTCTTCGACTTTTCCATCCATCTATTTTCCAAACTGCTTAGTCCTTGAGAGCGTTGCAGGAGTGCTGGAACTTATCCCAGCTACCAATGGGCAATGGCGGGGCACATCCTGGACACGTCACCAGTCCTGTTCAGCTTTTACCTAGGACAAACAGACATGAACATTTTACATATTAGCTTCTTTACACTGGCTACCCATCTTGTTTTAAGATGGACTGAACATTTTTAAAGCTCTTCTTTTCCCGGCTCATGAATATATTTGAGACCTTAATTATGTATGAATTGACGTACAGTCTGAGGTCCTCAGGCAGGGGTCCTCTGTGTATCCCTGTGTCCATGCAGAAAAACTAAAGGGAACCAAGCTCTGGAATGACCTGCCCAAGAAAGTCTGTGCCTATCTCATCTTAAAACATACTTTTACTGGAGAGCTTCATGTTTATTTTATGATTTTTATGTACTATTTTAATGCTTTTACCCCTCAGCTTTTTCTTCATTTTAAAAGTACTCTCTAAAAGATTATTAAATGGGATGAGGCTTGGAAGAATGGAAGAGTGGCAAATTTTCCAATATTTCTCAGACATTGAAAGAAACCTTTTATCTTTTTGGGCCAGCACAGTGGGATGAAAATTTTGCCTCAGTTTTCCTCCTCATACTGTTGTTAAAAACAGGTATATATAGATTTATTCTCCTATCATTGTCCTTTACCAATACTGATAAAGATCTGGAGGTGTTCCCTGAGCGCCTTCAATGGCAGCTCACTGCACTAAATGATAATTACTTATGGAATGGACTTGATGATGAATTTAAGTTGTTCACTTCTTTCACAAAGTTTATGAAATGTCTTAAGTATAAGATCATTCAGGAATACTAAGTGCAGATGGTAGATGTGTTTTTGTTGTTGTTGATTCTTTTTGTTGTTATGCAAATTCTTAATGATGTACACATTTAGTTTGATGTAAGTGGTGTGTCAGGTGAAAAGGATAGGCAAAAAAAGTAAGCTTTTACTTCTGGCCTATTCCTTTTTTGGTTTTTGTGTTTGGTATGGTTGTTATACTATGGGAAGTGATTAATGTACAGACCAAAAATAATACATTCATTTATTCATAAATAATGCTAAATGTTCACCGCTAATGGTAATATGAGGTGCAGTGTGTTTTTGGATGGGATATATGCAGACTCAGTGCTAATAATGTGAGTTAACCTTTATGTTACGTCCCAAAATATTGCTTATAATAATGACAATAAATTAGTAAGGTATATTTGAATTAATGCAACCTGCTTGTTATTTTTAAAAGATCTGATTACAATTTTCATATCATGTATTAAACATTTTTGGCTTCTGCACCCAGCATAGGAAGCTATCGGTTTCACACAATATGTTGTTTTTTTCAGTAAGGTAGAGAGACCGTAAGTTTATCTTCAGCCAGAAGGAGTTGATGGATTGTATTCAAAGTTTTATGATACAGTGTTCTCAAACTTTGCCTATCTTTTTGGAATCAGAGACCAGAAACTTAAGGCCACTTTGAGTCTGGAAAACAGTCAAGAAAAACTAAAATCTCCTCTGTAACTCTCACAGCTGTCTGTGGCTGGAGTCAGGGCAGAAGCTGGAGAATTTCCTACGGTCCTCCTAGAGTGTGATTTATGTCCAGTCCAAGATTCTCCCAGTGGTCGGATTTTGTTTGATTGTTTGTTTTTTGGAAGAGATTGGAATTACTTTTCCAATAAACTGCTTACTGGATAGAGGAGAACAATAATCAAGATAAGGTGATGCAGGTTTCTCAACCAGTGCCACACACAGTACGGGTCACAACGTGTTTACATTAGAAAGGGCTTTCTGAGCTTTTAGTGGGATTAAAGCCAGGGGATGGAAATGCTCCAACAGAGTTCATATTTGTTCATAAGGATGTTTGGGCTAGTTTGGCAAGTTGACAAAAGTAGCCTATATGGAGACTTGGAGAAAGATGGAAAGCAACAGTAAAGTTAAGTTGAGGCTACAGCTAGAAATAAGTCAAACTTGAGCAGGTCAGATTTTGAACATATGTACTGTAAATCTGTACAGTGAGAACCTCTAGAACCTCCACTTCAAAAGCCGGATGTTTTATCTGTTTTGGACCACTCTTACAAAATAACACGCTGCTTTCTCAGAGGCTGCAGCCATTAACAACGTTTACATGAGGAAACAAAGGAAAAAGACAAAATAAAAGCCACAACAGGCCCATAACCGTGTACCAATAACAAGCTGAGACTGATTTACGTTGGTTCTGGAAACAGCGAAGCAAAGAATTCCTGTTGGATCTACAGCCATTTGGAGTGCCCCTGTAGGCTTCAGCACAGTGAGGTTATTCATCGATGCTTTATCGTGTACATCTCTGAACACGTGACCCTCAAAACATGTGACCTGGACCGTAGAGTCTGCATCATCCACAGTCTTGTTTTTCTAAACGGTTCTTGGACACGCATAAAGAGAGAGTCACAAACCTAATGTTTTAAACATATTTAGATGGAGCTGGGTGCATAGTAAACACCGTAAACAAGGTTAAGTCCAGACTCCACACTGATAAGAGCAGGAGACAAACAGGAGCCATTTCTGTTTGTTCTTTTAAAAAAAAAAAAAGGCTACGAAGAGGTCACTTGCAAATTGTTAAAACTCACAGCACATTCTAGTATAGGATGATGCTGATCACTACATGTTACCTGTTTCAGTCTTTTAAACTGTCGTCTTTATTTGGCTGCTTTTTTTTTACTACCTTTGAATGCTTTATGAATAATTTCATGTTTGGGAAAGAGACAGCAGCTGAATTAGGGCTTGCAATTTTACAGTAATGTCATTTGATATCTATTGTCAAATGAATAAAATAAGATCAGTGCCTATATTTGCATGATGTTAGATATAATGAGATGGAACTGTACCAAGTTCATGTTGAGTTTCAATCGGTGGGGCTGTCCTCAGAGGTTTAACTCTCTCCTCTCCTCTCCTGGCAGCTTGGCAGTCATGAGACCTAAATATTTACAACGTCTTGTCTGCCATCTAAACACCCTTTCTACGTGACATATTTATTCAATTACGCTTCATTTCACAGAGACAAAAAGAGTACTGCAGGTTCTGGCCAAGTTGTGAGCATTTTCCACCAACAACTGTATAGTCCCCATGGCTTTGATTCAGAACAGACGGAGAGAGCCTTTGGATGCATGTATGACATTTGTTAAATACTCTCCGTAAACCATTTTGACTAGTGAGGAAATCATAAACACTACTTTTGCACGATTCAAGGTCCAGGTATGCTTGGAGCAGACAGTATGGTGAGGTGTTTTTTGGAAACAAGCCTTTGGCTTTACAAAGAGCACTGTATGAGCTACCAGTGATTACTTACCACCGGGGAGATATTCCCCGATTTACAGTCGTAGTTCACTTTTATTGAACATTTGTATTGAGTATGCATTCATCTACAAGTTCATGAAAAGTCAGGCCACAACACATGGCAGTGAGCTTTTCAAGTTTGCAAGTATGTAAGTGCTCCAAGTATTCCTTTACAACCAGAACCTGGGAAAATAATTAGGGTGTGTTCTAAAGTAATTTAATATTTTTGCAATGATTCTTATTTTTATGGTATTTCTCTTAAATGAGTGAACACTTAATGAAGCCAGTACAGACAACTGAGATTGTAACATAACACATATGGTTACACGGGTCAGCAAATGTAAGATATTACATATCTTAAAAGATCACTATGATCACTGAAGTTGTAGGACAGCATTTGGATCAGTTTTGTGCAGGATTGGTTTTACTTTCATTTGTCAAATATCTAGTGATGTCAATACAAAGCATGCTACAACCATAGATACACTACAGAAGACGCAACCTTAACATTATTTGTGCCTAGTGTCATACAGTGCAAAACAGCCAACACTGATAGCATGCACCACCAAGTCAAATGTGTTCATTTTCCTTAAAGACATTCCACCGGCTCATTTTAATTCGGCATGCAAGATCTGAACTTCCTTTTGTGTGTGTGTGGGATCCACCCTAATGCTTATTTTGTGAGAAAATTACTATGTATTGTTTATTTTAAGTGCTTTGGTCGCAATCCACCCATTTCTTCATCCTTTCCATGAAACCTAATGAGGCAGACTTCATTTCCCAGGGTCCCTGTACTGTAATGATGGTGCCTATCAGGCAGACAGTGAGCTGCCAGGCACCTTTGAACACAAGGTTGACATCATCATGACTTCATTATTGCCTGCTCTCTGCTTTTCACAGTCAGTAGAAGTCAGACAGATTTGCAAACGTGGATGCTCAAGGGTCCTGACATTTGTTACACCACCTGGCACCCCTCTGCTGTTTTATTTTGTCTTGCTCAAAAAGTCTTTACTGATTTGTCACTCTCTCTGAACTTAATTGTTGTTTTTCTCCGAGTTTGCCATGAAGGCACTGATTAATGTTCTCCGCTGAAATATCCCTTTGTGGTGTCTGCTTTACGTCGGTGAAGGGTGTCGGGTATGAAGTGAAGGGATTTGGGGATATTGAAGTTGTGGCACGGAGGAACAGTTCATCTTTAACAGGTTTTCCACTGTTTTATTCTCAAATTTTCCATGAATTAGATACTTGACATTTAACTCTTGCAGATTTCATTCTCACACACTCAAATCCACTGTACACGTGCACTCCATCATCCCCATAGAGTGGGTAAGCCATGCAGGCGTACATGGGGACAGAGCGGTCACTGTATTTCCCATCATTCTCTGCATACATAGATAACCCTAAATGGAAAAGCAAGGTGGTGTGTGTGTTTATAACCACAACCAGAAAATCTGCTGCACCGCTTAGGATACCCACCGGCTGTCCACATCACAGTGACCACTGATTTCTGAGCTCTGTAATCACTGTACACTGGGCTATTCTGGTACAATTGGACTATGGATTAGACAGCAAATTGCCAGGGATAGTGAGCGTTTCCATGGAGAGGGTGGAAGTTGCTTGTAAGGAATAATAAACAGAGTTAGATTAAGATTAGACATGACGGTCGAAGAGTGGTGGCAGCTGTACGGGTGTGTATTTGTGTGCAACGGCGAGTGATTATTAAAAGCCTACAGTAGAGAGTGAGTAGATGTTAACGTGGGAGACACACAAGCAGAGTAAAATGATTT
Source organism: Ostorhinchus rueppellii (assembly GCA_030068375.1). Lineage (NCBI taxonomy): Eukaryota > Metazoa > Chordata > Actinopteri > Kurtiformes > Apogonidae > Ostorhinchus > Ostorhinchus rueppellii. The sequence goes on along the minus strand of JAQQZY010000007.1, from coordinate 22,515,661 downwards.
TTTGACTTTACCCTCACACATAATCACCTCATTTGTGGACGCTTAACTGATGACTTGTTCTTCATTGACTATTAATCAGTCAAGTGTAATGACAAGCTGACGCAGTTAAATGTTTATGCTCCGTCAGGCACACATATGCATCATAGACCCATAAATGTACCCAAAGTCTTCTCAAAGTTGAATTCATTGCAGAGTTTGTGGTCCTGACTGTCATGGAAGTCAGTCCAACCCAGCAATTAGTTTCTTTAATGAATAAAATTATGAAAACTCTGTCAGAATGTCTACACTGAGTGACATTTATTAAATGCGGCTTCCATCAGCTGTCAGTTTGATGAGAGATTGGTACTCATGCTGTATGTGCTCACTCGCATATGCATAGATATACCACAGAAATATATAGTTAACATGTGGACCATCACTCAGAGCATCAGGGAGGGGAAGAAACTATGAAAACATGCTCTCACACACAAACAGAAAAATCTGAGCTGAAAACCTCAACATGCATTCCTTGACATTGCTACATCTCCTGTCAGATGCTTCCTGTCCACCACAGCTACAAAATATAGTCCTTGTCACAACTTCAGCATAACTTCAGCGTAATGTTTCAACAAAAACAATTGAAGAAGACATGCATCTTTTTCTACTTTGCATGGAATTTTTTCTAAGTTACAATGAAATTCTACTGCATGATGGATATATTAAGCTATTTTTCTCTCACCCTTATATAACCACACCATGTCAGAGCTTGTTTTTAAGACAAAAGATCCAGAGTTCTGGTAAACTCTAGAAGTCTGTATGCAGATGGCATGTGTATCATGCCAAAAACGAAAGAATCTGCTCTGGCACTATCAATGATAACCGTGTAAATAATTGAGGGGAAAACATCAGCATGTAATGATTCAGCTCAGCAGGAACTGGGTCAGTGTTGGAGTAGTCACTAAATGAGACTGCACCCATGTTTTGATTCTCTCATTTTTTATGATTAGCTTCCACGCCAAAATATAACTAAATAAATAAATCACATAACAAGACATCACTTTCTTTTCATCGGTTCTCATTTTTGCATGTTTGGAACATAAACTGGAACTGAAAGCATCATTCGCACTCTCTTTCTTTCTTCTCACATCTCCATTCATTTGGTTATGTGTGAAGTTATGTGGTATTGATTTTGACCACATGCCATCACTAAAGGCAATCACTAGGTGTTTTTTCTGTCTTTATCTAATTTTCCAGCAAGCGGCCAGGCCTCTAATCACTTTTCAGGCTGAGCAGCTACACACTCACCTGCAATGCAACTGGTTAATTTCCCCCACATCTGAGAGTACCGGGGTGGGTTCGACAACAAAGACAGGAAAGAGTTGGAGAAGTGGAAGTCTTTGATAGTTATGGCTTTATGTGCAAAGCAAGCACTTTTTCTATGCCTGTATGAGTGTGGGTGAGGGGAAATATGGCTGCCATGTGGGGTTGGAGGTGTGAGAAGAAGCCTAACAGGCCTTCTCATTTGTTCGCCATTAGATCCACACACACACTGCAACAGCTTTGATGACTCCAGAGGCACCTCACAGTATGTTCCAGGTGCTCATGGGTCCATAAAAATCTCAGAACACAGGACCTCTTGTTCATGCTAATTGAATCATGCAATAACATTTCACTCTATTATTGGTTTAAATAATCCAAAAAACTGAAAGCAACATATTTCTCTATGAAGATTTATCAGGCATCCGTGCTTTCATGCAGCCGTTGTGATGATTGCTGCCCAATAAAGTCAGTAAGGGGTTGTGATTTTTACAAGACCCCTCATATGGCTTGTGGGTAGTCATGTTCTTTCTTTCATTTTGTCCATCTGTCACACTGTCGAACATGCCAGCATTGTTCAGTTTTGGCTAATGCTTAAGGCCTGTTTGTCTTCTGATGTGGTGGCTCTCTGAGGGTGACTCAAAAAAAAAAAAGAATATTGAAGGGGGGACCAAGCAAGTGGATTTCAGATCATACTTGATAATAGGCAAGTGAAGAAAGGGTCCAGAAAACCTTAAGGCGTATATCCAAAATATACCAACATGGCTTTGTATTTGCCTGTGCGTGCAGGTTTTGTGCCTGTATTTTACATGTCTGCGTGTTACGGTTAATATACAGCAGCTTCGTTTCGGTAAAATGGTTCATTCCTGCTGTGTATCTGTCTGTTAGTGTGAGAGAGTTTAATTTGGAGCTCATTCTGTAGAGCAAATGTAACCCCCACACTGTGATCAGTCCCAGGCTACAGGGAAGATTTGGTTGCCTCAGCCATTTTAATCCACAGGTGGTTTTCATTTTAGTGACAGTATCATCCTCAGATTCTTGTCCTTTCTTGCTGTCTGGCCCCATTCTCCTGGACACACCCCTCCCTCCTCAACATTACCTAACTCGTGACCCCACTTACCCTCTACAAAGTCTTGTTTTTCTCCCTTCTTTCCTTCATCTCTGTGTCACTCTAATTCTGTGCAGTGGAACTAAAAAGAAGGCACAGTCAGTCATGAGTGATGACAAATAAGTTACACTCAGGAGCTTTAACACGGTGCCAAGTGTTGCATTTTAACATCAACAAATCATCGTAGGGTCAAAGTAAAAATGCCTTTATTTTTCTGTCAACAGAAAACAAGGACTGCGACTGAGAATTGAGCATTGTCTAAACCAATTTCTCAAATTGTGTTCCATGTTAGAATTCACCACATGGGTCGTTTTATGAGTTCAATTAAGGAGGGTTCAGCTCCTACAGCGCGAACAGAGCAATAGTGGCATACTGTGACAGATGGGGGGGTTTTTTTGTACTTTTTAATCCCCCCCCAAACAAAAAGGCATACAACATTTCACGCCCCTCCCGCACATCACTGGATTCACAGCAACACAGTCCAGACAATAGTAAATAATATGTTACAAATTAGCAAACAGATATCAAATAAAAGAAAGAAAAGAGTGTGTGTAATGTAGATAACAAGCTCAATTCCTCACATCAGTCACCTCTTCGAAGAAATGTTAACACAGGGTCCCATATCTGATCAAATACATTACCTCTATCATCATTATAATACCTTAGTCTTTCCAGATGTAGCATGTTTGCCAGTTCCCTCATCCAAAGGTCAACTGTGGGCACTGAGTCCTTTTTCCACACTCTCAGGATCAACTTTTTAGCAATCACCATACCAAACAAAACAGCAACTTTCTCATATTTATCAGCTGATGGTAAAAACATTAGAAGGCCCAATGATGGCAACATGTGGATCTGGATCCCATTACTTCCCAAAAACCACTGAAAAACAATGAAAAATACTCTTCCAGAATGATTAAAGTTTGGCAGATGCTATTTGCGCCCAGGTGTAAATAGTGAACATCGTAATTTACACCCAGGTGTAAATAGCAACGGAGTGTCTATTTACACCTGGGTGCAAATAGGATATATTCACACAATTCTTCTATTTACACCCAGATTGACTAGCATAACCACGACTAATACAAAAAATAAACAGCTAGATATACAAGATACAAACAGTAAGTATCTGACTGTCATTGCAAGCATATATTGCACATACAGCGACATTGATTTACCTTTTTGTTGCATCCGTTAAAACTTGAAATTGAAATTCAGTTGAATAAGATGGAAGACCAAAGTGGTCACTTCTACGGGTAGATATGACACGTAATATATCTTGTACCACGCATTTTGTTTGTTATATTACGCGCTGTATAAGGATACCCGTCAAAAATGCCCCCTTTCCTCCTTACAGGACGCATCAAATAAGCTTTGACCACGCCTGGTATTGTTTCAGCACACGTGGGGTTATTACACAACACGTCAGCTAGACGGCGCAAAAAACACCCGTCACTGGTATGGTAATGATCTCCTCCCACTGATTTTCCCAGTCAATGAATTTAAAGAGCTTCAAGCCAATCACTGGACAACACAAAGAGTCCAGAATAGTCCAGCACCGATCTCCCTGAGCACTGATCTTCCCCTTTGCAAAGTGCAGTGAACTGTACAGTCGGCTTACAGACTTATATCTGTCAGCTTAAGCAAGAATACAGATCCTCCTTCACTCCAGATGTTTGTTTTTCTTCAAAAGAAAATGAAACGAAAGTGCTGGACAGGAATGTGGGTAATCATGCCTCACACGGGATTCGAACCTGCAATTAAAAAGCCCAATTGCACTGTAGTCAGTGCACACAACCACTAGGCCACCGTAGAAGGAAAATAACCGTTACCGTTAACCCTAACTGTAGTCAAAACGAAGCTTATTCGGGAAAGATTTCACGGTTAACGTGGGAAATATTTAATTTCGTTTCATTTTCTTTTTAAGACAAACAAAAAAACAAACATCTGGAGTGAACGAGGATCTGCGTTGTGTAATAACGGCACGATTCGCGCTCTTTTCACAGGAAATGCCACCAATAGACAGGAAATTACGCAAACATTAACCTTTCCCCCAGATGAGTGTAAATATATCTTATTTGCACCCGGGTGCAAATAGACACTCCGTTAAAGTTTAGCGCATGACCAGAGGGAGTGTGTCGAGTTGCCGATCGCAGACTTGCATCGCTTGCATATTGGTGACACATCATGAAAAACTAACTATTTAGCTTCTCCTTTGAGTAGTAGAGTGTATGTAGTGTTTTATACTGTATAAGACTATGCCTGGCGTTGACTTAACAATTCGCCTATTTCACATGTGACGCCATCTTGGATTCAAAACAAGGCTGGGGTGGGTAGCGTTTGTTAGTTAGCATAAACAACTAATTGCGTTTTTTCATGTCCTTACCTTTAATTTCGTGACTATATCCTTCGATGAAGTTCCTGTAGTCTTTTTGCTGAACACTATGAGGGATGATATTGCCTTAATCTGCCCAAAACTCAATAATTCCCACTGTTATTGGGGGGAGCAGCCCCAAGTTGTCTGTCCACATCTCTGAGGTGAATGTCAAACGATGGTGTCAGGCCTCCTCTAGTTTTCATTTCAAGATGGCTGAAACGTGATAAAGGTGCATTGTGTATATAGTTAGTTTTAGAGGGGTGCGGTTAAAAGACCCCTGGTGACATCTGCCTGTATCTTTGTCAGAAAGCAAAGAGTCCCTGTCAAACAAACAATACCATCAATGCAAAAGAAAGACGTTTATGGAAAATGTGGTCAGAGTTGTGAGAGACACTTGCAGTAAGTTCCCATTGCTGTGAGATAGTCAGAATGTTGTGCGCCTTCAAAACTGTCCACGTACGCACAAATGAAATCGTCTCATCCTCAGTCATTGATAAATCTGGCTATCGCTCACTGAACCCCATTCTGTTATTATGAGATAAAACAACAAGTCCCCACAGATGAATCCAAAAAACAAAACTCAAGATTACTGATCAAATTTTGTTTATATCATAGTTTGGGCACGCAAGCCCATGGACGAGTGTGTGTGGATGGACTTTGTATCTGTTTCTTCTTTCTCCTTCACCTAATTATATCATTTCATTTTGTGCAGGACCAAAGGGGTCTGGAAAGTCTCATCCTCTACAATCAAATTCCTGTTCCAGATACAACCTCCACATGGAGATTGCAGGAGTGCTGCATTTTGAATGACTCCAGTGCAGAGCTTTACAGATATTTACAACACAATTAAGTGAATATGATCAGAGAGAGCACAAGGTTTTGGTTTGGTGTTCTCTAGGTTCCAACATTTGAAGTCTGAACGGGAATTATTAGAGCGAGCAGCGGGAAGCGAAGCCAGAAAGAAAAGCTTTCTTTCTCCAAGGATCAAGGACGTCTTATCTAAAAAAAAAAAAAAATCTCCTTTGGGTTAAGCCAGGTATTTGGAACAATTTGGGTCTGTGATTATTCTGTTGGTTTCCTCTTATTTTACTTCATGGTTTGCACATAGCAGCTTAAAAACCACAGACATTTGATGATAAATAAGTCCATTTTTCATGTGTGTTGTTTGAGATTTCAAGTTCCCAGTTTGCCTGTGATAAATTAAATTCAAGTATTATGATGATTGAGAGATATTAAATTGCACCTTCAGCATTGCCCACAAACATCCAGATCAAAGAGCCACCCTTAGGAGCTCCAGCTGTGTGTTCCCCATTAACACCATCCTCATCCTTCAAGTGACATCAACAGGACATCCTATAACAACACCGCTGACCTCAGGAGACCCTAGCCCTCTGCATGTATACATACAGTATATGTGTGTAGGCATGTGGTCTGCTTTCCATTAAAGTGCATCAGTGAGTGTTAGCCTTTTAAAGGAGGTCTGTGCATAGGCTGTAATTTACAAAATCTGTGTTTAGGATGTGAGCTTGGAGCAGGGTCAGTGCCTGGCTTTTTAGCATGGGGCTATTTTTTATATACAGAGGGCAGCAACAGACCTCATCAAAGCTCTGACTACTGTGTAAACTCTGGCTGCCTGCTAAACTTACTCCCTAGAGTATCCCAAAGGTCATGTCTGCTCAAGAAACCTCCTTATAAACACACATACAGAGATCCACACACCTAGCATGAAGCAATGCACTATGAGATAAATCACCCTCAAAACTGTGTCAAAACAGTGATTGGTCAGGGTATGTTTTTGCACCGTCTGAGCCTACTGTCGTCTTTGTATCAGGTCTAAAAGGTGTTTTAAACTGTGTTATTCATGCAGGTCGGGTAGAGTTGAACATGTTCTTTGCTTAAAACACACATTTGCTGAAAACAATGCATTTTTACAGGAATTTTGGCTAATTAGTCAAGGCTTGTTGAGCCCAGTTTGAGAGGTCAACCCCAGACTCAGTCACTAAGTGGAAGGAAATATTTCAGTGCGTCTGTCAACGACATATTGTCCATAAATTTTGAAGAACAATAGCGTTGTGGTTGCTTTGTAGGTCTGACTTGGGGACCAGAAGGTACTTGGCTCCACAAACTTCTCTGGTTTTTTTGAACGGATTGAGAATGCTGATTTTAGGAAACCATAACCATTGTTCAGCAGTAGGAGTGGAAAAACCAATGGCGTATATTGCTTTTCTTTTATATCACAGCTAAAATGACCTTTCCTTCCTTTATGGAGAGTTTGGCTCAATAATCAGATCTAATGATTAAAAGCATTGGTCAGGGTTTCACATGGAAAACTTTTTAGTGTCTCTGTCTACTTCTGTTACCATCTTTTTTTTTTTTTAAAGAGCACTTATTTCTGTAATGTCTGAATTCAGTTTTTCACAGCCCCAGAATAGTGTCTACTTTTTCAATAGGGCAGCTCCAAAAAAATACATGTGGGTCAGGATGATAAAGGGATAATCAATAAGGTCAAATGTGGGCTAAGCATCCCTATCTGCATCACTGCTAAATATCATAGTCAGCAGCATGCAAGCTCGATCACAAATCCGCATCTGGTACTGATAGAATGCATGCACTGGTGGGTAATTTGGGTCACATAAGTTCACTTTTTAAAATGGCAACACATGTATAATCTCAACCTGACAAGTATCCAGGATATTTTCAGGAACAAATATTTCATAATAATTGATGGAAACCTCAAATGATTTTTCAAAATGAAGACATTTAGGCTAAAAAAAAAAAAAAAGGTAAGATTGCAAGCATTTAGCAGGATTTGGCTTTATTTAAGTTCATAATTCAGGGGATTTGTGCTGTAGGTCATTCCTGTTTTATCAGTAAGAATGTTTGAAGAAAAGGATTAAATTGTTCAGCTTAAAGCATTTATTCCACCCCCTGGTGTGGCAGTTGGATCGTTACAGCTGAAATCCAGGAAACATCTTGGCAGAGTTTATACATTTCCAGGTGCAGGAAAGTCAAAAGCACCTTCGACCCAACAGTCAAGGCCATTAGACTGAAAGGTGAAACATGTGTATAAGACACCGTAAATCTGTGTCCAGTCTGATTTGTATGCGAGTCTGTGTGTATATGTGGCTTTTGTCTTAAGGACCATTCCTAAAGCATTTTGGCCAAAGCCAGAGCAGAAGACTGACACAGACTGGTATTTGACCAGAGGTTTCTACCCAATTGAACACCAGCTGTCATCTGTTTAGCTTGGCATCATCTAGACAAACTGAATGCTGTATATACATCAGGCTGCAGCACTATAACACAATGATTGAGATGGTGACTCTGTGGGGCTCACAGGAGGAGGGAGTGGCTGAACTGTTATGGCTGCAAAAAGATAAATGATGTTTTAGGTTATTTCAGGTCAGTTTTTGGTTTACAGCGACAGATCTGTGTTTATTTTTGCCAAGAAGCAAGTCCAAACAGTGAGCTACAGCAAGCGATGCTGGTAAAATTACAATACAAAAGATAACTGGTGTGTGCATGTGTGTGTGTGTGTGTGTGTGTGCGGCTGTATTTTTTGTCATTCTTGCACAGATGAAATTACGATGCACCTTAACGCTCAATGCTACCTGGCATTATGATGTCATGGCCCTAAAAAGATTCAGAAGCGAATAAAAAGTAAACACTTAAGTGACATTTCATTGTTTTCCTTTTTTCTGATTTAATTGAACTGACAAACTTTTGACTGTTAAAGAGTAGTTATTATTCTGTTTCCCCATAATAGTATTGTAATCTGGTGTTTTTGTCTGAAATATTAAGTACTTTTGTACCGTATCTAAGACCCCCACAAAGATGGTTTATAGATATTGGGGTTTTTTGGGTTGGGGGGGGGGTCTGCTTTTGCTTGGAAAAAAATTCACACACATACTAAATGACAATATCTACAACATCAGTGTGTTGTCGATCTGCCAGACAATACAAAACTCTGAGGGTATTTCTTTTAATTTCTAAATCTGCCACGAGTTAAGGAGTTTTTTGCGTAACATATGGAGTGAACTTCTGCAGTATCTCAATGTCAAATTGTTTATTGTACTTAATTCCTCTTTTAATTGTGTGCTTTGTGTGTGTTGATGAGTTTGTACTGAATAAAATTACTTCCATAAGAACATAAACATAAGTTACATCACCGTCTCAACAAAAACTGAGCACATCCCATACTGGTTATAGGAGTGAGAATAGCTGGGACAGTGGATTGTGAAGGGTCAGACTGTGATTGTATTTCAACAGGAAAAATAACTGTGGGGAAATGTTGATTAAGCAACCTTAACAGCTTAATTAAAGGTTAGATTTAGGGTTACCGCTTTGTTTGGGCAACTGCAACAATTCAATTAAACTGCAATAATTAGAAATTTGAGGGTCATGGTTTTTATTCTCACTTAAATTGGAAATCCAAAAACTGGCAGTAGCTCATGTTCACATAATTGACCACAGCAACCTATCAAAAAAAAGGGGGAAAAATTAAGCTGTAAAAGAATCTTAGAATTCCAAAATAAGAGCTTGATTTGAAGAATTGTGTCTCCGTGAATGCATTCAGACATATGTGTTTTCATGTGCTGCACATACACACACACACACACTTCCTGATCATATGCATTTAAGATATTGCTGACATAACTCACACGTCTGCCATCAATCACTGACAGACACGGGACAGATGTTAGAAGTGTTCCAGTAGACACAATTAAGTCTCAACAGCTGGCAGAGAAGATCTTTGAAGAGAAGATAAGGGCACGACAGCCCTTAGGATAGACTTTCTCTGCTTTAGGAAGCCAATATGCCTCTGCTAATACCTCTGCTATGAGGCTGAACAAACTCCAGGAGGCTTCTGTCAGAAACAGATGACAGTCAGAACAAAGAAGGGCTCAAGGACGTTTTGGTGGTCCCACTCCAGCTCAGAGTTCCCCTCCGAGCTTTCTCCTGTTGTTGGAAAGGAAGTGGGAGGAGCCCCTTGGGAACGCACTGACAATAAATACACTGTAATAACCTCTCAAACATCTTTATTCCAACCCCCCAAAAAACTAATATCATCTACAACTATACCATATCTGATAGAGGAACTTCCTCCCTTATGTTTGGGTTCTTGGCAGAGTGCTGACAGACAAACTGCAGTCCATCTAAAACAACTGATCTCCTCAAAACATAGTCCAGATGTATCATTTGACACCACGGAGGGATTTGCTCGCTCTGACAAATGAAAGCAAAACAATAATGCCTAAAGGGTCTGCGAAATATAATCTCTTGCCAGAGTTTGTTTGTTGTGGAAACCTTGACAAAAAACGTATACATAACAGTGGTTCAAGCATTTCTAGAAATGCCTAAAACTACAAATAGTTCAGCTAAAGCAACATGCTCTTTATGTTTAATACATTCAAGATAGAAAAGTTACAACAATAAAGTAGTGACTTGTATCAACAGTGTTGTAGGATTTGCAATGGGCTCAAATTAATCAACATAACCAGCCACTTCTGACACTTAAAGACTAAATGCATCAGTAATTTTATTATATAATAGTCAGAATTTAGGAATATTTGCATGATAGTATTTTAATATTGAAGTCCTTTTTTTTTTTTTAGTATCTTAAATCCAAAACCATAATCACAAACTTGATGCTTGTGTGTTCTGCGGAAATCGTGCTAATGTGAAATAAAATGAAAATGCCTATTAATAGACTAGCAAAAACCAGACATTGCCAAGAGTAGGCTATAAAAATGAGCTCACTGCAAAGAACAGAGGCATGGGCTGGGTCAGAGAAAAGCTGATAAACACAGATGTGACTGTGTGCTCTCACATCACTCCGCAGAGTGCTGGCTTACTTTTTGCCAGTGTGGCAAAAGAGGAGTTTTACTGGCTCTGTGGTTCCTGTAATGTTAGAGTGAAACTGGAGAGCTTCTGATTTGACCAGAGATACCTCACTGACTTAGTTTGTGTGCATGTGTCTGCGTGTGTTTAAGAGCACGGCCCGACCAAATGCAATTATTGTGAACCCACTTAAGACACACGGTGCTGTTAATATACCCGAAGAAGCAGTAAAATCTTTACAAGGAGAAGTAAAAGCAGAGGACAAAGATTGTAGATTTAAAGAAGGGAGAAGAATCTATGCACATTGGTTTTAAAGAAGATGAGGATGATTGTGAGGAAGCTGTGGCTAAGATGATTACAATAATAGTGTTAAGTGGAAATTCCTCTTTTTAATCATGTAAAAATGTGGATTCTGAATGAGGGAGATATGCAGTATCACTTGTTAGTCAAGCCTCCTTCTTCCTATTGTTCTGAAAATCAGGTCCTGAGGTTTCATCCAGTCCTGGGAGGCTGATTAGTCTGATGCACTGAGGCAGAACCACATGAACGGAGAGTATTGATTCTAACCAGTGACCTTTTATGTGCCACTGTGTTAGAAATGTGGGGGGTTGCCATTCTTAAGGCTCCAGCTTCCAAGAATACTGCTCAGCAAGAATTACATTCACAGCCTTCAAGCCTTAAATACCTATGATGTTGTACTCAGAGGGGAGACACTATAATACACCATCCTGCATTCAACCACCCAGAGTACAGGAGGTGTGAATATCAATATAACTGGAATATAATTATCCTTTAAAAGTCTAAAGCCCCCCTTCAGCCAGTCAAAACTGAGGTGGAGTTGATGTGCATCTGGAAAACAAGATGGACTGGTTCATGGACACGGATCCAGCATATCAAAAGGACAGTGTTTGGTCTTTGACACTAGCACTAAGATTTTGCGTGTTTAACCTATCAGTGGTGGTGAGTGTACTACTGTATGCAACAAAATGAAAGTAAGTTACTTGATAAAGAAAGATGGCTCAATGCTTGGATAGAAGCTGAACTGAAGAAATGGAGGACATCTTACACAGTTCAGATCATCCTCTTCATCACCGTCTAACCAACCAGAAACGCAGAAGCAGTGGATGACTCACCTCATTATGCTGCAGAAATTAATGTCAAAGAAGATCCATCGTCATCATTACCATCAGGCTATATAATACTTTAGTCTGATGCCTGATTTCTTTAGGGGATAAATTAAGTTGATATGTATCTGTATCTGTTCTTCATCGGAAAGACTGTAATTGCATGAGGAGCACTTTTTGGAAAACATATTCATTGATTATGTATGTGTGTGTGTGTGTGTGTGTGTGTGTGTCAGTCCGCTGAAATACCTTATTACTTTCAATAACACTCATCCTCTAAACAAATTATGTAAACCCTTAAAGTAAATCAAATTTAAATTTAGCAACACTTAAAATTCAGTTTAATATTTAAATTACATTTGATTTCATTTAAAAGACATACAACATAACATTTGTCAGATTGAAAGGCACATTTCTTGGAACTAGATACAGATATGAAAACCCAGGCCTGCTTGTGCAAATGTTCGTTTATGTGTTAAAGCATGTGAAGACAGCACAGGAGACGGAGAGATTCACTACATAGAATCAGGGTGGTGGAAATTTGAGTGTTAAACCACTTCTAGAGTCAGGCTACAGTAAGGGATGGAGACGGAGATGATAAAGGACAAAGACTGGAGAGGGGTCTGTGGTTGATGCATGTGCCAATAACAGTGGTTGGAGATCTATATTTGAAACAGATCATAAAAAGCCACTCTCTTAAGTGAAGTGGCGGACAGAAAAAAAAGGAGGATGTAAAGGAGGGAAGTATAGACTTGTGGGGAAAATGGAGAAAAGATATTATTGGCAGTTATAAAAAAAAAACATCTGTGGGAGGAAGGTTGCCATATCAATCAATGAGATCTTAGATTTATAAAAAGATAAATCAAGGAAATACTCTGCATTTGAACTGTGGAAAAAAAAAACATATCCTGCAGCAAGCCACCACAAGCTACAATTAAAGTATTTCATAGAAAAAGAACAGCAGGGGAGGTCAGAGGACCTGGACCTCTGACAAACTCCCAGCCAGACACACATATAACCTTCAACACAAACACACGCATATAGTATGTGGGAGCATCAGATGAACAGCAACCAGAAAAAAAGACATTTAACTCCCCACACAAACACATTATCCACAGTGCACTGCAGACCTGCCAGCAGGGAGAAACTAACACAACAGTGACCTTTGTAGAAGAAAAACGGGTGTAGTAGAAATGAGAAGATAAATGACCTCCAGTGGATAGGTGGATGACAAGTGGAACCGGCTGTCCTGGACAAGTTTCAACAGCCAGACCTTAAATATGCAATAATATCCACAGTCAAATTGGACTAAAGCATACCTTAACCCTCAAAGGCCTACACCAAAACCATCCACTGATCTAAAAGGTTTAATAACTATTGAAACACTAATCCTATCTATATGACGATGATATTGCCAAAGTGTCTGCTGTAGCGGGTGGCTTGTATGGGCGACTGTGGCTCAGTTGGTAGAGCAGATCGTCCAATGGCCCAGTAGGATCTGGCAGGGCCTTGCTTGGCTGCCTACTGGTGTGTGAGTGACCGGGTGAATGTGAGACCTTTATCAAGCACTTTGGGCACCATGAAGGTGTATAACACAGGCTATTTGAGCTCAGTCCATTTACCATTGTAACTCCAATTTTCATCCCAGGTGATCTCAGGTACAGAATGTGTTTGAACCACAAGAATGTCATTAATTCTCAACTAATTTTTGCAAAAAGCAGCTTTTCAGCCAAAACAGCTTTGTCTATTTTATTGGTATTTCATGCTGGTACATGTCTTACACCAAAACTTAATGTAGTTATCTATATTAATCTTGTGCACTGACTGTTTTTATTTATTTTTTTATATTATGTCTTTGGATTGATGGTGTGTTTTGTTTGAGCACATTGTATGTGGAAAAAAATGAAAATAGAATAAAAGAAGAAGGTTTATCTATTTTAGACATAGTGAACATCGAAACACTATCATCATCTGCAACAACATATTGTCTATGAAAGGTATGTTTTTACATTCACATTTTACTAATGTCACTTTTTCTTCAGTTTCTTTATAGAATAATCTTTGAATATACTGAGATTTTAGGAACCTGCACAAAGTAATTTAATCAAACATAGAAAAATATATACCTGATTTTCATTGCAAAATGCATAATGCACAGAATAATAAAAATATCATAAATCACTTACGAAAGGTTAAATGTAGAGAAAGAATCACTTGTAAGTTGAAGGTCTCCAAAGGTTATAGACTCTCTTCAGTCATGCTGTAGGATGAATTATAATTTGAGCTCAGTGTGTTTTTCCAATATAAGATATTAGGTATGATTCCTAAAATTGCAGTTTATTCCATTTCTGTACTTAGCTCCTCCTTCATCAGCCTAAATCTTACAAACAGAATTGAATCGAAATTGTGACATTTAGTGAAAGGGTCAGAGTCGACGCACCATTATTCTACACTGTGAATGTCAATATTCTTTAAAATATGCAAACACATAGCAAAGTCTTGGATTGTGAGTTACCATATATACATATAAAACACACACACACAAACTCACATAAAAAAAAAAAAAAAAAAAAAACAAAAAAAATAA
>JAQQZY010000007.1:22475651-22489235 GCA_030068375.1 Ostorhinchus rueppellii | reverse complement strand
GTAGCATAAATAGGCTCATTAGATAATGCTGTAGTATTTATTATTAGGGTTAGTTATCTACAGTCTTACTTTCTATAGTATTTGTCTTCTTTCTCAAGCACATTGAATGAAAGTTGTGTATGATGTGATAAAAAACTACTAGGCCTATTGATATTGTTATTTCACAAATTATTAATCAGATGGCCTATTTCAACAAATACTCACCTTGTTACTAGCTAATTTTCAATCAAAACCCAAAATAGCCCTGAATAGCTTAAATATGGAGTATCAGTATTGGAAGTACTCGGTATCGGCAAGTACTGAAATGATTGTACTTGTACTCGTATCGGTTTTCAAAAAAGTGGTATCGGTGCACCCCTAACAATGACTGTATGAAAATGCATCTAGATTTCCAAACTTTCGATGTTTAAAGTTTGATAAACGTAACCCTTTACTAAAACAGTCTGAAAACTTCATAGTTTGCCTCAGTTTCCCTTAATTCTAATAGAGAAATATTTCTGTAACCTGCATTATTTACTTGCTACAATGAAAGCCTGAAATCAAGTGTCACTGAGGTATTTTTGGGAATGGTAATTTAAAATGAATAACAAAAAAGAAACCTTGAACAAAGTGCTGGTGAGTTTTGGCAGTGCGTGTGTGGCTCAGTTCAAAAGACGTCTGTTGTCATTCTGATCGTCAACAAGCTTCTCCTCTCCTGAGCTCGACGGCTCTGACTCTTCAACCTCTGTGGAAACATCCAGTCCGATTACACCTAACACTCTGAAACATGGAAAGCAGATGGAAGAGAGGGAAACAAAAAAACAGATTCAGTTTCATTTCATCTCAACCAAAAACAACTAAACAATAGCTTATATATATATAAAAATAACTGTGTGAGGTTTCCTTCAGGTTGGACTTTCCAAACACATGTCTTTCAAATGTTACTACAACATATTGTTTGAAGCAGTTTGTCAAAGTCTAAGGCAAATTTACGGTATTGTTTTAATGTATCAATATGTCAAATTAAATATAATAGTGTATTTTGAAAACAAGTATTTTATCAGTGGTAATCCTGAAACCAAAAAGGTAAAATAAACATGAAAATTATTGAAAGTATTTACAAAAAAGAAAAAAATAATAATAATAACAACAACAGCAACATCTAAAATTGCTGGAGCATACATACTCAGCGCAATGACACTTTCATTTGAGCATC
This sequence comes from Ostorhinchus rueppellii, assembly GCA_030068375.1. Lineage (NCBI taxonomy): Eukaryota > Metazoa > Chordata > Actinopteri > Kurtiformes > Apogonidae > Ostorhinchus > Ostorhinchus rueppellii. Next base: position 22,488,040 of record JAQQZY010000007.1, on the reverse strand, counting down.
TTTAAAGGTAAAGCAAAATACACCATTGCATCAGCCAGGCTTTACAATACAGTCATGGAAAAAATTATTAGATCAACCTTGTTTTTTTTCAATTTCTTCTTCATTTTAATGCCTGGTACAACTAAAGGTATATTTGTTTAGACTAATATAATGATAACAACAAAGATAGCTCATAAGAGTTTAATTTAAGAGCCGATATTTAGCCGTTTTTCATGTTTTCTTGATAATAACCAAAATTACTTCAGTTCTTTCATCAATATCTATGACACTGTACTGACAAAAACAGTGCTTTTAGGCATTCCATGTTTTCTTTTCTGTCTGTTTTAGCCACATGATACACACAGGAGTAAGGACTTGGTTGGATAACCATTGTTTTTGAAGAAATTTGATGGTCTAATAATTTTTTCTGCAATTGTACATTAGCAAAAGAAAAGCTTTGGATCCAATTGTTTGGTGAAACTCTGACATACAGAGTGTAGAAGCAAATACAGTTAGAAGAAAAAGTGCTGAAGCAATAAACTTCTTTTTCTGTAACAACCTAATGTAACAGATGAGGCGGTGCATGTGACTCCACTGAATATTATGTTTCATGCCACTTCAAACAGACTGACTCAGCACCACTACTTTGTCAAGTCAGGGGAGTAAAAAATGTTACGAGTCACTGCATCAGTGTACTCAGATAAGGATTATGTACCTTTAACTTTAGCTAAGCTCAAGTATTGTGTATTGTTGTGTAATATTCAAAATACAAAAAGGAGAAAAAAATGTGTGATTTATATAATTTTATAAAAAGCAAACCCATTTGTTGGGAAGCTGAATGTAATGCTTTAGGAAAGCAGAACTGAGTATTCTCATCTTCTTGGTACTTCAATAAGGCACATTTCTTTTTTTGTTGAGCAAACTTAGTAAGCAGTTTCATAAAAACAAACAAACACATTAATAGTTTGCAATGCAACCTGACCTTTAGAGTACAGCTCTAGAATTGAAGCATATCTCCACAGCACAGCATATTAAAATGAAGGCCAGTTGGAATCTGAACATTTTTGCATTTTCAAAAATAGACTCCAAGTATGACAACCATTGTGGCATTTACATATATTGTATGTATGTAGATACCTGTTTTTATGTATAAACACTTTACATGTAGTGTACAGAGTTTCTTCCTTAATTTTTTTTTTTTTTTTTTTTACGTATTTTATTTATTTGTACTAGACAGACAACTTCCAGCAGAGAGTTCCTTTGTGCGTTTACCTACTTGGTGAATAAAGCTGACTCTGATGTACTATTATCTGTATTGGTTTACCCTAGAAATATCAGGGGGATTGCCAAGAGTCCTGCAGCCAACAAAAAAATAAATCCAGCAAACCATGTCACTGTAGCAGCATAGATACTGTTAAAGACAGCAACCGCCACACTGCTGGTTAAACTATCCAGACAGGAAACACAGGCAAACAGTGCTCCTGCAAAAAAAAACAACAACAAAAAACAGACAGAACAAAACTATTTAGAGTGAGTTATAAATTAAGGAAACTCAAGACAGTACACGCTACAAATAGAAGTACAATTTTTACTTGGGATTGACTAACAAAACCGGAGTTTTATTTCAAGTGCACTTGTTACTTTGAGCCAGTGAATCTCCAAGTGCTTTGTATTGAAGTGCACTTCAAGATTGCTGAATAAGCAATGTCTCTGTGGACTCCGACTCTACAAACACAGGGGGAAAAAAATGGTAACTTTTGCCCATACAACCCTGAACCACTTACCCTGTTCAGACTTTGAAACAATCTTTGACATCATGGAGCGCAGGACAGGGAAAGGCATGATAGTGAAGAGCATTGGTATTCTTGCTATAGGGAAAAAAAATAACATTGGACAGACATTGATTAGCAAAACAATATGCATGAAATAAATGACAGTGATTTGATCACAAAATGCAGTGACAATATCTTTATTATCAGTGTAAGGTAGATTATAAAATCCACAATAAAGCCCAAATATTAATATTTACGACTAAAATTGGAAAATTTTGCGAATATGTAAATGGTGCAGCGTGTCTATATTCAATTAAGTTATTTACACCATAATGTAATATTTTACAACTTATTTTCATTTGTATTATTTTTACACACATACTACTTAAAACATTTAGTCATAGATAGCCAACTGGATTTCAATCAAGTACATGCAATACAGAAAATGACCTAAAATAAATCTCATCACTATTGATATTTTCTAACAAATGAGCAATGTGAAGTATATTGGTGAGTGCTATTAATCAAGGCTTAGGCCATAAATTAATCATGGTTGAAACACATCAGATCTTATAGGCATGAGTTTAAACAGTACAGATGTAATGAATGTTTTTCTCACCTAAAAACATCAGTAGAGTGGTCTTAGCAAAAGCTACCAGGACCATGCCTGATGCACAAGACAGGATTCCCAGAAGGACGATGACCAGCTGTGGCATACCACAGTACATGAATGCTGACAACCCCAGAAAACTGGTCAGGAACGCAGTGGTAGATAGTGCTGAGCCGTAACCAATCAAAATCTCAGACCAACACAGGGGTTCATTGAGCTCATAAAGCGTCACCATGGATAATCCGCCAAATTCAGCAAAAGCAAAGGTGATGAATGTGAGAATAAGTAAGACCAAAACAGTTCTACTCTTGCTATTGGCCCTTTGAAACAGGTGATAGACTCCATAAAACATCTGTTTTAAAGCTGAGTCCTGGGGAGCCCCATCAAGGATAATGGCATCAGTGGGAGCCTTCTTCACAGTTTCCTCTAAGATAAAAATTACATAAAGTAAAATCAAACACTGACACAAAGCAGAGGTCAGCAAAGGCCAGTTAAAGCCTGCAGCTCTCAGGAAATAGCCTGTTGATAAGGATGCCAGCCCTGCTAACAGGCCAATAATCATATCCAGTCCAGCCATCCGCAGTGTCTTCTGTCGATCACTCTCACACAGGTCTGCTATATAGGCGAAGCAGCCTCCCAGAAAAGTACCTAAGCCCCCACACAGAGAACTGAGAAGTGAGGCGCCAATGAGCAAGTAAACATTCAACTCGAAGTAGGAAATTGTAAGGAAGGATGAGGTGTAGATCAATGTGCCAATCAAGGGCATGAGGATGGTAATCTTGCGCCCGCCTCGGTCACTATATGCCACCAGCATGACGGTGACAACCAGAGATGGTATTGTAGAAAAGAGGTCTGAGTAAAGGGAGAAGAGAGATGCCTGCCTCTGCACCTCCTGGAAACACAAAAAGACAGAACATGGTTAAATATAAATGTTTAAGTATGATTAACAGAGCACCTGCAGAAGGACAAGAATAAGGTGGAAAAAATTACCGACTGTGACTAACTTGCAGTATTTTGCTCAAGGAAAAAGGAAGTGCATAGTTTTCTGTGGCATGACAGGTGTCGAGGAGGGAATTAAATAAATCCATGTTTTCCCAGGTGGCTTTCACTTCTCTTTGTTTTGGCTTTACTCAAGCTTACTTTTAAAAAGTAACCAATACTCGGTTCAGACAACTCTCTAAAGCACGAATCATACTTTACATACTTATGTGCCCCGAGGCAGAGAAAAGTAAAAAGTTTGGCTTTTTTACTGTCAATAAATGAGAATAATTGTATTGATTGGAAATGGCATGACAACAATATTTTCATATACATTTCTATTTTTTTTATGGAATGTCCCTTGCAGTGGACAGCATTTATGTTTTGTTGTTTAAGTAAAGCTCTTATCCACAACAGTTGACAAAAATGCATCGATTGGTCTCAAGAGAATACATTTTTAAATGGTTAGTGACTTTGGTAAGTTACAGGAGATGATGGAAGTAAATTCATAATAATAATAGTAATATGTAAAGAGAGTTCAGACAACAAAGCAGATCTTTCAACAAAAATACTCCGCTTTCTTCCTGCACCTAGTCACTTTGATGACTAACCTCATGATAGCTTGAGTGGTTGGTGCTGTTGTTTGGTGTACACCTGGAGGTATTGTCAGATGCTGGGTAGGTGGTGTTTGTCAGCTCCTGCCAGAGCCTCCGGTACACATACTGCTGCACCAGGGGATAGATGAGAAAGGCGGAGAAAGCATAAAGGCCAACCACAGGCTCCACAAGGAAGAGTCTCTTCATTTTGTATTCCTGTATTATTACATGGGAAAAAAACATAATATAAAAAAAAAAACATTATAGTTGGATCCGTTAAGACAGTGAGCTCAACAATACTGCTAATAATACATTTCTTTCTTTCTGTAACCTTGACCAATGTAATTAAGCTCCTGGTAACAAGGAAGATGGAAACAAAACATCTACAGTCCTGCTCTTTAAATAGTGCAAAATGCTAGTCATGTCAACATATCTTTATAAAATGATCGATCGCCTTTGTTTGATTATTCTAACAATTCAATAATCACAAGACAAGTTTGGACAACATTATCGATTTCAGTATCTTAGAGTTTGACATTCAACGTGTAACTATTAGGTAACCCTGCATTGCACATTTTCTTTTCATAAACCTCCACAACCTATGTGTGTCAGTTACAGAGACATTAGCTTGATCTCACTTTGTGAGTCGAGATGCAAGTAGAAGCGAAAAAGATCACCTACCTGTTAAAAAAAAGTCGCTAGCATCACGTTGTAATCTCTAAACGACAGATAGTCCCATATTTTTTTAATTGGAGCTTCGCGTCAAGGTTCTCGTAACTGTAGAGGTGTTGTGCTGTGTCATGAAAAGCCCCGCCCCTTGTAACACATGATTGGAACACGATATGTCAGGTGCCCATCTATTGGATAGAACATTCTGTCAGTCATTAGTCAAAGTGGACGAGATCAACTTCCACCCTCTTGTGTCCGACTGTTCATGATTTTCTGAAATAAAGTGTGTTGGATTAAAGTGGAAGCTTTTTTAAGTGTAAGTAGTCAATGTATTGTTTCAAAAAATTAAAGGAACGCTCGCATCGCTCGATGTTTCACGCTAACGTAGAGTACGTGCTTTGCGTCGGAATGTACCATTTTACCTTCGCACCGGGAAGGATTTTGTTGTGACAGGCGGCGGAGTAAGATCCCGGCGGTGGAAGACGGTAAGGCGACATATAATATCCCTCCTCTATCTAATTGACGTCTTAAATTCTGTATTGAGAGCACAGTTATCTTCGCATAGATGTTCGGGTTTATATGTTTTAGCTCGCTAAATTGCTCAAACTTAAGTATCCCTTAATTACAGCTTACCATCCCGAGGATTCAGGTAACGTTAGTACCACCATCAAAATACCCTTTGAAAGCTAACGAGTCTTAACAATCTCTGTGATTAACTAACACCGCACCATAAGCTAGCGTTGCAACTAGAGTGACTAAAAATCATATTGGTTTTGCTTTATTATATTCTTTATTTTATTTCCCGTGGTGCCAAGCTGTTAGACAAAATTTAGCTTACAGCTAGCTGGTGGATTAATGTTAGCGTTAGCGTTGCCTGCTGCAGTTGCATTATAAGTCGTGACTGGCCGTCCAGGGATGGATGATACCTCAGTCCCCTGGCCTAAACGGCCTAAACCACCCAGAGCTACCTGTAATATCAAATTAGTTAGCTATATATATGGGTATGGCTTGGCTACAGAATCCGTAACGGATAGTTTATTTCGCAAGATACTCACTTGTACGCAATATCTATTGCCTAATATAATATCCGATAAGGAGTTCAATAGTAATCAAAACGAGTAATAACAAGATTCTTATCTCCTACTTTTAATGTAATGTCTCCAAGTTTTGACATGTATTGCAGTTCACACATTAGGCCCATCATTTTCCACTTGCTTTGAAACCATTTCCGTAAATGTCGATTCATATGGTAAGATCAGATCAGCTCCCCCTGAGTAAATAAACCATTATGTTATTCTAGATACCAAATGACAGATGTGATTACAAATTGTACATTTGTGTGTGATGAATGTTGCTGAAAAGTGCTTTCTTGATTTTCTCTTTTATTCCAGGTCACAACATAGGTTATTTCATCTTGGATCAACAATGGCCTTCAGCAAAGGGTACCGCATTTACCACAAGTTGGACCCACCCCCCTACAGTGTCATAGTAGAAACCAGGACCAGAGAAGAATGCCTGATGTTTGAATCGGGGGCTGTTGCGGTTTTGTGTAAGGCCTTTTGATTAATAGCACTATAATGATGCATGGCTTGTATACTCAACAACATTGCATCCTGGAAAGACATGATGTAAGATTAATACAGCTCCAGTAGAAACATATTACATCTCTGATTATCAAATAATGGCTGTCGTTTTATGTTATGCCAAGGTCAATAAAGTTGGCTACATTAACCATGATATTTGAGGAAAAGCAATAAACAGCATTATTGTGATATTGCGTTGCTTTTATTTGTGTTCTAGCTGCAGCAGAAAAGGAGGCGATTAAGAACACATACACCAGGATTGTTGATGCCTATGGGATTCTGGGTGTGCTCCGCCTTAACCTGGGTAGGTTTGAAAAATTAATTCACAAGTTATTGTGGCTTGTTTCTGAGGTTTGTCCGAAACTGTTTAGGTACTTGACTGAAGTTCCTCTTGTTTGTGGCTCTGTTGCTGCTTACTTATAAGCTGCTTTATCTTGTCCTCTATATGACCTTGACAGTTTTTGTTATCACAACAAAGGGTATGCTTTGTTAAAGATTAAACATTAGTCTTAGATTGACTGGTGATTTCCTTAAAGGACTGGCATGGAAGTTTAGTTAAGTTTCTCACCCAGCCTCTTGGTATTTTTATGTATCTGGTCATAATTAAATGCATCCTATTTATTGCCACACCTTTTATTTCTTCCTGTTCTCTGTATAATTATACTCTGTATAATTTCTTGATACTCGCATGCACGTTTCCTCCACCTTTCTTCTGCAGGAGACTCCATGCTTCACAGCTTGGTGGTGGTTACAGGATGCAGTTCAGTGGGAAAGGTCCAGGATTCAGAGGTCTTCAGAGTCACACAAACAGACTTTATATCGCTGAAGAATGATCCAGGAGATGAGGACCGGATCTCTGAGGTGCGAAAGGTCCTTAACTCAGGGCATTTCTATTTTGCCTGGTCTGCTACTGGAATTAGCATGGACCTGAGTCTCAATGCACATCGCAGGATCCTAGAGGACACTACAGACAACCGGTTCTTCTGGTAAGTGCATGAAATTAATTCATTAGCAATACAGATCTCCATTTATAGAGACTCGGAATTAGTTAATATACATAATCAAGTGTACACCTGTATAATCTAATCAAAGTCTGTATCTAACAGGTTTTGTGATGGACTGTTTGGCTTTTGAGTTTGAAGATTAAGAAATCTTTGATCAAGTAGATAGAAATAAATGTCTAAAAACAGGTTCTAGTGTTCCTCAGTGATATTCTGTCTCTGTTATTATTCATCACATCAACTATTGACAGGCCATACATATTGGGTTGCTTCAGTTGTTGCCATCCTATTCAAGCTTATAGAAGTATGCGATCAGAATTTAAATGTGTTTTCACTTTTTTTAATTACTAACCTGTTCAGCATAAAATTCCACCAATAGTTTTCAAAATATTTGAAGTATTATATATATGAAAATTAAGTACAGGATCTGTAATCGGCATGGTCTCCCATTTGGCATACAATTGTTACTTGTGATTTGGAAACAAGGTGTTAATTGTCATGTGCCCACTGACTCTCTGCATCTACTGTTTAACATGTTTATGAAACAATAGGAACCAATCACTGCACCTGCACCTGAAACACTACGGAGTAAACTGTGATGACTGGTTGCTCAGACTGATGTGTGGTGGAGTTGAGATCAGGACCATCTATGCAGGCCACAAACAGGCCAAGGCCTGCATCTTTTCCCGCCTCAGCTCAGAAAGAGCCGGCACACGATTCAACGTCAGGGGAACAAATGATGACGGGCAAGTGGCCAACTTCGTGGAGACTGAACAGGTGAATCTAATATCTGAGAGTTTTATTCATCTTGATTCCCTATCTCTCTATAAGTTGGTATTTGAAAAATGTTTGATCCATGAGATATGTTTGATTAACAGTCATATCCCCACAAGTATAAAGCTGTAGGCAGTCTTGCAAAAAACTGCAATATGTTTATAACATCTTTGCAAACTGCACGCGTGCAAATCTGCTTGTACAAACTTGGCTACTTCTGTTTATGTAAAGGCTGTTAATCTGATGATCATGCGTCATTTTGTTGTGAAGCTTGTTTAATTTAGAGGCCGAACGTTTCCATGTCAAAACATGGAAATGCATTTTGACCATTTTTATAATTTCATAAAGCTACCATGTGGATGCTTAACTGAAATTACTACAATTACAACATAACAACACCAATATTAGCCACACTGCAATTTACTGTCTGACTGAAAATTGCAGCAGAAGTCAGTGAATGCCTCTCCACACCGCTTCTGTGATTCTCCTTCCTTTTTTGTGTTCTGACCAGAGGTCTGCCAGACACATAAGCTAGTAATAATGTGTTCATACACTACTAGAGGTGTTCTCCCTCCCTTTCACACAGAGAGGAACAAACATGTGTCACTTCCCTTTGGTATTCATTATGTTTATGCATTGTCCATCCCATTTAGATTCTTTCAGTTCTTAAATACACAGTTTTCAGGAATATTTCTGTATTCCTAATGAGCTAAACAAACATTTTACTTTCATCTAACAGGTTATTTTCCTGGATGATAAAGTCTCGTCCTTCATACAAATCCGTGGATCCATTCCACTTTTCTGGGAACAGCCGGGAATTCAGGTAATGAAAAGTAAACTCTCCCTAAAATGAAAATTCAGGAAGTGTGTTAATTTGGTGATGTATCTTATGAATTACAGTGTATGTGTAGAAAAAAGAAACTGCTAAAACTCTGTAGTTTGTCTCCTCAAAATCCATATAAAGGTCTGGCAATTGAAAATAATCAATTTTATTATAACATATGTCTTAAAAAATGTGAAATTCTAAACAATGTACATGCATATTCTCAAGGTACATACCACTGGATGTCAAATATCTAGTCTTTTTTAACATATTTTGTCCGTGCTGTGTTTAGAAAAAGTCTGTTAAGGGTGTTTTGATGCAACTGAATAAGAATCGGCACCCTAATGGACTGGATGAGAACCCCCATCTGGTATAATCAATTTCAATTCTCCAAATGTGCTTTTCCCTTTTTGGCTCTGCTGGTATTGGTGCTATCTTACTGCGGATAGGACTGTCTGTGCAATTTCAAAGACCAACCAAAAACCTCTCCATCTATGTATATTGCTGTTACAATACTCATCCCAGTATCTTGCAAATTTACAACAGGAATTAGGGCCGCCTTCGAATGTAACACCATAAATAATGTTACTGGGATTTCCCTGTCCTTGTCCTGACATTGCACAGACTGGTGGATTGAATCAGATGTGGGGGACGTTATTTATAGTTCTAGCAGTTGGTAAAGGGCATTTTTCTGTTTTCCTCAGCTCCCAGACATCTTTGGTCAGGTGAGAGCCTGGTCTGAAAACACCCCCCAACCACTTGTCACTGGCTTGGTCTGATGTTGTTTAGGCTGCTGGATGGCTAGTAATTGATAAATATGGTTGAACGAGATGTTTAAGTGTCAAAGGAACCAAGAACATATCAGGTCACCCGTACTTTGGTTTGCTCCAAACATAGGATGGTGGGATCGGGGTTGTTTTCAGACAAAAGTGTAGTCCTCCTGCTTTAAAGCATTGCTTTAGCTGTTAGCCCCTTCGACCAGTTGTGGCTTTGTAGGCTTCCTTTTTCCTCACCATACTCTAAACCATTCCCTGAGCAGGGTAGCTGCAGTTTTGTCCAGAAGAAGAATTACAGAGCAGTGCAGCATTAGTGGATACATTTGTTTATAGTGTCTGAGTGACATTGAGTGACATTGTAGTGTAGTATCATGAAATACCACAGGGAAATCAGTTAAGTTGTAGGCCTTCACTACATTTGTTAATTAGTTCTTAGATTCTTGGTTAACGACACCTCTGTTCTCATTTTAATAGTTATTTGTGTAAATGCAGCATCAGTAGGAAAACTTATTACCTGGATGTGATCACATATCTCACATTACAGTCGTATTGTTTTCTTTACAAGTATTTATCAAAATCCTACTTACAGAAGTCATGCATGGCAGCACTTACCTCTGTTTTTCACTATTAAAGGGAAGTATAGACAAAGAATATTGACGTGTAAGTTTTGTTGAAGGTAAAATGGGTTAACTTTTAGCTGGAGGAGGTGAATGCAAGTAGGTTTTGGTCTTAGGTATGCTCCTGTAACCTGAGCCTTGTCAGATGCCATCTCAGGAAGTTATTAATTATGCATTGCATAGACTTGCAACAGTAGAGAGAGGAACGAGTGACAAAATGGCAGTAGCTTGGTGCAAAATGTCTAGTCTTGCCAAACACAGGCCTGCTAACATCTGATCACAGACACACTCAAAGAAATGAGTCAGAGAAAGGGGAGAGACAATGTGCAAAAAGTGGAGTTGTTAGAAAGGAGGAGAAATACCCTACAAGGACAAAAGGCACAAGGAAGGTGATGGTTGGTGACTTGCACTCTGGGGACTCCATTATAATCTCCAGAACAGAGCAGTAAGGTGTTAGTGAATGACTGTTTTGTACAAGAATGTGTGTGTTGAGGAATGTACAGAGTGACATGCAAGTAGAATAAGACTTTTATTGCATTTAAATCCTACTACAGGAGGAAAAGAAGATTAATGAAACTGGGAAAATCTGTATCCAAAGGGAGAGATGAACCAGGGAACAAGTCAAATCTTGTCTTGTTGATCCTGTGTTAGCTGCTCTCATGCCATTCTTTATTTTTCTGTGAAGCTCCTGTGGGTTAATAGTGATTCATTGTTCTGTCAGAATAAAAGAATGGAGAAGAAATAGTGATACACAGAAGGAAAGTGATTATAAATGACCAGAGGACGTTGTAAAAACCTCAAATTAAGGTTTCTCAGCTGCTCACTGTTGTCTGTGTGACCAAATCTTCCTTCGCTGTCCCTGTGTTGAAATTTGTCCTCCGCCATTTTTTGCCACTATAAAGGTCTTATTTCCACAGTTCAAACTTTGTCCTGAAGTTCTGTCCTAAATCCATTCTTCACCAGGTTTCCTGGCCATCTGCAATATGTGTTTTGGTTTTGTTCCATTTATTTTGTTCCAATGTGATTTGCATCTTTGTCTTCTCTGGCTGTCTGTGTCCTATAGGTTGGCTCTCATCGTGTCAAACTGTCGAGGGGATTTGAGGCAAATGCACCAGCATTTGAAAGGTAATTAAAATCATCTTTGGAGTTTGTAAACATGTATGTCACCTTGGATTCATCTGGCCCGACACAGATTACCACTGCTCTTAGAATTTGACATTATAATTGTATGTCTCTGCTGAGTCACTGCTTGGGACACATAGTAACAAAAAGAAATCCTGACTCTTGAAAGACTAAATGTTAATTGAAGTGTGTCCCTGGAGTTTATGGCAGAGAACAGAATGGCTATCTCAATAACTCTGAATTTGCGATTTAAGTTTAATCATGCACGTTTAAAATGAATTTCTGTATGTGAATTTGAACGTTTTGCAAATACATGATATTAAACAATATAAGTACAGCTGTACAAAAACCACAAATAAAACTAGGATGAATCGACAAATCAGACAAGGCTACTGAAGCTATATTCTGCCTGCTAAAGTAAAGCCATGCATACCAAGCCACAAGTGAACACAATTTACTTTTTCAGCTTTTTTTCCCTATAGAACTTCAACACTTTCCATTTTCATGGGGGTTTTTCAAGCTCATGAATTAACATATTACAGGTTGAAATAAAATCGGTTGTACTTTGATTTTATTCCCTTAACTCTAGTAGGAACTTAAGTAGGACTGGGTGAGATATCAATAATATGGAAATACAGTATTTCTTATATTAGATAAACATTTTATTTCATACTACCTATGTTATGTTTTAAAGTGACCAGTGTCGTCAGGGCAGAGCAGTGCAGCTGAACAGCAAACTCACTTTTTTCTGTCCTCTGTCATATCGGTGTGTGCAAACTCAGACACATTCTTCAAAACCTTTCACCTCTTTCATGAAACTGAGTCAACAACAGAGAAAAATAGCACATTAGTTCCTTTAAAAAAAAAAAAAAAAAAGCGCATATGGCTTTTTGTAACTTGTTCCTTTCTTTGACCACCCTCCTCCAAACACAGTGTTGTGCAAATTTTACCACGAGAAAATTGCAACCACAGCAACATGTCATCTAATTTATTTCACCACCTCAAACAGCAGCCATTTCAGTTTGGAGAGTTCAAGGTTTATTTATATAGCACACTTCAAAACAGACACTACTGCCCCAAAGTGCTGTA
>JAQQZY010000007.1:22447256-22464879 GCA_030068375.1 Ostorhinchus rueppellii | reverse complement strand
TAGTCTAATGCGATAGTGATAATTTTTTTTGTATCAAATTAATAGTGTGGTGGCAAGGACTTTGCCACAGAAACAGAGCCATGGCAAAACCTTACCAGCAGAAACATTACGTAGTTCATGTTGCTCTTTTAACTCCATGCACTGCCCATAACATGGTATAGTTCTGTCCGTAAAACATACTCTGGGTAAAAGAAACACATACATGCCAGTTGGACACAGAAAAATGAAGAGTGTACAGCATTCCTTTGGAGTTATGCAATGGAGTGGGCAGGTGTATGTGTGTTTTAGAGCATAACTGCTGGAACACAAAAATGGAAAGAAAACATTTTGTTTTTCTGTTTCATTGCTCTTTTCCTGCCATGGTCACTCACTCTTCCTTTTAGTCTGTTGTTCCCTCAACTACCACTCTGTGTCTCTTTCACTCAGTAGAGGAGTCAGGTTTGAGCAAACTGTTTATAACCACAAGCAAAAAATACTACATACTTTACCTGTAACTATAACTGCTACATCTCTGGTCTTGCAGGACCTCCTGTTGACTTTCAGCCTGGTGCCCCCACATCTCAAGTTCTGGAGCCCAAACGCCCACCTCCGCCTCGTCCCAATGCCCCTCCAGCGCGGCCAGCACCTCCTCAACGCCCGCCACCACCTTCAGGTACAGTATCAGCCCCAAGACACTAAAGTAGATGGGCAGGTAATGTGTGATATGGCGTTAACATTGTCACCTTTATCCCACTGCTGTTCTCATTCCTCTGAAGGAGGCATGAGCCCTCTGCCTGTTAGAAAGGACACTGGAGGTAAAGTGATGGGTGCTAAATTGTGTGCTTGTGTGCTTATATCGCTGAACCCTTGCGATTTGCAGAGTAATGTAATTATTGCGTTCATTAGTAGTGGCTGCTACAATCCATTTCAATGCTAAATAAAATGATCTGAAGCGAGTGCTTTTGTATGCTAAGATCATAGATTACTGTTGAAAGTCAGGATGTAGTCATTACAAGACATATTCTTAAAGTTAAACTCTTCACCAGTTTTAAGATAAGAGCAGGATTGGAATCCTTAATTGTGGTTTATTACTAGTTTTGTTTATGACTAGAGGTGTTAAGACATGATGAGCGGTTGCCTACTGTAGGTAAAAGTTGAACCCAAAACACTAATCTGTCATGGTTATTTAAGCCACCTCTCATAATGTTGTAGTCTTGTTCCTTGTGTTTATTTGGTGATACTCTTAAGTCTACAACAATAAAAGGATTTGCTGTACTGTTTATGACTGTCACTGATATTTTTTTCTCTGAAGTTGTATCCATTTATCTGTAACCTTTAGGATAAAGTTAGGTATTAACACTCTTTTTGAAACTGACTTTATACTTGATTTTGAAAAATTTTCCCCCTTTTGAATTTAAGACTGTGGTGAATGTCCCAGCCCGCTGTTGGGTAGGAGAGGCAGTGAAGGTAACTGGCCAGGAAGTGTGTTTTACAAGTGTCTGATCCCTGTAGCCTTACTTTCAGTCATCAATGCTTGTTCTGACATTGATGGTGCATTGTTGACAGTTTCCTGATTATGTTAGTTTAGGGTGTGTGTATTTTGTGAAACGTATATCTTGTTAATTTCATGACTATGCTTTGTAAAATTCTGACCAATCACAGGTGGCATATTTTGTTGACTTTGTTTGACTTACAGTAGAAAGGCTAAAGGAATGAAAGGGTGGTGTCCATTTATCATCTAACAATTAATATAATCTGGTGGGAATTTCAGACAAGAAAAAGGACATTACCGCCACTTAGTCCCAGATTTGTCAGTCTTAATAAAAAAAAAAGACATTTAAGCTCAGCGTACAGCTATACTTTGAGTTATATAATTTTACAGAATAATGAATGGGAAAGCCTGAAGTTTATTATGTTACCCAGGAGGGTGCCAAATTCTATTGTTTAATTAATTAGGGAGTAATGTGTATTAAAGGAAAATCCTTTTAGTCCACGCTGGTCTTTAAGTCAGTTTGACTTCGATAATCCCTCATGATTAGTGGGGAAATCCTTTTCAAGGAGGAAAACATTCAGGCTCTCAGCAACTCAGACTTCACCTCTCTGCTGCATTAGTACACATGCTATTCTAGTGCTTTTTGTGAAGTGTTGTCAGTGGGAGCGCCCGCTTCTTGTGGCCAGTGTTGCATTTTGCACATAACAATAACGTGGTTTGGTTTCCTTTGTGCTGCAAAGGACCAAAAAGCCCCGCTCTTCCTCGGCCAGATGCTGCAGCAGGTGAGTGCCACAAAGCATGAAGTAGCCCCCACCCCTCGAGCAATAATTTACCCATGCACTGTGTTGGTTCTCTCACTGTGCAGGTTTGTGTTTCCCATGAAAGCCCATTTTTGTTTTGGACTTATATGGAAGTGAAAGGGGGCTGAGATTACCCTTCCCCATCTGCTGTGATCATGTGTTGTGTGTTTATGGACTGACACAAAATAAGCCTGTCTCAGGGTGCAGGATGGGATTTGGCTGTATTGCCCATCGGTGACTTGGCCTGTCTTCACCTGACCTATTTGTATGGTGTGTGTGGCTGGCTGAATCCCTCTGTCGCAGTAAGGGTGTGTGTGGTTAGTAGGCTTGACTTACGTTTGGTGACTGTACGGTGAAGTATTAGACAGAAGCAGACATCTAAGGCGCGTGGGAACATGTTTGCAGGCTCACAGAGAGTCTCAGCAAGAGAATAGTGAAAGAAAAAGGTGTGCTTGGAGCTGTGTGGTAAGCTGTTGGATCTCACAGAACAAGGCCTGCCTCTCTTCCAGACCCTTTGCAGCTTAGGAATGGCTGGGTCATCATTAATAATGAAGTCAGCCAAAGGGAAATTGTCTGTTACAGGTCCATGTGGGTTTACAATCAAATTCAGGGTGATTCAGAGTTATCCTTTATGTTTTTTAGTCCCTGAACTTCCAATGTCCCTGGGCACTCCTGCTTCCCCTTGAATTTGACCAAGAGTTTTTAAATCAGGTCTAGATCCCTTTTTATTACAGTCGCTCATGTTTCATATCTCTTGCAGGTAGAGGTCAAACTGCTGCAGGAGCTCCTGGACCTGGAGGTGCCGCCAGACCCGTGAGTCTCCATTTCCCTGCCCTTGCATTACTCTTAATCCATCTCCATCATTTCTCTGTTGACAATGATGACCATTATCTCCTTTCTTGATCCTCTAGAATATTCCTCCTCGAGCGGGGGTGATTAGTATGCCCCCTCAGTCTCGCCCACCACCTCCCTCCCACCCCGGAGCCCCCAGACCGATCCCTGAGGTGCATCCTGGGGCCCCTCGGCCCATTCAAGACACTCATCCTGGAGCCCCACGACCTGTGCCTACTCCCCAGGCTAAACCATCTGACCTGCCTCTGGGTGAGAAAACGTGCTTAGGCAGTCAGTTACATTCTTAGGGCCTTTTACCCATCAAGCCTACCTAGTTCATGTTTTTGTCACCTGGTGTACATTTGCTCTAGTCAGTCTTAGTTTAAGGTTACAATTTTGCAAAAATACTGAATATCTTGAAACCGTAATGAATAAATCCATTACTGCAGATTTCAATTTCCTATGTTGTCCTCTCATTGCTTCTCTGTAAATATATGACCTATTTCTGTATTTTTATGCGTAATGATTTTTCCTTTTCCATTTTTATTTGGACTCATCTTTCCATTCAACAAAAATGTCATGGTTTGGTTTGGTTTGGCTTGGAATGGATTGGGAGTCCAAAGGAGGTCTCACGCCCACAACTGAGAAGTCACAAACAAGTTAAATATGAAATTGAATGTAATCTCTTGCTTTTTTTCCCCTTGCTTAGGTCCTCCTTCTACAGCCCCCCCTCCATCTGGGCCACCTCCTTCAGGTCCTCCACCCTCCTTACCAGCTCCCACTGGGCCTACCCCTCCAGTGAGACCACAAGCGGCATCTCCCATGCAGCCCCCCATGCAGCCTCAACCTCCTGCACCTTCTGCTCAGCCCCAACTACCACCACCACTGCAGCCCACCCTTCCGGCTCCACTTCAGCCGCAGCAAGCAGCAGCTCCTAAAACAGGACCTCCTCCTCCTGCTGCTGGTGCCGCTGCTCCTCCTGGGCCCCCGCAGGCTCTAGCTTCCCCTAAACCCCCACCACGATCACGCTCCTCTCACGCTCTGCCGCCTGATGCTGCCAAATCTGAAACGGCTCCGGCTGCTCAGGTGAGTGTCACTGAGGTTAAATGAACTGAAAGAATATTCATGTAATCGAGCTCAAACTTTGCTAAGTAATATTTTAAAGATTCTTGCACAGCGTCTGCTTTTTAAACAGTATATTTTATGCAAATGTGTTTGGGAGGTAGAGACTGTGACAAGAGGAAAACAGCCTCTTTCTGCTCCTTTATCTCACATCAGATGAGCTTAGTGTCTCTTTCTTCCTGCTTTTGTCTTGCTGATACATTTGTCTCTCTCTCACAAGCTGGAGAAGCCCTCAGGGTGACAGGTACTTGATATTAAACCCCCTCTTTGTCTCATCCTCCATAGCACAACAGCCCTCCGCTCTGATGTTATTCCCTCTCATTCATACACCCAATAATCTCCACCCCTTCTCTTTTATTTCATCATTTACTTTCTGCCTTTATCATCTCCTCCTGAATTATTTTAACCTAGATGTTTTAGTTCACCTCAAAGCCATGTTGTTTTGTGTTAGGTTCACTGGACAGTTATTTTTGTTGGTCAACACATCACACCATAATGACCTACAAGGTCTTTATCGCCTCCCTCATTGGTCCTTTCATATTTGCTCATTCTTGTTGAAGTGAGCTCATATGTAACGACCCCATAATTTAATTTGACATTATTTTGCTTGTATGTATTAGCAATAGTGACTGTGTACAATGAAGCATACACCCGTTTTCACAAGTATTCAGTGTAGTAAATGACTACAGTATGTGGTTTTAAATGTTTATATTTAGTAAGTATATTAAACATACCCTGTGGAGATGATGACCACTATTGGCACGATAAAGAATACATGAAGAGAGGGAAAACTCCTTGGATTTGTCTGGCTGCTTGATCTCTATCTTGTGTTCTGTGAAGATATGTATAAACACACAACTGTGGATGATGTTATAAAAGGCAAAATAGAAATGTTTAGTACACATGACCCTAGTACACATCCAGAATCAGGCAAGAAGTGTACATTGATGAAAGATAGACGTATAGGGTGGGAAGTTGTAAGCCTGTGCATCAAATTGTACACCGTGTTAGCAAATTGTTATTTAGCACAGTGATTGAAGATATTTATTAAATGAAGCAAAAAATGTTGTCAGAAAAAGAAGACTAAGGTAACTCACCAATGCTGACATGAGTATAATCTTGATAGTACTTTATGAAAGACAAAACAGGGTTTCTGTGAGACTGTAAGGAGTCTAAAAACCATTCAGCTGAATTTGAGGCCTTGAAATGTCTTAAATATTATTTGTATATGTATTAAAAACTGCTACTACTATAAAGCATCTTGTATCTTGTGCAGCAAAACATTGAAATAGCTAACTTGAAAAGTCACATGAGAAGTGTTAACAGCGTAAAGCTGCATAAAACAAAGACTAGCAAACATTACCCATCATCAGCCCCAGTGTGACAATATGTGAAATAGTTTTAGTCATGCTCTTAAAAAGGTTTCAAAGAAATGATAACTGTAGGTTGATCTAGCTTTTTATTTGTAATAAAACTCCACAGGGTATCTTCCATCTTCAGTCTTAGTCATAGTATATAGATATGACCCATTAGTTAAACGATCATCCAGTTTTATTCCTGTATTTATTGTGATATTTCAATGGCATTTTCACTTTTTTCCTCTTTAGACAAATGGACTAAACGGAATCCAAAGAGAAGCACAATGGAAGCCCGACCCCTTCGACAGTCTCACATCTGACTTCCACTCCTCTTCTTCATCCACCTGGCACAACACCCAGTCTCTGACCAGAGGCTCCTCTCTGCGTGCTCCTCCCGTTGTTCCTGCATCTGGTTTTTCCACCAGCACTCTCCCATCATCCTTCTCTCTCCAGTCCTCTGGTCTGTCAGACCTGCTGGGACTTGACTCTTCCTCTTCCTCGTCCTCTCTGTCCACGCCGTCACCGTTAGCTTCGTCTCTGCTCCCTCCTCCTCCAGTTCCTTCCCGTAGCCGCTCTCAGGAGACACTGCGTGCCTCCCCAGGGCCCTTCCCAGCTGACCCGCTTCCTGTGCGTCCAAGTAGCACCAATCCCTTCACTGGTCCACTCGCACAGCAGCATCAACAGCAGCGCTCGCTCACTCCAGACTTCAGCGTCCAGCGTCCGGCTCCTGCAGCTAACCTTCAGAGGACCATGTCAGCTCTGACCCAGCCACTCATTCCCGCCCCTGCAGCTGCACCCACCACCCAACTCCAAACAGCCACGTCCCTGTTTGGACCACCACTTACTCTGAATCCTACACCTGCTCCATTGTTTCCACCTGCCTCTGATTCATCTCATGTCCCCGCTTTACCTCTGGCACCGCCCTCTTCCGTCCCACCTGCCCTTGCACCTCGTCGCCAGCTGCCTCCCCCAGGAGGGAAACCAAACAAGCAGTGGGTTACTTTCGATGATGATTTGGAATTTCCTCAATCAGCCAAGACACCGCAGGCCCCTCTCTTCCCTTCAAACACCCTAATGCCCCAAATCCAGACTCAACCTTCTCAATCTGTGTTTGACTCGGAGCTCGACTGGTTGTCCTCAGCTTCTTCAGTATTCCCTACCCTTCCTCCACCTATCCCCACTAGGACTGCAGCCAATAACCCAAAGCTCCCAGATGGTACCAGTGACAGCTGCTTCTTCTCTAGGGAGTCGACAGAGAGATAGGATCACCCTCAGTATGTAAAGGGCATATCCAGATGTGTATAGATCTATGATACATGTGTATATGTGTGTGTGTATGTACAAAAGAGACAGTATTTAAGAAGTATAGATCACCAACTGAGTTACAGGACAGGATTTCTATATCCAGCAGTAACATGAGACATGTATGAGCCCAAACGTGTAACTTCACAAAAGAGATGATTGCTCATTCTCTGATATCAGCATTTATTTTAATATGAATCATTTTAATGTTTGTTTTTGTTTGGCAGCAAACATGTGCCTGTGTCTACAGTATATAATTATATAAAGTATATATATATATATAAATATTATACGCACAAATCATGTGTGTAACCACCTGTGCAATATCAAATATGTCTGTGTGGCCGTGCAGCACTGCATTCAAGGTTTCACTCTAATCAGCATTACATCTGCGGGTCATATCTATCATTTTGACTGATCTGTACGTCACACATACAGAGGGATTCTTAGAGTGGAGGGCAATATTCTTCTTTACTGAATTTTGTCAGGTTTAATGTGGTAGAAGGCTATGCACTGCAGGTTATACATTTACCCCTAGAATTGCTGCTCTCTGCAGTGAACAGATTGCTTTGACTTGGCATTGATTTTTTTTTTTTTGTTTTTTTTTTTGTTACTAAATGGGTACACTTTGAAGAGTCAGTGTAGGCTTGCTTTTACCATGAATGTACTTTATGTTGCACTGGGTTTTGTCTTCGCCTCCTTGCCGATGCCACAGTGTGAACAACAGCAGTACGAGTCTCTCAAAGTCGGTCAAACTGTTCACCGCTGCTGGACTGACGCTCGAACACCATCTTATTTGGCAGTTGTTTTCTTCTCGGTTCAGTCATCATTCTGGGTCTGTGGGCTGTTACGCTTAGCTAACTATATTTTGTAGCTCTATATCAAAAACTATACATAATGACTCTGTATAAATGTAAGTTTTCAATATGGAAACTACTCGCTAAATGTGTGTACGTGTGTGTTTTGTGATGACCGTATCAGTGGTTTGCACAATGTAACTGAAATGCACTGAAATGCTGTTTGTGCTCTCTTGGTTTAATTCTTGTAGATGGAGTGACAGAAGTGAGAGCCTGTGGACTGAACAGATGAGAGGGCTAACTTGTTCAACCTCTGTAGTGTTTCGATCCTTCTTGATTTATCCAAAGCATCATATACTATTGTACTAAAATCAGAGAATGTGGTTTGTGTGTGAATGTGTGCATACTTCTGTTAAATACCAAGATTGTGGCATCTGGGTTTGTGGACATGTCACCTAGTACATGTCACACATTACAACTTTTTTTTTTTTTTTCACTTCCGTTAATTCCAACAAACATTTTTAATTTCTGAGAAACTTTGATCTATTGTTAATACTGTGGTAACAAGTAACGTGCTGTGTTTGAGGTGCATATCGTCTATTGTCGTATGTGATTGTGCTTGTGGTTGGATGTGAGTGTGTGTGTGTGCAGTTGGCAGCGGAATAGCAGAGTGGACTTTTTTCCCCCTCAGGAAGTCTTCTCGTGTATTTGCTTACAGGATCTGAAATAACAACCACTTTATTCACTCACTCGGGGCTGTAACTGTGTATTTCTGCTCCCCCCCTTCACCAGAGGGGCTACAGAGTGGTGTCACTGTATGCAAAAATATTAACAGTACTGAACAACAAAGGACTTTACTCAAGAGCACCTATAGTATGAGAGAGAATTTCCACATAGCAACACTAGTGGGAGAGTATTTCTTTACCATTTCGACTGAAGACCGGGCTAATTCTGACCCAAACTTTTCACGAGTTGACAGTTTCCAGTGGACTGTGTTCTGTTCTTGGCTCACATTCCAAACAGTGTGATTTTAGATGTAGAGTGTTGGGGTTCAACCTCCTCTCAGCGTTTGCAGAGCCACCTGTGACGCAAAAGTTATAAACTCTTTCCTCCTGTTAAAAGTAGTCATTACTGAACTTTCGGCAAGTTTGTGACTGTTCGTAAGGTTTGTCTGTGGTGACATCAGAGGTGACGTGTCAGTATTTTTTTTTTAATTTTTTTTCCCTAATTCACCGCTGTTAAGTTTTAAGTCAGCATCAGTGTTGATGACGCCGTTTGACAGCGATAATGAGCAATAGTTTCACAAAAGGATCGGTGATGTTACAATCCTCCCTACAACACACCCACTGTTGTAGTCTAATCAGGTGTTTTCTTCCTATCTTAAAATGTTAACAGCCTGAAAAGTCTTGTCTTAAGAACATTTTGATGGTTCACGGAGGATAAAACATCGGACCTGAGAAAGGACCAGCTAAATGATGCTTCTGCGCTTTATTTAAACACTTTGTAAAATAAGTAAAAGTAAATAATACTCTTCATTCACTGCACCAAAAAGCAGTAGCCATGTAAGCAAGTGTGTTAATGTTGCCTTCGCTTACATGTCTAAGTCAAAGTCAGTGTCATCTCTAAAATGCATTAATTGTGTTATCCAAATGTGTGCTGTATCTGCATTAACAGTAGGTGACTAGCCAGCGCTTTGTGTCATGTCATGTTCAAGATGAGATTTTATAGGAAACAAATTGCTCCTTTTGTGAGGTTGGTGTCCCTTTTTATGACTATAATCCATAGTAAATAAGAGTCTGTGTTGTTGAACATATTCTGTACGTATCAAAGTGAAAACATGAAGGTGCGACTCATGTTAATATCCAAGGTTCCATATTTTAAGTGCACAGCTGATTGCACATTTATGTGTGAAGCAATTTATGTTGTATGTATGCAAAATAAATGTAAGTTGACCTGAATACTGACTTTGGTTTTCTTTTGGCTACTTATTGCAAACAGGATTATATAGAGTTAAATTATCTTGTGTTATTGCCATGTTGCTGTTCGCTACTGGAGTTATGATGCATCTACAACAAACTAGACTTTATCTTTTTGCAGTTCTGCTGGGGTTGAACGCCCGACTGTAAACCTTTTTCACTACACCTGTGTAAAAGCAGGCCAAGCACAGGTGTTGATGAGAACATTAATGGCTCTGTTCCATTTTGTTGTCCCAGGGGGGCATTCATGTGAACCACAATGGACCATCACTGGGCCTGAAAAACTGGTTTACAATTTATTTTATTGTTCATTTATGTATTATTTATTTTTATTTTATTTTTAGAAATAATCAGCCTCAGCGATTACATATGCTAAATCTTACAAACTCTAAGATGAAATGGAAATCAACTAATATTTTCTCATGAAATTTTACTAGTTTATGTTCATTTATACAATGGATTTATAAACGTACCACTAGAAATAACCTGGAAAGTGAATGTATTGTAATGTACAGACTGTTTTGAAGTAGATCTGATAGTTCTGAAATGGTTGTTCCTGCTCCTTCTTTCATTAATTCTCAGAATTTCACATTTTGACCTAAGACGATTTTTGTGGAAACTACAACCAACCAGCATTTTATTTTACTTATTTTTTAGTGACGAAATCTTGATCTTTTATCCTGGAGGCATTTTCTTTGAAAGCCAATGAAATTAAGGATACCAAGTAGACCTGTTTTCTACCTTCAAAATGTAAAAAGGTTATATTTTCAGATGCTAAATGCTCTCTAAACGGGTAAGAACGTTTTTTAAAATGTTGAAATGAAATATTTATCAGTGCGTAATTTGTATATTAAAGACCAGATCATTCTTTTTCCTGTATATAAATAAATTCACCTCTAGAGGGCAGCAGTGGTACTTTTGTTAGTCTGGGCTGTTACTAAAATCACCCGAAGAAGAAGCAGGGCTGACATGCCAACGTTTAGCTAGTAACATTATTGGTATTAAATAAAGCATGGGTCCTTTGTGAACAGTAAAGGAACCGTATGGTACAGTTGCCGCATTACAAAGGTATTTGATAATATATTTTTACTATATAAAGATTAACTTAAGTGAGTTGTAAACGAGGAATCACATGGGAACACACACATTTGTTAGCTAGCTAAAAGCTAGCAGTCGTGTTTTCCAGAAGCGTATACTACTGTTGCCATGGTTACACTGTTGGCTCACACTATCCTGACGACTTTTTGTCTTTCGAGACGTCTTATTGCCGATTTCTTTTCATTTATTAAAGGCACGTTTGACCTTTTTCGTTCCTAACCGTCTGTCTTTCAGGTGACGGTGAACTAACCACTAAGCAGGATGGTGCAGCTGCATGTGAAACGTGGAGATGAAAGCCAGTTTCTGTTCAACACCACAGTGGACGCGCCCCTGGAGACTGTGATCCAGCAAATTGCAGCTATTTACAATGCGAGACTCAAAGTGGACAGAATATGTTCAGGTGAAAATGATACTCTGAGTACTGTCGGTACACATTGTGTGGAATTGAAAAGCTCTCTGGCTCCATTCATAGTTAATCTCTCAGGTAGAAACTGTTACTGAAACGTATTACATGTAGTAAATGAACTTTTTTAATCCTGTTTGTGTCAGTTATTAACACTAAGTGCTGCTACTCCTTAAATCCACCAAAAAATCTCTTTCTGCTCTTTCAAAGTGGCGTGATCTTGCTGAGCTTGAAAATATTTCCAGGCTTAATTTGTTCATCCGTGTTCCCACAGAGATCTTAGACCTGGCAGAACATGGAATCACACTGCCAGTCAACATGCAGGGGCTGACAGAGGAGCAGGTTATGGAGCTGAAACTTAAAGATGAATGGGAGGATAAGTGCGTACCCAGTGGTGGTGCAGTGTTCAGGAAGGACAAAATCGGAAGGAGGAACGGACAAGGTAAGACTGACCCTTTGTCTGTAGCATACTTAGCCCTCAAATGTCTATCTAACGTTGATAAAGTAAGAATAATTACCACACTAGAGTCCATCTGGGTCTTCTTCAACAGTATCTGAATTTTGGATTTGTGCAGTAGACAACACATAGGTATAGATCCTCATAAAGACATCTTTCTCTATCTTATACCAGCTTCAAATGACAAAATGAAAGCAGTCCTGATGAAAACAGTGGATGAGGCAAAGGCAGTCATCTCAAAGGTGAGTATGAGCATAAATATGAAGTGATCAGTTACTGTTTTGGTTAGCCGTCATAAATATTTATGTAGTCTGTCTTTCTCTTCATACTGCAGAATCAAGTACAAGCTAATGTTTGTCTCACAATGGAGATGCTGAAAGACACCCAAGACCAGCTAAGAGGTGCAGTTATGATCGTATATCCAATGGGTCTGCCTCCTCATGACCCTGTCAGGATGGAGCTGGAGGACAGGGAAGACCTTTCAGGAACACAGGTAAACACTTGATGTATCGTATTATCTTAACAAGCTGCTTAAATAATTCCATGTTTTTCAAGGTTAAGTTGACTTCTTTTAATTTCTTCTTGCTGTTCTTTCTCTGTCACCATGCATTCACCTGCCATCTGTCTTCTTACCTCAGGCATCCCTGCAGGTGATCACTGAGGACGAGTGCCAGCTATGGTGGGCTGCCAAAGAGATGCAGAGAGGGAAGAAACTGCAGGATTACATTGGCAAAAATGAAAAGACAAAGCTTGTGGTTAAAATACAGAAGGTTAGAGTTGTGTTGACAAGAGAATTTTTGGCCTTTCTTTAGTAATTTTAGTCACTTTTTAACAGTGTTCACTTATTAATGCACACTTTGACTCTGTTCCCTTTAGAAAGGCCAGGGGGCACCAGCGAGAGAGCCTCTGGTCACAGATGAGCAGCACAAACAGATGATGATGCATTATTACAGGAGACAGGAGGAACTCAAGGTGGAGACTCTGCCACAAATACATTTTCTTTCACATTTTTTTACAAACCACTTCCTTGTTCAGTGTCTAACCTCCTCCTGGTACATTTCCAGAAACTGGAAGAAGCTGACGACGATAGCTACCTTGACTCCGACTGGTCGGACAGACAGGCGCTGAAAAGACAGTTTCAAGGCCTATCGAACATCAAATGGGGACCGAGATAAGGACCATGAGCACTCAGATGTTCACCTCGGTTTAATGTTCTGTATACAATTGACTACTATGCCTTATCACAATGTAAAAATCGGTTTTGTGTTTATTGTGTTCATTCACTGAGGCAGGTGTTGAAAGATATATTGTCCTTAGGGTGGATATATTTATGGGTCTCTGGACAACAGTCAAACTGAAATGGAAGAAGACATCTGGAAAAACTGTATTATGAAAGAGGTAACGATATCCCATATGATGTCACTATAAACCCAACTTATTTCAACTGAAATGTGATCTTTGTATTATTTCACCTATTGTTATCTTATTGTTGTAAAGCAACATTTTTGACGCTGTGCAAATACATTACACTTTAATTTTGTCTTAAAATTTTATTGTGTGTAAAAATAAAAAATACAAAAAACAATTGAACTTTTCCAGTGAGCCATGATTATACAAAACATATTTCACACAGTTCTTATAAGGATGGGGCAACTTTCAATACAGTCATAGAATCAAAGTTCAGCTTATTTTAACATCCCCTGGAGTGTAGGGATAAGGATGCAACACCTTTCCTTTCTTTGTCTTGTGTTGCTGACACACACACCTCTAAAAGACGCTACTGCTCGGAGCAGGAAGCTGACACACACTAGATCGTTGTTCCAGCTTTTGTCCCACCAGTGATGGGGAAGCTGTAAAGTTCATGGCAAGTGTTTCAACTGAAACAATGAATTGTGTATAATTTGTAATGAAGGAAACTGATGAACTGACTCTGGATCAGCCAGGACATACTTCAAGACTGCGCCCGTGGCTAAATACTTGTAAAAGGAGACTGAAACACTTAACATTCTTAGAAAAGTTCCATGTTGCTAAAATGAAAACTAGTCTTGATGTAAAAGCCCAGATTGGTCAGATCAAGAGATGATAGATATGTATATATACAAAACATAGTTCCTTTATAGGTTTTATGGCAGGTCACGGTCCCATTGAGGTCACATGACACATCACATTCAGGTCACATGACATGCTCTTTGGTAAAGTAGTCCTTGATCATTTTCACTGATACTGTTGCTCTTGGATCTGTTTCTTATTTCCAATATAAGACAAAGTAGTTTCATGACCTCTGTTGTTACCAGTGAATACACCCTTTTCCTTTTTGCAGCAGTAAACAATGTGTCAACCTGAAAATGTAGCTTCATTTGGTGGTGAATGCGATTAAATAAAACTCTTAACCACAGAATGGATACATTTAGCTAAACTAGTCAAATCAAGCTTAAAGGTGTTAATCCTTTAAAAATGACTAGTACTTCATGACTTTATGAAATTACTGCAACTTCAAAATACACAAAAACTTCCTTCAGTGTCAGAGGCTGGAAATGTTGTAGAAAGTCTGAAAATAAAATCCTGAATTTGCTGAACAGCCTACGTAGGGTCACGGTTTAGCTGCCGTTGAGATAAGCGTTCATCCAGATCTCCTGTATGATCATCTCTCTGCGCTCGATCCTCTCGGCCCGTTCCGCCGCCTCACACACATAAGTCACCTCCTCCCAACCGTGGATCGCCTTCCTCTCTATGGCAGAGATTAAAGAGCTCTCTGTTCCCTCTTCATCATCTTCTTCTTCCTCCTCTTCCTCCTCATCATCCTCATCCTCTTGGGAGCTGGTGGTCTGCCTGTGAGATTTAGATGAGAGTCTGGGGTCCCGGGGTGAGCGCCACCGGCAGGTAACTCGGACCGACAGAGCCAACAGTGTGAGCAGAAGACCCACACACACACTGGACGTGAACAACAGCGCTGCCATCTCTGGATGCTCTGGAGTGAAAATGAAGAAGGAAACATAATAAAACCTGGATGAAACCTCTGTGTTGTGTGTTCACGAGTGTTAGTGCAACATATGGAGGGATCTCAACCACATTGGACAAAACTAATTGACTTGGGTTATTTCAATGCAATATTTTTAACATTGGATTAGTACCGTTTTTTTTAATCTTTTATCACAGATTTTATTATGTGCATTATTTTCATTCATTCATCTTCTATACCCGCTTAATCCTCATTAGGGTCACGGGGGTCGCATGGAGCCTATCCCAGCTGCTTAGGGCGAAGGCGGGGTACACCCTGGACAAGTTGCCAGTTCATCGCAGGGCTTGTGCATTATTTATTTAGGGATTTTTATATATTTTTATACTGACTATTTTATTCTGTTTTATCCGTGTGTGTGTGTGTGTGTGTGTGTTTTAAGACCAATGCATTTCCATTTCATTTTTACACTACATCTATGATGATAATGTTTAAAGGAATACTCCACCCAAAAATGAAATTAAGTTTACAGCAACTGCGCTAAGCTAAAGCTAAAAGTGCTGCTCCTAAAACAGAACAAAACCGGAAAATTACTGAACGGATTTTTTTTTTTTTAATTACACACTGTTCTAACTCTGGGAGAGGCTGTGACTGACTTAATTTCATTTTTGGGTGGAGTATTCCTTTAAATGACAAACAAGTGGTGTCAGGCACAACAAAACCCACCCCTTGCATGTTTTGTATCATATTTTGGCATCAATCCAGCTGATGTCATCCTGTCTATACATTTGTTGATGTCAGCATATCAATTGCCTCTATATATGTGCCAAATTTCAAGTACACATCAATATGAAAAATTTCGCCCCATTATAAGCAAATGGAATAAGAAAAAAGATTTTTAAAATTCATAAAAACTTTGAACTTTGACCTACTTTTCCCAAAATGTAATTTCATCTATTCTGGTTCCCTGGCAATTTATAAACCAAAATCTGATATGAATTCAACCAATAGTTTTGCTGCTACAGATATTTGAAATTTCATCCATTATAAGTCAATGGGGGAAAAAAACATTTTTAATTCCCAAAAAATTCAAACTTTGAAATACTGTTGCCAAAATGTAATGAGATCTATTCTGGGTTAATCTATAAGCCCAATTTGGTATGAATTTAACCAATAGTGTTGCTGGTAGAATGTTAACAAACAAACAAACTGAACCAAAAACAATACCTCTTTGGGGGACGGGGTAATAAAGAAGCTGAATCTGAGAGTTAACTTTACCTTTGATGAAAGCATAAGTTAGGAGAGAGTTGCTCATCATAGCTCCTGAGGTGTCTGGCTTTGCTGAGCCTTTGGGAGAAGGTTCCTTCAAATCTGCAGGAGGAGCAAATATAAGACAAAATGCCACAGAAAAACCTGAAACTACAGCAAACTGCATAATGATGTCACCTTTTTCAGTTTCCACAGAAGGCGAAGACGTGGAGCTGAATATGCTCGGGTCTGCTTCCCTTAGTAAATTCTGTGGTACTAGTGAAAGGAAGACAGAAAACCTAGTCTTAGAGTTGGAACTAACAGAAAACATGTGATTTTAATACAAAATATGAGCAACTATTTAGTTACAGTTTAAAAAGGTCAGAATCAGAATACTATTACATGCTTGAAACTAACAGATGACTTGCATTCCTCATTAGGCATCAGTACCCTTTATCTTGGAGCAATGCGCAAAAAAAAAGTGTGCACAAAATAAACACTTTTACCATCTTTGTAGCAAAAACACCAAATGGATACTTTTATTTCAATAAAATGCAATGAAAAGTGTAATTAAATCCTCTTTTCATATTTTGTTTCTAGTTTTCACTGTAAATTGATGTTGCAAAGAAAAAAGACAACAAATCAAATGGCTTCATTTTTACATACACTTACAACGTCAATCTCTGCAAGTTTTTCAAATACTAGAAAGAATCCTAGGATACTCTCATAAAGATAAAAAGAAAAAGGACAACAAAAAAAACTCTTCACCTACAAGTGAAAAATCAAGCATGTTGATTTGAAATTGAAAATCAATATTTCTCTACCATGTCATGAATGTGATCGCAAAAGCATATTTTCAAATTAAAGGCCTTTTATTGTGTTCACATTCTAGCTATATGTACTCTATGTACTAAACTGGGCAAATTCACTTACAATGAACCAATAATGGATAAATGTCAGTGTCAGAGTTTGTCAAATGAGTTCAAAATTGTTCCAAAATGTTTCTCACACTCATCATCCTCATCATTAACATCACCCAGACTTGGTGGGAAAAAAATCAAGGTGTGAGTGGAGGAAATGAAATATAGAGACCAAGAATGACTTTAACGGGGGGGTGCAAAGTCCACACAGGAAGATCCCACTCCCATCAGTTGATGTTGAAATCAAACCCAGGACCTTCTAACTGGGAGGAATGAGTACTATACACTGCACCACTCTTTACTGTGTTTTATTACCTCTGCCAGAAGATTATGTTTTACCAGGGTATGTTTGTTTGTTTGTTTGTTTGTTAGCAACATAACTCAAAATGTTTCGGATGGATTTTGATGAATTTTTCAGAATATGTCCACCCTGGGTCAATGAAGAGATGATTAAATTTTAGAGGCGATCCAGATCACTGTCTAGATCCAGGAATTTTTTTAAAGGATTCTTTATCATTACGAGATAGGGCATGGCGACACAGATCTGCATATGAGATCATTCAGCGCCATCTAGTGGAGGAAAGTAAAAACACTACCTTAAAAAAAAAGTACAAACTCTACCTTGGTGGAGGTCTGCGCTCTCCAAGTGCTTTTCTAGTTCATTCTTTTATGTGTTTTATTTGTATTTATGTATGTGTACAGCACTTTGGCCAAATGTGTTGTTTTTAAAGTGTTTATAAATAAAGCCGTCATCCCTGTTCACCGTTCTTGGCGTGCGTGGTGAACAGGGATGACGGCACATACACTTTGTCGCACACCTGAGATGCGGTCCTGGAGAAGACGTCAGACAGCAGGGGGCGTAAACCCTCCCTGCTGTCTGACCA
>JAQQZY010000007.1:22435672-22446329 GCA_030068375.1 Ostorhinchus rueppellii | reverse complement strand
AAAGGACAGGACAGATTTAAAGGAACACCAACCCTTCACCAGCGGACAGAACCCAGAACCAAGAAACACATATGACACAGAAGGTAATAAACATTTTAAATCAGTAGATGATTTTGGATGCCAGTGGCTGTTTGGGTCTTTATGGGTTAAAGGAGATGATCCTAAAACTAAGATGTGTTGGGCTCAGACTTGGTCACTGAGTTTGCAATCAGTATGCCAGTTCCCACATCTGAACTTCTGCACTCCAGACCCACGTTATGACTCACATTCTCAAACTATGAATATGAATACATTTGGTCCAGTTGTACTGATAAGCGGTCCACAAGGTTAACTCTCATTGTTGTTTGTTAGATTGAGCCAACAGAGGGGAAAAAAATTCTTTCAGCACCCGACTGAAGTCAAAATCTCACATGGAGTATGATGTATGAACAATACAGCTGGATGACCTCACTGACCTTTCAGCCAATCACAGGAAGTTTACCAGGATGTTAGCCTCAACACGCAAATCTGAGCTTACAATCTATTACCCTCGGCTACTGTGTAGGTGGGTGTGATACGATAAGAATGGCTGATGGTGAGATCAGAAGATAAGAGTCTGAAATAACATAATGAAAAAAGAAAAAACAGAGGTGACGTAAACTACCCGTAATACCACATAAGCCAGAAGAAGAAGAAGAACAAGAACAAGAACAAGAAGGAGGAGGAGGAGAAGGAGAAGGAAGGAGGAGAAGGAGAAGAACGAGAAGGAGGAGGAAGAAGAAGAACAAGAAGGAGGAGGAGGAGAAGGAGAAGGAGGAAGAAGAAGAGTAAGAAGAAGAAGAACAAGAAGACGAAGAAGAAGGAGAAGGAGAAGGAGGAGGAGGAGGAGAACACGGCATGTCTCAGAAGGCAGACAGATTCCTACCACATGAATAAATGACACTGAGGTACTTCCTGGTTCCTGGAAAGCAGGGGTCCCTAAAGGTCTGGTTGCTGACGGCAACGGCACACTTCTGTTTGCTGTAGCAGGACTTGGACACCAAATGCAAGGCTTCATGATTCAGACACTCTGCAGGGGGAGGAAAAGGAGAAGACAGCAGCTAAGTATGTGTGTGATCATGCTCACAAAGCACTGAGATAAAAGTCACACTTAAAACAGTTACTGGATTTGTAGGAGTTTGACTTTAGTTAAACCTCAGAATGAATATTTCCCTATATTTAACCTTCCTAAGTGATTTATGTTTTATTATTATAATGAAGTGGATTTTTAACATATAGACGTAGAAGAAAAAAACCACAACATTCTATTATTATGCAGAAAACAAACTGTTGCTCACATAATAACTTAATTTACATATTTGAAGAGGAGTAGAGGGAAGTTTAGAATGTATAGAGTCCCACCCTTTCTCCATAAACTAATCATTACTATTTATCAGGCTTCTTTATTGACTCTAATTATATGAATATTCCTTAGTTTCTTTAGATATTATCCACTGAGTTTTGCATTTTTCAATGAAAATCAGGTATTTTCTTAGATTTAATTTACTGATAAAATAGACGGTCGTGGCAGCTTAGAGTTATTTCAAAGCTTATTATATCAGAACATAACAAAATAAAGAAAAGGTGACTTTTGGCTCAATATACCATTAACTGAACATAAAGAACATGGGTTTTATTGGTGAATAAATGTTGCAGCAAATGATCCGTATCCACATGGACTACAACGCTTCTGAACATCAAAACAAAGATAAAATGGGAGCTGCTAAAAAAACTGAGAAACCGCTTTTTATCTGAATTCATAAAATGTTTTAACAGAATCAGTGGTCTATAAGATATTGAATTCAATAGATGCTTTTGTTCTTTTGGTCTTTGAAGGTTGAAAGTCAAACCCTATTTAAGAAAAAGCTAATTATTCATTCACAGAGCCTTTCAGTGCTGGAAAGATTCATTTCCTCTTCATTATGTTTTCTTGTAGTGGTGGAACTAGTCTTTTTCACAATATATAGAGACTCCCTTTGACTCACCAAATGGGGGTGGTCTTGTCAGTTGTGAGGGGCAGGTGTCAGTTTGGCCCAGGCCTCTGCCGTAGACAGCTGCATAGATGTTCAGCACCCTGGGGGGCTTACAGCGCAGGACCATGGTTTCTCCGTCACATGCCACTTGTCTTTTGTGTTCCGCTGAATGAGGAGAAAAGGCAGAAAGGATGCAGAGGAGGATATAATGGTGGGAAAGTGAGGGGGTAGGACTGTCTAGAGCTCATGTGGTTATATCCGTGGAGAAAAATGACAGTTCCTGATACGGTCATTTCTGAGTGAAGGGAGCTCACATGTATTCAGATGATGCTTTTATTATATTCTTCAACTTCAGCCCTATTCATACAGGCCTACTATTACCTCTGGACCTCTGATTATGGAGAAGAATTGTAGAGGTTGTCTGTCATATTAGTCCTGTGTAAATTTGCCATATCTGGAAATCATACAGTGAGGGTTCCATGTATACTGGTTCAGTGTGAATCGACGTCTGTATGATTTGGAGTGATCTGGAATGTTTTTTTGGTTTTTCCACTGGGTGTGAAATTACGGAATGGATCTGATGATGCATTTAAGTTATTCACTCCTTTGGCAAAGTAAAACTAAATAAATACAGAAACAAATACATACACACACACACATACATACTTACACACATATACATACAAACATACATATATACATGAATAAATACATACATACATACATACATACATACATACATACATACATACATACATACATACATACATACATGCACACATGCACACATACATTCATGTATACATACACGCACACATACATACAAACATAAAAACATACATACATACTTATATACATACACACATACATAAATGCATACATACATAAATACATACAAAAATTAAAATAAAAATGCCTTGAGTCTAAGATTATTTAGGAATATTGAATTGAGGTGGTAGATATGATTTTGTTGTTATTGATTCTTTTCTGTTTATGGTGTGAATGCTCGATGCTGTACATATTTTCAATGTAAGCAGGGTATCAGGTGAAAGGGATAGGCAAACAAATAAGCTTTTGCTTCTAGCCTATTCCTTTTTTGATTTTTAATGTGTATTATAAGTATTATACTAAGTGCAACGATTGATGTACAAACTAAACCAAACCAAAAAAAAAAAAAACGTTCAAATTTATTCAGCCTATTTCCTGGTAAATGAGTACAGAGGATGTGTAAGGTGATGATAATCAAAGTTTTAAAACTGGAAATTGAGGTGTAAAGTCACAGAAAGAGCAAACCTGAATCATACTGTAAAGCGACATCTCAAAAGACAGCGAGATGTATGACATGCATGGCACCTACAGTAACACATATTCTGATCTGTAAGCATTACGTCCTGACATCAGAACTGTGGAACCATGTACATTTGAGTGAAAAACAGGCTTCACAAATCATGTGCAAATATGCAGCATGAAACAGACGTGGGGTTCACAGATTAGAATTGTTGCTTGTAAATTTGGGTATAGAGGCTGAAGGATCCAAATTATTATTATTATTATTATTATTATTATTATTATTATTATTATTATTATTACTATTATTTTGTCTGTGGAACCTTTCAATGATGTTCTCATGCATTTGTGTGTTAGTTGCTAAATGTCAGCCTATCTTTATTCTTGAATTCTTGAAACATATTTACTGAATAAATGCTTATAATCTGTTTCTTCCTCATCTTAGACTGACTTCATTATAATATTTTGTGCATAGGAATGAATGTCTTTATATGGTCTGCAGTGAATCTGTAAATCATTCCTCTTTGTTTTAATCCTTGCATGTCCTATTTGTGATTTTCTGTGTATGTTCTACTTGCTTATAAATGTTGTAGAAATGCTGAAATGAGCCTACTGTAGTTGGGAAAGATGCTATGTTAAAAATCTAAGCTCCTCAACTCACTGGGTTTACACTTGTAGTCCACATGGAGGTATTTGGTGGTGCCAGGGCAGGGGTCTCGCCCAAACAGCAGGTGGTTGACAGGCAGTTGGCAGTCTCTATGGCTCTGACACTCTGACAGCAGCTTCTACACAGCAGACACCACAGACCATCAGCATTTAAAGAATTTATGGTGAAGCTGACATGATGATGATACATAGAGTACATAAGATGGTACATTTAAACACCAAACATGCACAATCTACAAACAAATAACCCAATGAATTCCGTCTATGCAAAGACAGCAGTGGGGATTTTTTTCTTGTATCAAACACTGCAGCTATAAAGACATGCATTCTACTTTCTACAAAGCATGGCACTACTCTCTGATCCTCTGTTCAACATGTTCTAAAGAAGTGTTTTTTTTTTCCAAATGGAATTATGCATTTTAAAACATGTCTCCATAAATACTATGTTTGCGTCTGAATTCTTCATTAATTCAACTCCACAGGTCCATCTTCAACCTATTTCTGTGCAATGACACCAGAAAGGTGGTTTTGAGCGCTGGCCCTTTAAATGCACATGACCTCACCCCCTCCAGGTTGTTGACTGTGTGCTCCGTCCTGTTCAGCTACTGTTTATCAATACAACCAACAACTGAACATTTTAGGTCATCGGCTTGAAGTTTGGACAGTTTTTACTACAACCGCTGCTGCTGATAAACAATCATGTCATACTCGGAGAAATGTTCGTCGGAAGTCTTAGCCTTATATGATTCAAGAAGTTTATTTCCATTTGTGCATAACACATCGGAATTTTGGTGCAGTCGCTCCCAGGATCAGATAAAACAGGAATATAAGACAACCATGAAATTATATATATAAAAAAAACAAAAACAAACAACAACAACTAAAAGACCTATGCATATGTACTGTATATACACACACACATTACCATTCAAAAGTTTGGGGTCACCCAGACAATTTTGTGTTTTCCATGAAAAGTCATACTCTTATTTACCACCATGAGTTGTAAAATTAATAGAAAATATAGTCAAGACATTGACAAGGTTAGAAATAATGATTTGTACTTGAAATAATTTTTTCCTTCAAACTTTGCTTTCGTCAAAGAATCCTCCATTTGCAGCAATTACAGCATTGCAGACCTTTATTGAGGTAATCTGGAGAAATATCCCCCCACACTTCTAGAAGCACCTCCCACAAGTTGGATTGGCTGGATGGGCACTTCTTGCGTACCATACAGTCAAGTTGCTCCCACAACAGCTCAAAGGGGTTTAGATCTGGTGACTGCGCTGGCCACTCCATTACAGATAGAATACCTGCTGCCTGCTTCTTCTCAAAATAGTTCTTGCACAATTTTCAGGTGTGCTTCGGGTCATTGTCCTGTTGTAGGATGAAACTGGCTCCAATCAAGCGCTGTCCACAGGGTATGGCATGGCGTTGCAAAATGGAGTGAGAGCCTTCCTTATTGAAAATCCCTTTTACCCTGAACAAATCTCCCACCTTACCAGCACCAAAGCAACCCCAGACCATCATATTACCCCCACCATGCTTGACAGATAGCATCAGGCACTCTTCCAGCATCTTTTCAGTTGTTCTGCATCTCACAAATGTTCTTCTGTGTGATCCAAACACCTCAAACTTCGATTCATGTCTGTGTTCTTTTGCCCATATTAATCCTTTTCTTGTATTGGCCAGTCTCAGATATGACTTTTTCTTTGCCACTCTGCCCTGAAGGCCAGCATCCTGGAGTCACCTCTTCACTGTAGGTGTTGACACTGGTGTTTTGTGGGTACTATTTAATGAAGCTGCCAGTTGAGGACCTGTGAGGCGTCTATTCCTCAAACTTGAGAGTCTAATGTACTTATCTTCTTGCTAAGTTGTACAGCGGGGCCTCCCACTTCTCTTTCTACTCTGGTTGGAGCCTGTTTGTGCTGTTCTATGAAGGGAGTAGTAGGAAACCTTCAGTTCCTTGGCAATTTCTCGCATGGAACAGCCTTCACTTCTAAGAACAAGAACAGACTGTTGAGTTTCACATGAAAGTTCTCTTTTTCTGGCCATTTTGAGCGTTTATTCGACCCCACAAATGTGATGCTCCAGACACTCAACCTGCTCAAAGGAAGGTCAGTTTTCTAGCTTCTCTAACCAGCTAAACTGTTTTCAGCTGTGCTAACATGATTGCACAAGGCTTTTCTAATCACCCATTAGCCTTCTGATGCAATGAGAAAACACATTGTACCATTAGAACACTGGAGTGATAGTTGCTGGAAATGGGCTTCTATACACCTATGTAGAAATTTCACCAAAAACCAGACATTTGCAGCTAGAACAGTCATTTACCACATTAGCAATGTATGGAGTGTATTTGTGATTAGTTTAAAGTTATCGTCAATGAAAAAAAACAGTACTTTTCTATCAAAAATAAGGATATTTCTAAGTGACCCCAAACTTTTGAACGGTAGTATATATATATATATGAGAACTGTTTAAAAACCCAGGATACAGGATAGAAAAGTACAGTAAGATAGAATAAAGTAGTATACACTGCAAGAAGGAAGAGGTAGTTGTGCAAATGGCATGATGTAACTAGTTATAAAATGTGCCTAATTAAGAAGGAATTAAAACAGGTTGTAGAAATCCACTTGATTTTTTCCAAAGTGAATATAAAGATGGCTTTGCAGCACCTGGAGGGTTCAAATTCA
Source organism: Ostorhinchus rueppellii (assembly GCA_030068375.1). NCBI lineage: Eukaryota > Metazoa > Chordata > Actinopteri > Kurtiformes > Apogonidae > Ostorhinchus > Ostorhinchus rueppellii. The sequence continues at coordinate 22,439,692 of JAQQZY010000007.1, read as the reverse complement.
AACATTATGAACTATTAGAATCCAAATACACAAATAAATGAACCAAAGACTCATAAAAGTGGGTTGAGCAAAATGTGACCCCTTTAAGGAACACTGAAAGGTCAGATTACTTGAATATATCTATAAGCATCAAAACATATGGAAGCAATCCAGAAATAAAACTACTAAGACTGTGAAAACACCCACATTTTCACTGCTGACCCATTAAAGTGAAAAACGCTGTATATACTCTACTTAAAATGCACCTGTAGAGCAGTAAAAGCTGAACAGCTGTGGTTGTGGTCTCTCAGTGGAGGGTCTGGGTCTGCTCTGCACAGCCGGGCCTCACCGCTGCCGTAGAAAGCAGACTGGATGGAGATGGTGGAGTGACGTGGACAGTGAAGGCGTAAAGGCTGTCCATCGCACGCATGAGCAGAGTGACTGGTGATGATTCTAGAGAGGTAATCTGTAACAGGGAAATAAAAACCTTCACTGCATTCATCAAAATAGTGACTTTTCCAGGGGAATATATCATCAACTGAACATAAACCAAGTGTCTCCATCTACTGTCATTTCGCAAACTCCATGGGATTTACTGGTGAATTAATGTTGTAGAACATGACAGTGTTTCCACGGTAACAACAGAGCCTCTGAATGTCCAAATAGGTCATATCTGATTACCATGAAAAGAGAACAAACTGCATTTTACACCAATTATTTGCATGTTTTGACAGGATTATTGCAGGGGTTCCCAAAGTGGGGTACTTGGAAGACGCCCAGGAGGTCGTTGAACTTTTTTGGGAAAAATACGTTAAATCAGTCATCATGTACTAAATACAAATATACTGAAATATAAAACACAATAAATACATTCATATAATAGTTTTATTCTCAATCATCTTGTTTAAACTTTGGTAACATTTTAAGAACATTTCTATTTTATATTATTCAAAATCAGTTTACTTGAGGAGCTAAGTAATTATTTTTCATTGATGTAAGGTTCAGTTATTAATTAATGATCAATTTATTTATTTTTCTTATCAATGAAAGAGGACACTTTTCAGTTTATATCTTGCACACAAATTTACTTTTAAGTTATAGATCTATATATATATATATATATATATATATATATATATATATATATATATATATTACAGTTTAATATATGTTGTTTTGAAACTATAAACCGACACCTCTGGCACAGGAACAAATTTGAAGCAAGAGTTGGGGGTACTTGGCTAAAAAAGGATATTTCAGGGGGTACTCCACTGGATTAGTGGATCAACCGGTATCAAACAGTTTCCATCAGTAGATGGTTAGGGTCTTTATGGGTTAAGTCACAGATGTCAAACATGCGGCCCAGGGGCCAAATCTGGCCCATGGGGTGAATTTGTGAAATACAAATATTCCACTCAGAATATTATCAATCAAGGACATTAAAACCATTTTAGTTCAGGTTCCACATTCAGCCTATTCAATTGTAAGTGGATCAGAACCTGTAAAATACTATCATAATAACCTACAAATAATGAAAACTCAGTTTTTTTGTTTTACTGTAAAAAAAAAACTATTACATGAAAGTGTTTACATTTGTACGCTATTCTGTCACAAAAAATGAATAGCCTGAACAAATATGAACAACCTTAAGACACTTCGGTATAATTTGACCAATATTCTGTCTGTTTATAAATGTTTTGTGTATTTGTAGATCCACTGTGATGTGTATGTTGTCATGCACAGAGACTGAATATTGTTAAAATTCTACTTATTTTTCTTAAGAATTTTTTTTCCCCCACAGTTCTTCATGTTATTCACATTTTTTAAAAGGATAGATTGTAAATGTAAAGTTTTTCATATTGTAATTTCACTTTTTTCACTCTAAAACACAAAGAAATGTATGGAGTTGACATTATTTCTGTTACTATGCTACCTGTCCGGCCCACCTCAGATCTGCCAGAGGAGATAAGGCTTGCAGAATCAGTGACATCTTTTAGATCACTTCTTAAAACACATAATGACGTCACCTCGGAATGTTGAATTTTTAATTTTACCCTGTTTTAACTATTTATTAATACATGATGTTTTATGTACCTCTTTTATTATGTTGCCCCTGTTTTAGTATCTTTGTTTACATCTTACATCCTGCTGTTGTGGCCTTTTTAAAGGTGCTATATAAATAAAGTTATTAGTAGCAGTAGTAGTAGTAGTAGTAGTAGTAGTAGTAGTAGTAGTAGTATTAGTACATTGGGAAGATGAGGCCCCTGAACTAAAATGAGTTTGACACCCTTGGGTTAAGGAAAAAGATTGGATTTGGATCATCATCATCATCATCATCATCTTACTTGAGAAGTCAGCCAGTCCGCTCATGCGTCTGGTCCACAGAAGTAAAGTCAGGTAGAAGAGGCTGTGGCTCCAGTCCAGTCCGTGGAAAGGACGCGTCCAGCTCATGACTCGCATCCCCCTTCACTTGGATCATATTAAAGCCAAACCCCAGACTACAGGACTTCACTGAAACTCATTTTTACTGAGGATCAATTCCACTCTCAGAGGTCTGGCCTGCGCGTTAAAACCACTTTTCTGACTTGGACAACAAAACCACCACTTTATCCATGCCTCAGCTCCCAGAAGAATCCAACCATACGTCCAGTTCAGTAACACCAGGGTGTATATTTGCTGCAGAATGGACGTATCCCCTCGCCTCTGTGCAGCCCTGGACCACAGAGGAGGCTGGAAATAGCAGCTGCGCAACAAGTTGTTCAGAAGTGACAGAGGAGCTGATTAATCCGACGCGGGGGTGAAACGAGCAATCCGACTTACCTCCTGCTCAAGAACACCGATTTGTGAATGGATGCATGAGGAAACTGAAAGCGACTTACAGTAACAGCTGAGAGGAAATTATGGAGTGGGCGTGGCAGATCATACTATTTTAAAGGGAAGAGGGTCGACGCACTCCGGTATGACGCACTGGCACGACCCCGGCCTCCATGAAACACATGTTTACGCTTTGGATTATGGCAAATGCCTCCAGACTTTTAGGTTTCCTCTTCTGTCTGCATTTCCACCACCGTTTTCTTGGTACGTTTCCAAAAATGTGATGTTTCTTAACCCATAAAAAGCCAGAGCCACTTTTATGGCAGGTCCCAAATTATTTCTCTCTCTATTTAACCTGTTTTAAGCAATTGATTACTATTCAATATAATATTATCCTCTGTATTTTGTGGGGACTTTTTTGTTTGTTTTTGTTTTCAGTCAAAACCAAACCTTTAACCCTGTCATGCATGAATTATGGCGACCTTTATCAGGATTTTTTCATTTTCTTTTTTTTTTTCCCCCATTCCTCTTTAGACATAAAAAAAAACAATGCTATTGATTTTTTTTATTATTATTTTTTTATCAGCCTATGTTTCAAGGAGTTGCACAAGTGTCCACTCAGCTGGACACCATGCATTTAATTTTTGAAGCAAAGAAACATGTATTTAGTGCTGAAATGTGTGAAAACTATTAAATAATCTTCTAAATATTGCTAATCTGATGTTTTGTCGCAGTTTAACATACTCTAATACTAGTTATTACACACATTTTGTACATATGTACAAAAAAAAAACTCTTGGTTTAAAAAAAACTATTAATTACAGTCTAATAACAATAAAAAGCAATTGATTTACGCTCAAACATGTTAGTGCAGATCAGGTTTATGAAGAACTGCAAAGTTACAGTAATGGTATGAATGTCAGTGTATGGGATGGTGCAGAAGTGTCCACTGTGTTGGCTGATATGGAACTAAAACAATGAAATCCATGAATATAGAAGAGGACAGCTGTAGAATAAGTCCACTGTAGTGACTAGTATGCATGAAAGGGTTAATTGACTGATCCTTTAGATCCTTGTCTATCAGTGTTTATTTGGATTAATCACCTCTGATATACAGCTGAGATCTGATTACTTTATTTGTCTTTATTTTGATCAATAAAATCTCTATCTATCTATCTATCTATCTATCTATCTATCTATCTATCTATCTATCTATCTATCTATCTA
>JAQQZY010000007.1:22412404-22434528 GCA_030068375.1 Ostorhinchus rueppellii | reverse complement strand
ACAGACAGACAAACAGATAAACGCCGGCAAAGGAATGATACAAGGACCAATTGATTAGATTTTGGTGAAGATCAAACATTACCTTGGCGGAGGTCTGCGCTCTCTGAGCACTTTTCTAGTTTGGTATTGGTTTCATTGTTCTTATTTTTAATTTGTTGTTTTCGATTATACAGATTTTATGTTTTTTTAATCTATTCTTGCATTTTATTTTGGGTTTATTTATTTATTTATTTATTTATTTTCCTGTACAGCACTTTGGTCCACTGTGGTTGGTTTAAAGTGCTTTACAAATAAAGTTGGATTGGATCAACTCTTCTACAATAATCCATGTTTCAGGTGCACATGAAGTGAAACTACACTTTTAAAAAAATGGTTTTGGGGGTTGGTAAATAAAAACTATATTAATCAGTTAATTTGAATCAACAGTAATAGTTAACCAGTGAAACCTATTATGATTGGTTAAATTCTACAGACACTCCCTATTATTTAACAGAAACAATTGCTACTCAAAATAATATAGTAAAATCTACTCTATAATATTGTGATGGGATGTTGGAGGAGGAGCTAGGGGGGGTTTCCCAGCATGCATTGGGATAAACTAGTTGGGACTATTTTTGTGTTCTGAGTTGATTAGAAGTGTTGTTCTTTTTATATAACAGAGTTGTGGTGTGTTTGACCCTTTTTGGTAGTTTTTTTTCTGTTCAGTTGCATATTGTTCATGAGTGAAGCTGCTCCTTTGTTTCATTAAACTCTCCTCTGTTGCTTCATAACCCAATAAATACTGTGTTGTTCTTCATTGATAGCATTAAATATTGTGTAAGAGGATTCAATAATTTAACACATTGATTATCTCTGAATATGTAAGAAATATTTGTACAAAGGATATATTTACATTTGGTTGATTAAATGATTATTGTTGATAATATTGATTTGTGTATGTATCAAGCTCTGCAGAGAGTAGAGTTAGTTTTACCTAATTTTAATGAGTAAGAAATGTGAGGTATATGTAACCCAGTTTATTTTATTTCAGTTATTTTCAACTCACAATAGGGAATTAAATCTACCAACAAAAAAAACAAAAAAAAAAAAAGTGGCTGCAAATTGTTACCTCAATTTTATTGGATAAATGATATATGTTGCTTTTTACAGTGTAAAGGCAGAAGTTACAACAAAATAAAATCATTTGACCATTTTCTGTGAGGGCCTGTATTCAAAAGTGATAATGAGGTGATATAAGGAGGTAAGAGACCAGTAGGTGCTTTGTGAATAAAAAGAAAATCCAGTGTTTGTCTGTCACACCTCCTTGAAAGAAAAGGGCATCTAACTTTGACTTACAAGTGCACAAACCCAAAGCGACACTATTCAGTCAAAATGACTCTGGAGCTGATAGAAATGCCCTGCCTGTAGGTGAATAATATTGACACAGTATATATAAAAGGAGAAGTAACTAAATAGCTCTCCTGGGATTACTAAGTTAAATGCAAATTCCAGGATTTCTATGTAGATCTCCAAACAGTGTCCCTCTGAATGAAGAAGGGGGCCTGTCGGGTACACTGCTCCCCTTCCCACATCCATGACCCCCTCCATGGTAACCAGTCAATCTACATGTCAGACCGACAACAGTCAAACTGACATAGACGTCGGGGTCTCCATGGTTGAATTTAAGGGGGGAGACGTGGCAGCAGGAGGAAGTGAGGGGTGATATTTTGCATACAAACTGGACAGCGGGCCCCCTAACTGGAGCTGCTCTCTGTGGTTTAGCTTTAGGCACCTAGGGAGTGGCTCCAAAACCCTTTCATGTGCCCTTATCCTTCCAAAGCCTGTGGAATTTTGTTGTCAAAGTCAAAATTCTCCAAGAAGTTGTTTTTAAGGCGGGTTTCAGCCACGCGATGGTCGAACAGGAAGGAGAAATTAGTAATTTTGTAGCTGAGTCAATGTATTTTTGATGTTCTGAGGTGTGGTAGAAAAACAGATTTAAATATTTAGCGCTAAGTACAAAATAAAGACAAAACATTTGATTAGTGTTAATGATGTTTTGTGGCAAACAGGAAGCAGGGGAGGTAAAACAGATTCCCCCTGAGAGGAAAAAATAGCCACTGGTGCAAGAGAACATGTGACCAGACGGAGAACCTGCTTTAGATACCGATAGACTTTCAGTTTACTTCTTTTCACAGAGAAATATACATCTGTACTGTATTCACAAACGCAAAGTAATCAGTTACATACTATTTTCCTAATTCTAAATGTCTGTGATGAGGATTGGACATTTATATATAGGTAAATAAAAAATATATAGACAAATTAACAGATTTAGGTTTAAAATGGAATGATGCATTTTCAATCATTTCCCTGTGCTCTACATAAACTGTAAATGCTCTGCTTGGGTCTGAATTCTTCATTAATTCAACTCCACAGGTCCATGTTCAATCCTATTTCTGAGTAATGACACCAGAAAGGTGGCTGTAGACTGTGCTGCTCTGTCCCGTTTGACCAACAACTGAACATTTTAGGTAATCTTCTCGAAGTTTGGACATATTTCCAGTATGGACTACAACCGCTGCTGCTGATAAGCAGTTATGGTGTACTTGGAGAATTAAGCAGGAATTAAAACGTATTGTAGAAATCCACTCAATTTTTGCCAAAATGAGTATAAAGATACCTTTATGAACCATTTCGGGTCCCCAAATACACAAATAAATGTACCAAAAACTAATAAAAGTGGCTTGAGCAAAATATGACCCCTTTAAAATAATTTTAATACACCGTACTTGTAGAATGACACAGGTGTATGACGATGATTATTACATTATTATCAAAAGCAAAAACATATAAACAGGAAATATTACATTACACTTGATTCATTTATTTGAAATCCATTTCCATCTCAAGTTGGGAATCGATTGCAGCCTGAAATTAAGAACAAACAAAAACGCATTTTTAAAAAAAAGAAAAAAAAAGAGAAACTATATCTTTGCCATCATTGCACCATCTTTTAACTACTCACCAGTTCTCTTCTTGCCTCTTCTATTTTCACTTGAGCAAGTGAGGGGTTCTGTTATGATTAAAAACACACATCTATTAAGGACAAATACAAAAACGCACACCTGTTTCTAAATGTAACATAACTTGAGCATTTTTTTTGTCAACCATCAGAACTTCACCCATGAATCTAAATTCTGAAGCTACTGTCAAGCATCTTTTTACCTGTTAATTCAACATATTAGCATCTTTTTGTTAATGATCATTCAGACCTTCGTAAATCAATGAAAAATGTGGATTTGGTACGGGTATTATCTGTGCTCTTGTTGTTTATGATATTTTGTTGATGTTGTCTGTTCTTATAGCTCTCATTTAAAAGGTCTTAGTTGTTTTATTTCATTGTAATTTCCTTATTTGTCCAGTTTACTCAGTTCTGGTTCTAATTATTGTTCCCATTGTAATTATCTCCACGTTGCTAGTGTTAGTATTGTTCATATTCTCTTGTGAGGGTTTTTGCACACCTCCATCCTCCTTTCCCCTTCACTCCCCCCCCGTCTCTTCTTGTTACGTTTGGCATCAAAACAAAACTCAAAGACAGTAGAATATCAAGCGGAGCCTCATATACTTTGGGAAATTTCACTTGGAAAAGCAAATTTGTTCAGCTTCAAAAAGCAGCCACACTATCATTCTGATGTTATGATGCTGGACAAGTAAAAAAAAAAAAAAAAAAAAGTAAATCAATAAAAAACTCAAAAACATACTGGGCTCAAGTCCATGTAAGGCTCCAGTTTCTTGTTTAAGGGCATTATTTCGTGCTTCAGGGCAGTGACCTCCTGCAGAGAAAAAAACAAAGTAGTAATAATATTACTCATTTAAGCAATGAATAATGAATTATGTTTTATCATTTTAAAGGGGACCTATGATGCTACTTTTCGGCCCTTTGTATTTGATTTCTTTCCCTTCCAGAATAGTAACACACGATTAGCGGCACTAAAAACTTTGTAGAAGTGTGTCTATTGATGTTTCATTTACCTGTATTTCTTGCATCCGGCCAAAGCGCTTGGTTTTACTTCACTCCACCCCCTGCATTGTTGGTGTAGACCCCCGCCCAACCCACAATGTCTGATTACTCCCACAAAATAAACAGGTTTTTACTTACAGCTTGCGCTTCAGACTCTTCAACACGAGCAAGTATCGTTGGCAAGGCTACGTCTTTCAATTGGAGTTTTGTAGCTAATCCAGCCCCGAACCTGCCCATGTTAAAAAAACGGTCCCATTTAAAATGCTGATGGCAAACAAAAACGTAGGTCTTTTTTTTTTATTTTTATTTTGGCTGTCCGGGAAAAATCAACTCCGTCCATTTCTTCCTGGTGCTTGCATCTTTGGGAAAGATGAATAAAAACTGCTTTCCCTCACACCCGAGCCATTTTCAACAATAAAACTTCCGGGGCAGTGCGAGGGAGGGCGAAACAAGTCTGAGTAGGTGTGAGCATCAAGTTTGTGAACAGAGCAATTTTAGACATGCCGAGTAACTTCTACGGCTCACGCCCGAACGCATTCCTGTTATTTTTTGACAATTTCTTATCGACTGACACTTATATTCAACAATGCAACAGCATTAAGAGCTCAAAAAAGTGGAAACGCATCATAGGTCCCCTTTAAAGTGTGTGGCAGTGACAGCTGGAGGTACCTCTGAGAGCTGCACAATGGCCTCATGAGTGAGAGACTCGTCCATGTTTCTGGATGCAAACTGAGCCTGGAGGAGTTTAAGAGTAAAATTAAACAGTCAGTGAAGCTCCGGGACAGTGGGATACTTTGCTACTTGATAAACAGTGTGCTAAACATGTCGTAGTTGGATGAAAATATTCAAATATGACCTAAATGCATCATTAGAGTGTTGAAAATAGAGTCCTGAAGTTACTCCAAAAATGTGAATGTCTATTTCAGGATTTCTGCAGGTATCAGCAAATCTAATTTAATGCTTTTTAATTCTACTTTAAACAAATTTAATGCCCACATTCAACTGCAGATACAGTTTTATATATAGTATTAGATCCAAAAGATAATTTAGGTATAGTTTTGCATATTTTGACTCTATATTAACAATGATGTTATGGTTTTTCAAGTTATCTTTTTCTAATATGAATTTAGTATGATACTTGTAAGTAATCAGCCAGTCTGTATTCTATTGGTTTTTTCCTGCTGCCACAAGCTGACCGTCTGCTGTAAAATGCAGCCAAGTGTAGTAAAGTGATGTGAGGTCACCTGGAAAGCACATGTTCTGAGGGGAGAGACTGTCAATTAAGCAGGACAGAGAGCAACAGTATTTCTGACCATCATAATCGTTTATCATTTTAGTAGCTGTTTAGTTAATGTTTAAAGTTAATTAGGATGTAAAGGCAAAGAAACTGTCTACTTGATTTTCATAATTTTTATTTTTTTAATTTTCATTTTTTCTTGGAATAAAGAGTCAGATGGCTTTAAAATCTGTCTGCCTTTTATTTCTTTTTTTTTTTGTCTTCCTTGTTTCGGCTTATACTTGGAACAAACAAGTCAGAAAACTTCATGTCCTGCAAGAAGTGACAAAGAAGGTTTTGGGTTTTTTTGTTGCCACTACATGTAGTTTGATGACAGTTTACCGTCCACAGGCTTTAACCGGGTTCTGAATAGTTCTTCCTCTACTCACTTCTGCTGAAACTTGCATTTTCACATTTTTCCAACATTTCCTAATATTCCCTCAGCTCTTTGGCCACGGCATGAGCACACTCATAGCACGTTGCATTCCAAGCATCCTGTGCTGCGACTTTGTGTATTGGTCATAAACGATAGCCAATTAAAGGGTTCCACCTGTCAATCACCACACTATACTTCTGCTCAATATTATTAAATGTTTATATAAACAAAAATAAAACATGGTTAACAATAATTCCCCCCCCCCCCCCCCCATCAAGTGTATTTAATTGTTTAATACTTCTGGACATTGAATTTAATGCCATTTAAGGCCTTAATTTTCGCAAAATCAATTTAATGACTTTTAATGCTTTTTAATGACCCACATAAACCCTAATTTTAGAAATATGCACTCAATTGATTCACACCAGTTGTCTGATGGATTTATGTGACCACTAGAGGGAGTAGTGAGTCACTGTCACTCCCTCATGATGATAAAAATTAGGACCATGAGGCCTTTGAAATGCCAGAAGATGGGGATGAGAACCACCAGAAACAACTTATAGACTTGAATAAAATGACAAAGTGATAAAAGCTACGACTGCACTGCGTTTGTTAATGAAAAGAATACATTTTGATGCTGAAATCAAAGTGTTTCTTCTACATGGGCGAGTTTGATTATGAGGCTTATGAAGGTAAAAATGTATTATATGATGTTATTATCTTTGCTAAATTTACTGTTTCTTAATCCGTGGTTCAGAATAAATAGAGACAGTTCCGACTGTGTTTAGATGATTCCAAACAGATCTTTACTGCACCTACTGACAACACAAAGTGTACAGAAAACAGAGGTGATCTGTGGTTTTACTATGGCTGTAAAAACAGAGATAAGCTAAAAGTTGGAACATAAACAATCACCTAATGTTAAGTTACGTGTTATTTTCACAAGCTGTCAGTTTTGTTTTTTACGTTTGTAATTTCATGAGCTGCAGAGAAACCTTTTAACTTTACGAGCTGTTTTTCCTTTGTGATTCTGACGCTAACAGTACTGTATCTGACTAGAACAGAACTGATCAACTCTAAACATGATGTCGTATTCCCATTGTAATGCACAGTACATACCTCTGCCCTCTCCCTTCTGTTGCTGAGCTCTTTGGCTTTTGTAATCACAAAATCCATGTTGAGCAACCTCTCCTCCGCTTTAGCGCTCTCCACAGCCTGAGCTTTGACGGTTTTATTGATATCCCTGAAGGCACAACAGTTTTAGTATTCAACACAAATAGACTCATTTCTGTTGACTGGGGGTCTGGTAAAACATACACTGACTGAACACACAGTATGTACTTACTCTTGTAAGTTGCTCCGCAGGACCAGAGTAGTACTAAGTTTCTTTCTGAGGGTCATGAGCTCCCTCTCAAGTCTCCTGTTTGATTTCTCTGCTTCCAGAAGTACATTGGTGTGGTTGTTGATTGCCGGCATAAAGCTAGACAAGACATCAAAATTCATGTTTTTTGTAAAAACTTGCAGTTAAGGCTGAAGAAAATACTGACATACTTGAATACTGTCCTTTGTGATTAACATAAAAAGTAAAGGACAGTTAATTGACACTTAAAAATATTGGAATGTAACCTATGTACTCTGTTCAGCAATTTTAAGTATTTAGTTATCTAAATTTTTATTCACCAATTTCATACATTCATACAAGTCTTATTTTTTTGTAAAAGAAATGCAAATGAGACATTATTTGACAACTCAATACACTGTATCATGGAAAACAATGGGCTTTATTGTTGGCTATGTTTCCACTGCAGGCAACAGTGGGCTAAAGCTGACATTTTAACCCATATTTTATATTGTATTTTTACCTCCGCCAAGGAGGTTATGTTTTCATCAGCGTTGGTTTGTCTTGTTTGTCTGTCTGTTAGCAAGATAACTCAAAAAGTTATGGACGTATTTTCATGAAATTTTCACAGATTGCATGAAATGGGGTATCCTAGAGAGGATTAGATTTTGGTGGTGATCCGTACATTCAGCGCCACCTAGTGGATGGAAGTACAAACACTGCCTTGGCGGAGGTCCGCACTCTCTGAGTGCTTCTCTAGTTATATTATATTTTAATTTCTCATATTTGATTGGTATCTGAATGGCACAAATCTGAATTATTTTTTTTTTTTATAAACATAAATCAGACCCAGGCCACTTTCATACTTGGTCCTAAATCGGGTGTATATCTGATGTTTTGTAATACGACTTCAGTCTAAACGCTCATGTCACATTTCATCCAACTTTTGCATCATTGAACATACATCACACTTCTGCACTGGAGGAAACACAACCCAATGAGGTCCATATTTACTTTTGTAAACACGGTGTGGTGCATGTGACATCACATCTTCTTCTGTGCATGTGCTTCATTTCAGGGCCATACACTGTTCACACAAGTCTGGACACTCACATTTAAACTATAACCTGAACAACCATGTGGGGGAAAAAAAGATTTCAGTGAAATAACAGAATCGAGTATTAAGTCCAGCAGTATGAATGTAGCCTTATTTATTCTGCAGTCAATGAACTTTTTCATTTAATTTAATTTTATATTATCACAAAAGACTGATTTACTCCTTGACTTGGGCTGATACACAGCTCTACTCGTAATGTAATAGCATCCAAGCCCCCCTGAACTCACTTCAGGAGGTGAAGGAATTGTTGAAATCCAATTTTTTTTTTTAAATTTAACTAGAAGCACTCAGAGAGTGCAGACCTCCGCCCCCTTGTGGCCAGCTGAAGTTGCTGCAGCGAACAAACAAACACACAAACAAACAAACAAACACACAAATTCGGGCGATCACAATACCTCCTGGGTGGAGGTAATGAATCCAAAACTGAGACTGTTGTTTTTGGAAAACCAGATTCTAATGCTGCCCCAGGCCCCTTTAAAAAAAAAAAAAAAAAAAAAAAAAAAAACTACTGCCATCTCTCAGTCAAAAACCTTGGTGTATTTTTAGACGGCTCTTTTAAACTGGACCGACAAATCAGTTCAGTAGTTAAATCTTGTTTTTATCAGTTACATGTCCTCAGTAAGGTTAAGCCTTACCTGCCACAAACTGAGTATGAACACATCATTCATGCTTTTGTCATGTCCAAGTTAGACTACAACTTGGACCTGCAGTTGGTCCAAAACTCTGCAGCACAACTGCTCACATGCACCAGGATGTACAAGCCCATAACACCTCTTCTGGCCTCCTTGCACTGGCTTCCTTTCAGCTACAGAATTCATATTAACATTTTACTATTGGGTTTTAAACGTCTTAATGGGCTGGATATGTCTCAACTTTCTGAGCTTGTGTCATTCCATGTTCCTGGCAGAACAATGAGGTCCACTGACCAGCTGACCTTAGATGTTCTAAGATCATGGCTAAAACCAGACAAGACTAGGCTTTTTCTGTTGTGGCCCCCAAACTCTGGAACAGTCTCCTGTTGGACATCAGAAAAGCCCAGTCTATTAATATTTTTTAAATCTTCCTTTAAAACTCCTTTGTTTGCACTGGCAATTAACACAAGCTGAGCAGGACATTTTATCTGTTTTTAATTTGCCTGTTTTATGCGTTTTTACAGTATCAGTGTTGTTCTTAATTTTTGCATTGGCACTTTTAATAAACCTGTAAACCACTTTGGGCATCGTTGGGTGTTGTAAATGTGCTATAAAAATAAATTGGACCTTGACAGTTTTAATGACAGCATACCTACAAAGTGATGTGTCTCTGACTCCAAGGACCATAGCGTTGTCCACTAAAGCAGACAGGTAGTCTGTGGAGGTCTTTGACAGACTTGCACACGACAGGCCAACTCCTTGTACAAGAACATCCTGGAAATGAACTCCTAGAACATGGAAATACATGAGGTCTGTGAAAATGTGTATTATTTAAAATGTAATGTAACTGACATAGTTTCAGATTCCATACAATACATTCATCATCTATAGTCGTAGTCAGATTATTAAATGCATAATTCTTAAATATAAGGAAAAAACACCTAGTAGATAATCAATCAGTCTGATACAATCACTAATGATAATTTAAAGGATTTTTAGTCTATACTTGATCTCTGTCCTCTGCAAAACAAAAAAGGCCTGTTCCTGACATTTTGATAAATTCCTAGTAAGAGTTTTTTTGTTTTGTTTTTTCGTTTTGTTTTTTCTGATCTCAGTCCAGTTTTGACCTCATCCAGCCCACTTCCTTACCCTCTGCCTGATACTCTGAAGCTTTCTGTTTGAGGTCTTCGATGAGGAGGACTGTGTCACTGCATCGGGCTTCACTGGACTGAGCCAGCTGGTACAGGATGTCCACTGTCCTGGTGTTCACCTCAAACTCTGGCACCGGTTGGTCTCCAAACACTGAGCTGAGCCAACTTCTCACCTGAGAAGAAGCGACAGAAAACGAGTTAGTCAGTAAAGACAGCGCACTGCATATGTTCACGGTCATATTATCAAGACAATGTAATTCACCTTTTTGATCTTCTCACCCATAGCGAATGAACAGATGCGAAAATCACAAAAAGAAGCTGTTATAAATGTCTAAGCGAGTCAGCGAGAGGAAAGACACAACAAAACACCATTTTCCGTTTTCTGATTTCCCGCCCCCAAGTCATACCAACCACTTCCGGGTTTTTATCCTTTGAGTCCAGAGCAATATATATACATCAGACGAAAAAGCGAATGTCCACGCTGCATCCATTAAAAAAAGAAAAAAATCTACAATAAATTTAAATAAAATAAATAAAAACATGATTAGTTAACTTAAATAACTGAGTTTAAAAATATGAAAGACGAATTAATATTTATTTTTTTAAAAAAGTGTTTCCGGTTCACGTTTGTTTTTCAAAAAGATGAAGGCTACGTCAAGATAGTTCACATCTCTTAGCTTTTGTAAGGACCTGTCCGCCGAACATAAACACTACGTCTGTTCTGTCCCAACGTACCGTTGGGTCCTTAAAAGGGTCACAAACTGGCTAACTGTCTTAGAAAAATACACAACAATTATATAATGTTTGATATGTGAATTAATTTTCTTAATAACTGTAGGAAATGTTCATGAAATGTTTATAACAATATGAAAACCATGTAAAAGACATAAAGCAAAAAAAAAGTAAAATATATGTCACGATGGAAGCTAGGGAAACAAGATGAAAAGATGAAAATGTGTGCATGTGAATGTCAGAGCAAATGAATAATGGATCAATAATGTAAAACGCTTTGAGTGCCTTGAAAAGTGCTGTAGAAATCTAATCAATTACTATTATTATTATTATTGTTGTTGTTGTTTTATTTATTTATTTTTTACTATTCTTAATAGTCATAACAAGATAAAAATGATACATAACATGTGTCAAAACAAAAAGACATGGTAGATGAGATTACAACAATTTAAAAGCCATTACAGGATGAAAATATCCTTTAATCTAAAATCATTTTGACAATGGAAGAGGTAGCTGAAATGTGGAAGTAATTCATGACATGTTTTTGTCAGTCTCAAGGAAACATGAAATTGTCTTTCTTTCTTTCTTTCTTTCTTTCTTTCTTTCTTTCTTTCTTTCTTTCTTTCTTTCTTTCTTTCTTTCTTTCTTTTATAACTCGGGCATTGAGAGTTTTTGAACCCCTGCCATAGAGAAATAAGTCTAGGGAGTCACTGTAACAAAGTCACTTTTTGATTCCTGAGTATTTTATGATCAACAAACCACAGTTTGACTGTGGTTGTGTTTATTACTGTAATCATCTTATCATTATGAAACATTTGTCTTGGGTTAAGAAAATCATGTAGTGCTAATGTCAAGGGAGAAAAAGAGGAAAATCTGTACATCAAGAACAGGAATTATGAGACTAAATATTTTATTTATTTTTTTGTTATTTAATAAAGTCCACTGTAAATACCAGATGTGGTTGAAAAGGAATATCTGTTTTAATAAACTATTATAAACCCTGATAATGAACAAACACTGATTTTACGTTAATACACCTACAGACGAAGGCGGATATGCATGAAGTTTACAATCTTGCTACTTCCGGTTTCTCTGTTTGTATTTATCAAACACTAACCACCCGCGTTAGTTTAAAGTAGTCTGGAGTAACTTAATAGAAATGGCGGCGAGAGGAAGAAACACAAAACACCAGTCAAAACCGGTGAATCTAACCTTTGAAACTTCTAGTACAAACTCCACCGCAGTCGAGGAAAAGTTGTTTCGCCAAGCGGAGGAGGTTGACGAGGAGGACGGGCCTGTGGTCTTCATCTGTGGGAAGTGCAAGCTGCCAGTGGGAGATTCAATGTCCTGGGATGGAAGTGAAGATGGATCAAACCAGATACGACTAAAACGTGAGTCCAGACATAGGGTAGAGTCTCTGTTTTTGCTAGTCGGTGCACCAGGTGTTAGTTGAAATGATATGTTGAAGTGAAGTCCTGACCTACCCAGCTGACTGCTTTATTTGTGATGTTTTGGTCCAAGGTGTCACTGACAATGTGTTGGTTGGAAAAAACTCCAGCATGTATGAAGCCGGTAAAAGGTCTTACTGGTAAGATGAATATCTTATTACATAGATGTCAATTCTATTTAATGACATGTCACATTATGAAAGTTCACCTTGTCCACCCTGTACCCTCTCCATATGTAATATTTGATCTGCTCAAATGCTCATTTATTCATAGAACTACCCCACTGCTTTTCTCTAAAGTTTTTTCTTTAAAGTGGACCAGATCTGTAAAATGATATAAATAATAGAATAAGAACTGATAATAATGTCAGCTCCATTTGTTCTATATGTTTTAGAGCAGGGGTGTCAAACATGCGGCCCGGGGCCCAAAACCAGCCCCCAAAGGGTCCAATCTGGCCCGTGAGATGAATTTGTCAAATGCAAAAATTACACTAAAGATATTAACAATCAAGGATCTTAAAATGATTTCAATTTAGGGGCCGCATTCAGACTAATTCAATATTGAGTGGATTGTATAAGTAAAATAACATAACAGCCTGTAAATAAGAACAATTTCAAATGTTCTTTTTTGTTTCATTGTGTAATTTTACTTTTTTGCACAATGAAAATGTTAAGTTACAAACTAGCTTTTTGAAAAAATGTGAATAAACTGTCATGAATAACCTAAAAATAAGTGGAATTTTAACCATATTCTACCTGTTACTAAATGTTTTGTGCTTTTGTAGATCCACTGTGATCTGTAAATTGTAATGCACGTGTGTACATCAAAAGCTGAGGCATAATACTGGTAAAACTTCATTTTACTTTTTTGCGACAAAACAAAGAAGAAAAAAAATATAGAGTTTTTATTTCTAGGTTATTACACTTCTTTTGTACTGGTCCGGCCCACTTAAGATCATATAGAGCTGAGTGTGGCCCCTGAACTAAAATGAGTTTGACACCCCTGTTTTAGAGTGAAAAAAGTAAAATTCCATGAAAATGGTTAAATCTACAAACAGTACTTGAACATAACATGAACAACCTGAAAATCTTTTAAAAAATAAGTGTAATTTTAACAATATCCCATCTTTGTTTATCATTTATATGTGTGCATTACAACTTGCAAATCACAGTAGATCTACAAATACAGAAAACCTTTAGTAACAGGCAGAAATTTTGGTGCAATTACACGGAAAGAGGTGTCTACGTGTTACTATGGCAACCTGTCCACATGTTACCACATTCTCATGTCAATAAAACAGCGACTTTTCAATATTTTACTCCAAATTTATTTTCAGAATAGTTGAACATAATATCTAAAAGGTTTTGTCCTACTTTATATCAGTTTCTGTCGAGAACAGCATATTTTGAATATTTGCAAAAAGCTTTAAAAAAAATTGATGTCTATTTCAAGTCCATGTGTTACTGAGCAGTAATTGGACATTTTCCACCTAAAAATTTTACCTCCCCAAATTTTGTTATACATAATGTTGGAGTGCTTACAAATACCTACTTAAATATGTATAATACATACATATAAGTTACTCTGCTTACGTGACACAGACTGTTGAACAGGAAATGTGTCCAAGTGTTACTGCTTGATCAGACCCTGAATCTTATGATGTTTCTCAAAATCATAACATCACTTATACCTAAGATCAATTTTCATTTTTTTAAACACATGGATAAAGAACCTATAGCTCTTGTGTCATTTTTATGTGGCTATCTGTGGATTGAATCTGCCTCACTGACTCATTTGGACTGACTTGTTTTGCTTTTCTCTGCAGTCTGGTTGTGGATCTTATGTGTAAAGGCTGTAACTCAGTGCTCGGCATGGTTTATGAATCCACACCTAAGAAACTGGACTACAAGAGATTTGGTTTCTACTTCAATGTGGCAGACATTGACAGGTGCGTTCAAGTTTTCAAGGAAAATCCAATGACCAAAACTTGACTGTACATTTGTTTACCTACTGAAGTTTTAAAACAGCAAATAATCACTTTGTTATCTTTTATTTTACAAACTATGGATATGAACAGAACTTGGCTCTAATAGTGGCTGATGATTTGTACCAAACCTTTCAATTGTAATTATTGACTTTGAGGAAAAGGTAAAATCAAGAAAAACTAAAAATGGCTCCCACACAGATTTTTCACAGTTGTATGATTTTTAATGACACAACTGCATTAATTTATTTATGCGCTTGACTTCCACATTCAATGTAACAATTCCAAGTAAAGTATAAAGTATAGTTCATTTACGACAGCATGGGGCTGATGTTTTTGGGGGTTTTTTCCCAAATGTTTTTTATGAAGTCTAACATATATTCATTAGATACAATTGGATATTTTATCGCAGAGGTTTTACATGTATGATGCACCAAACACAAAACAAACAAACAAAAAAAAAGGCAATAATGGTAAAATCCAAGCAAAAGCAGACAAACAAGCTGTAGTGACATAACAGAAAAACAAAATATGGGGGTGATGTTGGTCAATTAATCAGTTCTTGACAGACGTGGGGGACTTACGTCACATGACTTAAGGCATAAGTCACAATTTTTATGACACTGAGGACTCAACTTGACCTGGACTTTTGGCAGATAATTTGATAAGTCTTCATGGTAAAATAGATAGGAAGAAGTCACCTTTCATTTGTGAAACACGTGATTTCTGATCATGTGTTCCAGTTATTGTGAACTCGTCTCCGAATGAAATAAGATGCATCGAAGGAATGAAGAGCACAGACATTTATAAAACCACTCACTGGTGTTGTTTATTTGGGAGGCTTGTAATGGATGGCTGAACTTTTTATACAGAGTAAATCAGTAGAAGTTGTTATGACCAACCTCGTCTCTTGCTTGACCTAAAAAAAAAAAGACTTGTCTTCCTTGGCTTTCACCAGGGACATGAGACTTAAAGGTTAAGACTCAAGAACCTTCTTGTCTGCACGTGTATGACTCACTGTCACAATCTGTTATTAGATTTTTATGTGCTTCAAACTATTGTTAGATTAGTCTTTAAAATTCCACTGTAAGTTGACGCCTACTTTAAAATTAATAAAAAACAGAACATGCAGTATGAGAGCTTGACCCACTTTTTCCTAATTATATATTTGAGCACTTGGTTATAATGTAAGGGAACTGAAAGAAACGGGCTGGTTTAAAGAAAAAAAGGAAAGTGAAATAGTATTAACCCTATGAGTTGCATGTGGAAGTATAGTTGCCAGTCACTAAGTGTATCTTTCATCAACAGTATAAAATTAAAAGCTTTTACACTATTCATATCCCTGGTTTATATGTGTGAAGAATTCTAAGACTATATTTTTGCAGCTATGTGCTGGGCTCTGCAAGCCAGATGTTGGCAGCAGAGGGCCCTGAAGAGCAGCCGGTCACACTGGAGTACAGAGGCATTGTGGAGCAACAGCTGACAGAGGTAAATTACTGCTCAGGCTTTTCTTTGTCTCTTTCTCCTTGTGTTATTTTGCCACTAGATGAGATATTTTCCCTTTTATCCAGCAGAATATTCCAAATAATCTCTCATAATTCAGATAAAATATGTAACCATGACAGTGGTGTAAACACAGATCAGGTTTATTGTTTTAAAAAAAAAAGCAGGATTATTGAAAGTAAAGTGATTTTAAAAATTGAAACAATCGATCTCCATTTAATTACTTACCACTAGAGTTATTGATCTCTGCATCAGGTGGATTTGCTGTCAGCGCTTTTACATTACTTACAGAAAGGCTTGCATATTGATTTTCAATGCACAGGTTGTACAAAAGATGACATCAGCTTGGTTCTGGGAAGCCCTTTCTACTGTGACGGGCAGACTCTTAGATCAGACATGACCTCATCTCTCTGAGCTGTGCCCCCAAAATAGATTTACTGTGTTTTGTGTCACATTTTAAATTGGACTGAAATTAAAGAGGTTTTGGCTTTGAGTTTTAGTGTCCAAAGCACTGCTCTTTACAGTTTTCTGTTTATTTAACTCATAAATCACTTTCTCTTGTTTAAATTAAATATATATTTTGCCTAGATTATAAAAGCTTGGAGTTATTTTTTTGTTTTTGCCTTTTTATGTATAAGAAATGTCTCGATCCTGGAGTTAATTGATTTCCTCTTTTGTTTGGAAAACACTAGCTCAGATTGTCCTGTAGGTGGTGATAGTGAGTCAGAATTGCAGCCAGATTCTCCTCATTCTCGCACCAGGGACAATGGATGCAAGGGGGGCATGTTGAGGAATCTTTGTTAGAGGAAAAACATGTTTTGATCATGGAGTGGCTTTGCCAATATTGTTGAGTGTGTGTATAGCATTTGTATTTTTGTGGTTGTCTAGTTTTCTCGGTGTCTGAACATTGGGCACCTGACAAAAGTTGAACCATTGTGTAAAGGCTTTGAATTAAAACTGGTTATGCTGCCCTTAAGGCAAGAAGAGGAAATTATTGCGCGTGAGCTATCAACCATTTGATCAAATGTTTGTTGACGCCTGCCTTTTTAGTCATCCTGCCTTCTTTCTGTTTCTAATTCAATAAATGATTATCTTTTCAATTTGATTACTGTGGAAGGGAACACAAAACTCGTCTGTTCATCTCACACGACAAAGTCCTTGTGTTTTATTACCCCATTATCCCTGAAACAAAAGGATAGACAAGGGCACGGTTAAATGGCCAGGCTTATCCCATATTTTATTTGATGAATATGTAGGTTAGAACGTATATCCACCTCGTCATTGACCAGGTTTAGTCCCAGTGGAACGAGGCTATAGATTAATCTGATTGCAGTTACGCAGTGATTGCATTCATTTTAGGTGATCATTTCAAAGCCATCCTTTTCCTTAACCCATCATTGACCGTGTTTAGTCCCAGTGGAAGCAGGCTATAGATTAATCTGATTGTGGTTATGCACTGATTGTATCGAATTTAGTTGATTCCACAGACATCGTTTTTCTTTACCCAGTGGTGCCTCGTAATGAGATTATATGCGTTTGACTAGGTTAGGAATCAAATAGCTGTTTTTTTCTCATCACATCTGCTGGGACGAACTATTCCAGGTATTACTGCAGACACATGTGGCATCTTTATGTTTGTTTTTTGAGGTTGAATGAAATCTTAAGTTTAGATAAATTACGTGAATGTCTATGAATATGTTCTCTCCTGAACTCTTAATTGAACATAAAATATGCATCAAATTTGAACTTTTTTGCTCATGTTTTAATCTGATTTAAACATAAACCTTTAGGATCAGTTTGACTTGTTTTCCTACTTGTGTTCAGTTCTTTAATCATTAGTTTCTACTTTCTAAATCTGTTTAAGTTTATTTTTTTCTGACGCCCAGTCCTTGTCTTTGTCCTCATCTATATTGTATCTGATGATGTGTGGTGTTCGTGCCTCCTGCTGCCATAGTTAATGTATTCTGTCTGTCTGTCTGACTTGTAGACACTTGTTTGGGTTTTTTTTTTTATCTCATACACTCTCTGACCCTGTCTCCCTGACCCCTCCCTTTCTCCTCCACACACCCATCCATCCCTGACCACCATCCCTCTGGAACACTCCCTCATTTTTCCCCCTTTCCAATTATCTTTCCTCCTCCCTTCTTTCTCCTCCACTGCTTCCTGCTGATCCCTTTATTTCCCACCTGTCCATTTCTTTCTTCTCTTTTTGTCCCTTCCATTTCAACTTTTGAAATAATTTTTTTTCCCCATCCTACCTTTCCCTTCCTCTTCCTTCCTCCGCCCCGAACCCTGCACCCTGTAATACTTCTCTCCTTCTCGACTCAGATGAAAATGCTGGTTGTGTCCATGGCTCAGAGGTTGGAGGAGATTGAAATCAGCTTTTAAGATGGATGTCATGAGCCCTGACAGTGATGAACGTCAGTTTGCCTTGGTGGGTGTTTTATCAAGGCGCTGGACATGAAGGTTCAATCTAATCTTCACCCTTACCTTCACCCTCAACATGCATTCCTTCAGTTACACATTTTGTCCTAGCTTCACCTTGTGCACAAACACCTGCAAATGCACACGATAGCTTTTACTGCGCTTTGTCCCTATTACCGATGGCGAAACAAAGACCGCCTGCACTTGTAATCAATCATGTTGTCAGCCTGCCTCCTGAGATGCATGGCAACATCTCCTCTGTATGTCTTGGAGCACAGTGAATGTACGCTATGAGCAGAATGTTTATTTGTGCGGGATTTCATCAGGCTTTCTGCACACTCAGCACAATGGGGTATTGATCTGGCCATGCAAGGCCACACATGCATACACATTTTCTTTGTTCCCTTCCTCAGGCGTGGAACCCTGAAGCCAGACTGTGTTGCAGGTTATTTGCTTTTTTTTTTTTTTTTCACCGTGCTGCAGCCCAGACTCACGACTGTACAGCATTTAAAAAGATAAATGCTTTTCGATCGTTAAAATAAGGCTAGTTATTGATTTAAGGATTATCTTAAGACATCTGTTCCTCATGCAGCTCTTGTTCAAATATTGGTAGGACTTTCTTGTTCTTGTTCAGATATGGGTAGAATTTTGTAATAAAACCTGTCATTTCTCACTAATTGTTATCAAGTTATTATATATAAATATATATATGTTTTAGATAGTTTGTTTTTTGTGTGTGTTTCAGTTGTACAAACATACTGTCTTTTAATATTGTAATAAAGTGTTTAACTGTTTTCAAAATGGGGGAAATCATGATATGGTTTGTCAGTTTTAAATAATGGATTAACAAAATAAGACTGCTCTAAACAACCAGGATAATCTTTTTAAATGTCTCTTTTTCTTTGACTTTACTCAGATTGTTGGGGATCAGTGGTTCATCCCTCTTTGTGTCTAATTACATGTATCTCCTGGATTTAAGAGTTAAACAGCAAGTTTGGGGTCTTTGGGGTTGATCGGTGGGTTGATTACATATTAAAGGCTGAGTGTTTGTTTACCAACTGACCTCTAATGTGCCTAGCAACACTTTCTACGAAGGCGGGAAAGCTGCAACATGCTGTACCGCTTGCCCTCCCTCACCCACGAGGTTTCATCAGCCGCACAGAACAACAACAGTTAGAAACGGCCAACCAGCATGCTGTATCCAAGGGCAGGTTGCGATGGCAACTGAGAGCACGTGCTATGCTGAGTGCCTGTTGCCATCTCGTCATCACGTTAGCAGCCAGAGGAACAGCCATCCAGCTCGCTGGCCGGTACGCCTGTCAGTCGACGTTATCCCCCGCTCATGCTCAGACACACACATGGGGGAGGAGTCCTGAATGAACCCCCCCCCAACCCTAATCTCTGTGTGATGTTTTTCTCTGCTAACCCCACCCTTGCCCCTTTTTTTCCCCTCCTCCCGTTCATTCTGCCCTCATCTGCTGGAAAAAAATGAAAACAACAACAAACAAGCCGCGTGGTTTTGTTGTTTCTGGTGTTGGTGGGTGGTGTTGTTTTCACCCAGTTCCTGCTTGAGGATGAAGTGCCTGGATGCATTCTGCGCAGAGTGGATGATGCAAGACCACCAGCCAGACTGTCCAGATGTGCACTGTTACAACCTGTAACAGACTTATCCCAAATTGTTTGTCGGTCCATTAAGAGCAGTACAGCTTAAAGGCTGATCGCTGTATTTGAAGTCAGCATCTCTGTGAATGGCTCCTGAACTCATTTAGCTGTTATATATAGACACAGTGTTACTGGATGCGTTGCACTGCTGAGTGCAATTATTGCACCGGTTTCACCCCATTCACCCCTCAAGTCTCAACCAATCATTACCCCAATCTTAGACCAACAGAGTAACACACACAAACACACACATCAGTCAGTACATCTGCACACATTCTACAAGCACTCGGGGACAAAGGATGAATAATGCAGAGGTAGTGTCTGAGAGAGAGTCGCCTCCCCTCTTTCCCTCCTTTTCACCTTCCCTAAGCAATAAGGAAGCAATGTTGCCATGGAGGCAATGAAGCCCCGGCACGCAAACAGCCAATTAGAGCCTTTCCTGTGTGATACATCTGACCAATGGCTGTTCGGACTGATACTGCTGTTGCCACAGACACCAAGTTCCCATTGGCTGAGCTCTGCTCTTTGATTGAATTTCTGATCTTGTTTTTGAGAGAGAGAAAATATCTCAAGGAGTGCCACCTGTGTGCCAACTTTAAAATCTGTTTGTTTTTTTTCATGGGAACAAAAAGGATTTATTTGAGAGGAGGAAAATTATGATGTTTAAGGCTTTTGAGCAAAATCATTAATGCTTATTTTTGTTTCTTTCAATTAAATAATGAAGAAAAATGTGTGTAAATACATAAAATTGGAAGGTATTTGTTTTTGTTTGTTTTTTCCACAAATGCATTAAAATATTGTCTGTTAATCCATTTTGTCTGCTTTTTTTTTTTCATCCCAAATTTCTGCTATCCAATCATAGTATTTGGTTTTTCCCTGACAAAAGAACCACACCCCACCAGTTGCGCATCACTGGTTTATTACCCATTCCTGATTTAACTCTTTATTTTCCAAAATATTCTGCAAAAAAAACAAACAACAAAATCAACTCTTTTCCATATCTCTGTGGTACTGTTAGGTTTTTCTGTGTTTCTCAAATGTGCTTCCAACTGCAGTTAATTAAAAATAGCAGCTGTGTGTTATTTCTTCCATGATTTCCTGCTTGACACATGCTTCACCAGAATCTCCTTTTGAGATCTAAAGTTGTTCAACTCTTGGCTCATCTCTGTCTTCATGTCAAGACAGAGATGTCATGTCATGTGAGTGAGTACAACTCTTAAATCTAGCAAATTAATCTCAGGCGTCGATAACATGCTTTTAGATGCATGAGCAGTTAGGGAATTGTAGTATTGACGGCACCTCCAGGATGAAGGTGTAAAACCTCTGACAGGCTTCTTGTTTCATTAATCACGTTCATGTGCGTCTGTGATCGGGCAGTGGAGCCGGCCGGTCAGCCACTCGTCTAACAGCATAACCCAAATCCCCTCTGAGTGCTCAAAGCCTCCTACTTCATTAGAAACATCTGCTTGTTTATTTCCCCCTACGTCTTTGTGTACGCCTGTGTCTGCCAGGTAGTCTAGCAGCCTCTCACTCTCTGTGGCTCGTCCTCTACATGTGTAAAAGCTGCTGAGGAGGGCACCGTGGTGGTCTCTGAG
Organism: Ostorhinchus rueppellii; assembly: GCA_030068375.1. Classification (NCBI taxonomy): domain Eukaryota; kingdom Metazoa; phylum Chordata; class Actinopteri; order Kurtiformes; family Apogonidae; genus Ostorhinchus; species Ostorhinchus rueppellii. Next base: position 22,413,289 of record JAQQZY010000007.1, on the reverse strand, counting down.
GTCGAACCAGGACTCTGAGGTTGTCTGGGTGTGTGTGTGTGTGTGTGGCCGTACATCCCTCCAGTCGGCCAGGGTGTAGAGAGTTAATCGTCTGTTTTCCTCAGACACAAAGGCTCGCTCTGCTGCCAGTGACACCATGATGTGAATATGTGTGTCTGTGATGAGCAGGGGGCCGAAAACAGGATTAGTGTCATCAGGATCTAAGCCAGAACAGATTGACAGGAAATAAAGTCCTTCTGTACAGTACGTAGTAACCTCTTATGAAACTTAAATCCCAGTCATCTGAATATGAATGAATGCATTTATGTGTTGTGTAACAGGTAATGAACAGCTAATAGTTAACACTGAGAAACATCATCCTACAGGTCTTGAGGTGAATTTGGAGTCTAAATTTTATATAACACACTAGTATTTCACTGCTCTACAATTTCTTATAGGAAAGAAAATCTCTGCTTCAGACATTAAATGTGTTAAATCTTACATAGTGTAATAAGATGAATCAGAAAACATGACAAAAGTGCTGGTTAGCTCATGTTTTCAGTATATATGATGGTGTGTTATTCCACATATATATTAGTTTATGTACATTTATACAATGGTTTTATAAATGTTCCACTAGAAAGAACCGGAAAAGTCAATGTATTGTAATGTGGAGACACTGTTTAGAGCAGGGGTGTCAAACATGCGGCCCAGGGGCCAAATCCGGTCCGCCAAAGGGTCCAGTTCGGCCCTTGGGATGAATCTGTGAAATGAAAAGATATTATTCATTCATTCATTTTCTATACCCACTTTATCCTCACGGGGGTCGGATGGAGCCTATCCCAGCTACTTAAGGGCGAAGGCGGGGTACACCCTGGACAAGTCACCAGTTCATCACAGGGCTGA
>JAQQZY010000007.1:22372577-22412304 GCA_030068375.1 Ostorhinchus rueppellii | reverse complement strand
AGAGAAGTAAGTACAATTTTAACAAGATTCTGCCTGTTATTAAATGTTTTGTGTATTTGTAGCTCCATTGTTATCTGAGTTATAATATGCATGTGTAAATGATAAACTGACATAATATTGTTAAAATTACACTTTTTTTCAGTTCATGTTATTCACGTTGTTTGGAAGGATTGTTTGTAGATGTAAACATTTCATTAGTGTAAGTTTACTTTTTTTTGCTCTAAAAAAGAGAAAAGTTTGGAGTTGACATTAATTATATATTCTTATGTTATTATTTTATGAGTTCAGCCCGTTGCAGATCAACTGTAGCTGAATGTGGCCCCTGAACTAAAATGAGTTTGACACCCCTGGTTTAGAGGTAGATCTGGTGACTCTGACACAAACTTTCCTTTTAAATAAAACCCATTCTCTCATTAATTGTCAGAATTTCACATTTTGGCCCAAGACTGTATCTGAGAAACTACTACAAAACTACTACAAAACTAGGACGTTGGACTTATTTTTTCTTCATTTATGACTCAAATTTGGTCAAGTTGAACTACTTTTATTCTAGAAGCATTTTTACTTGTAGACCAGAATTTTTGGGCATGTCAGATTTTCTCTTGTTTTTAATTTATGATTATTATTATTATTAGTAGTAGTAGTAGTATTATTAGCAGTAGTAGTACAGTAGTAGCAGTAATAATAATAATAATAATACGCTCAACCACACATTTCTCATTTTTTATTGCGGACTGGAAAACAATCATCATGGATTTTCACCAAAACCTGTGGGATAATTTGGTTTTACTAAATCATTTGCATTGTTTTCTCAGCCTTCATATGATATTAAATCCCCCAGTAGGATTATGATGTAGACGGCTGTTGGTATATCACTTGTTACTTGCAATGTGGGCTGCATTTTTGTTTGTTACATACTTGACCTCTTTATGCATAGATTAACTTCAGTATAATCTGTGTGTCCAGGAAATTCATTTGCATTCAGACTTTATCTCATCAGTATGGGTTTCTTCAATTGGTTCTTAAGATTATAAGTCCAGTTAAATAATTCAGAATTCTTGAAAAAGGGAAGTTAGTGGAATCTTTAAGAAGTGTTTTAAGAAGTGTTATATTTGATTTACAGTGTTGGCCAATTTTGTAGAGTGAATTAAAATCTAAATTATAATAAATTAATCTTCTGTAAACTCATCCATAATTCATCTAAACAACCTCCAATGTTGTCTGTTCAGTCACTGAGAGTAATTTGTTCTTCAATTTGTAATCACTCAGCAGATCTTCTGTCACATTTGTTCTTCATACCTGAGGTAAAATCTCCACTGGGCCTGTGGATTGCCCAACTCTTTCACTCACCATTGTGGTTAAGGTGCATCTTTTTTTGCCACAGTCTATTAGTCTCAAACAGACCGCCTGGGGATTTTGACTAACTGTCTGCATGTCTTTGATAAACAAAAGGCTCCAACTCTAATGCATTTCAGAGCCACTCTTGCCCTTTGGCTTTTATCAGCTTAGCCACACCGGTTTAATCAGACAGCCGTGTTTATGTTGTCCTGTGCATTTATGTGTTTGTCTCAGAGCCTAGTGATCCCCCTTGTTTGTCTCGTCAGGCTGGTGTCACCCAAAGAGGTTTATGATGGGGACCGGGTAGGGGGGCTACAGCTGAGTAGATTAGTGTCTACCGTGTGTTTGTGTGTGACACAAGGCGTGGTGATATATGTCGGAGTATCAGCACTAAGGGTTCCTCAGCTGTTGCATGGGTGTTTCTTTTTTTCTCCCACCACAGGTGTCCCATGGGAAATATACTTGGTATGTGAGACAATTGGCACATGGAGGTGCGGTTATAAATCAACACAAGCCCTTCTATAGCAGGAAGACCAATTTTAAAGACGTTCCAGAGGAACTGGGAGTTTTAGGAATAATATACATGCTTCAGGCTTTATATAAATTATGCATAAATGAACAAGCTTTCAGTGGATTATGGTGGAATTAATAAAGTAAGAGTCTAAATACCTTCAACTAATTAAAAGTTACATATTGACATGTGTGCAGAGTTCATGGTGCGCATGAATGGAGCCAGACACTAAACAGGTGCGGTTAAAGGACCAGACAGACATGTAATGGATTCAGTATAAATATTTAAAATACTTTATACAGCATAGAAATCTCTTGACACTCAAACAAAACCATCCATTACAAAATCTTACAAAAGACCCCCATAGTCTGTATCAATCTCAGTATCAACAAGAAAAAAAGGTACAAAGACATCATTTCAAAAAGGTGACAAAAACAGTTTGACTTGTGAAACATTGCATGCAACTTTTCATCTTGACAGGAAGAGATTCTATCCTAACAGTGAGTAGCCTCGTGCGCCAGTGGAAGCCTTTTTCTAGAGTCAGAATAGTTTTTAGAAGCAACACTGATGTGAAAGATTTGGCTCAGTAGATTTTGTAGAAATCCCTTCGTACAGAATGGTGCCAGTGACAGGAACACAGGAGTCATAATCTTATTTACAAGCACAATTTTCACATCGCTCTCAACAGAGCTGTTGGCAAATACTCAGCATTGTAGTTAACACTTAAGACTATTGCACAAACTACATTATTAAGACAAAAGGAAGTGAGTTTTTTTCATCGATGTTACGTGAACCAAGCGGTTCTTCATACCTTCAGCGAGGTTGATCAGTTTTATAAGGCTTTGATGCTCTATTTTTTATCTTTATTTTTTTATTCTTCAAAACTGACTATGAACAGACACATCCCACTGTAAGAAAGTTATAAGTACAACTTTCACAGTTTTAGTTTCCCTGTGGGTCATAGAGGTGATGTAACACTTGTCTATAAAAAGTTAGAACTGTGAGTTATCAGTGTTGAAGTATGCTTTTATTAGAACTGTAAAAAAGTGGGAGTATGGATCTACTCTTGCTACCTATGTCTATTTTCTCGTGTTCACTCTAATGGCACTAATGCTCAGACACTGCAACACGGTGGCAAAATCCACACAAGCATGTCACAATCGACTGCTGTTACATTAATGTATGAATAATGCAGTGAGGTAAAGGATGACAAACACTCTTGTTACTATAGGTTTTGGTTTCAAGAATAGTGCAGTGAGCTTCTCTATCCAGTCAGCTTTGAGGATACAGTGCCAGCTGACTGGAAGTTAGTGGGTATCTTATGAGAGTTTTCACAGAGACAAAACATTTACACGTTAAATCAGGGTTAGGGTACGAGTTGGGGTCCGTTAGCTGGTGTGAATCAGTTTTCGGTTCAATTAGTAACCAGTTACAGCATAATTACATAAGAGAGTATCTCTTAACTCTATAATACAGTGTTCTGTGTGTATGTACGTATATGCAATTACATGCACACCTTGCATTACGTGATGTTCCAAGTCCACTGTGTATCTAGGACACAGGGAGGTTTAGTCATTGCTAAGGGATCATTTTTAAATCTCATTTTCTCAGTGTCACCACCTCTTATTACATAATGAGAGCAGTGACAAGAGATTAATTATGACTTACTCTTACTCAAACCCCTTTTGTTCCAGTTTTAAGGACTTTAATGACTTTTAAATGGTTAAATCTGTTATGAAAAGTGGCTCAGTCACAATAAAAGGACATTTCACAGTTCAAAAGGCCGCTCTGGAAGACCTCTCCAATTCACGTATGTTAATTGTTGAGAGAGGTCTCGAGTTCAGTCTGTCTGTCTTTCTTTTTCTTTTCTTTTACCTCATATCCCTCAGCAGAGGGTTTTTAGTGCACCTGAAGCACAGAGGAGGGTCTGCATGGGGTAGGGAGGCGGGGACACCACCTCCTCAACGACTTGTTCTGGCCGGAATGTGAACGGCTGCAGTTGGACCTTCTTCTTTAAAATCTGTCCGATCCCCATAGAAGGGAACTTGCTGCGGTGCGTGGGGCTGTCGGGGTCGCTGCTGCCGCTGTTGGAGGGGGGGCTGAAAGCTGAGGTGGGGTTAAGTGGGCTGAAGGCTGACTTTGGAGGGCTGAATGCGGAGCCTCCTGGGGGGCTCCCTATAGTACTTGGGGGACTGCCACTTGTATCAGAACCACCACACCAATCAGACGAGTTGCTCTTTTTGGGCTGTGGGTTCACAATGAGAACTGGAGGACTGGGGATTGTGGCCTTCTTCAAATAAGAGGAGTCTGGTTGGAAGGCAGAGACGTGACGAGGTGGGGATAGTGTCCCGTTGGTTAGCTTGTACCAGGGTGAAGCCGGGGTGTCTTCAATTTGCTCCGCTTTAGAGAGGGACCCAAAGGAATGCATGCCGATTGGCGATGGTGCCGGTGGAGCGGGGATGTTGTGTTCAGGGCTTGTATTAACTTGTGGGAGTGTAGCCAAGCGCCTCCTTTGCTGCGGTGTGTTGGGAAAGAGAGGATGGATCTCTAGATATTCCATGGAGGAAGAAGCGACTGTGCCTGGAGGAGCCAGGGGTGAATTACGATGGCCACCAGTTATGGCACGTAATAGCCCTGAGGAGAAAAGAAGAGTCTTGTAACTAGTCTATACAGATTTTATCAGGCATAATATTTGTACTAATCCTCTGCTTTGTATTCATACAGAATATTTGTGTGAACATCGTACGTTTGGCTCAGTGCTGCTGACATATAATGCCTTGTAACAAAGACATTAATCTGTCAAACTGCATAATGTAAGCGTATATTACAAACTGTACAGGTGTCAAAGTATAGAGACATTTTGTACAGAATGTAATGTACTAGAACTATTCTAACCAATGGGATTCTTCTACAGCATTTAAGTCAAACTGGTATGCTGTCATTTGAAACCCCTCTCATTTTTAACCCCGCATACCAATGTTAATACACAAATATTTGTAACCATTTAAATGTAATTCATAATAAACTCAGTTTTAGTACATATAAAACTATCACTTTTCATTGTTTAAATAGAAAAAAAATCTACTTTTTTCTTTTTATCACCAATTTAGAATAGATTTGTAATATTTTCCAGAAAGCCTGCATTTAGTTTTGAAACTTTCTCTATAAATTCTAGAACAGAAATGTTTGTGTGTATGTCCTTTGATTGACTGGCTTATTGTCCAGGAAGTCTCCTCTCAGTTGGATGGACGGACAGACAGACAGACAATGGGTGGATGGTAGAAGGGATGGATGGATGGCTGGGTAACTACGTATGTGTGATACAGGTCGTTGCAGTACAAGAACATGCATGCTCAGTCAACCTACCCTGTGTGAATAAAGGTAAATAACATGACATAAATAAAACAGTATATTTATGTACTTTAAATCATTTTTGTACAAATGTACTCATTGTTTTAATCACTGCCAGATGAATCCTCACCTGTTCTGTGCTTTTTCTCCTTGCTGGGTCCCTTGCTGACAGCCAGATAGACGGGCGTCTGTTTCGGCGGGATGGTGAGCTTGTCGACGTGTTTCCTCCACTGGGTCTGGAAGTATTCATTTTTCTCCTTTTCTCCTTTCTTTTTCTCCTGGAACTGCATTTCCTGTCACATTCAGAGTAAACAGCACATTATAGTAGGTCTCAGTGCATCTGATTTAATTGCCTCATAATTCATTCAGGACTATAAACCTTTCTGGTCTCATAATTTGTATTGAGGTGTGAATGTATAGTTCGCAAGGACATGCGATGTGGCATGGATACATTCTGTACTTTCTTCACAGACTGTACAGTTACATGGAACAGGTGTAAAATGATCCTCTTACCCTGTACTCTTTGGAGAGTCTCTTCATTTTTTTGTTGAGGAGGAAGTAGACAGCCAAAGTGTGGCAAGCACGGTTGGTGAGGACGGCGCTGAGCACTTCACTGTGTTTGTAGCCCATCTTCTCTGTCATGTGTAGCAACACTGTATGGTTTATTTCCTCTATGTGGATTCTAAAGAGAGAAAGGTAATTTAATTGTTAATGCTTAAAATTGACTACAAAAACATTTACTTGTTAAAATTACATTTTCAGATTTCATTTGCAAATAAAAAAATTAAATATTTTATGTAATCATTCATTTCCTTGCTACCAAAATGTAGTGTTAAATATGTAGAGTTTTGTTTTCACCTGTTGAGGTATGGTGCCCCTGTGTTTTTGTTGGCCAGTTGTAGCCAGGAGTCGGCCATCACCTGATGGATATTTGGGCGCTTGTTTGGATCCGGTTCAAGAAGTTTCTTCAGAAGACAAATGGCAGCTAAAAAAACAAAAACAAAAGAAAATTTAGAGCGTGACACCAACATACAAAAAAAAAAAAAAAAAATAGACGCACACTTTGATCCATTTCCAGCTAAAGCTCTGATAGTCTGTGTAAAAAAAATTATTTCCTTCTGACATAGGTCACATACCCACAGACCACAAACTTCATAGTCAGCCTCTGCAGTTACAGATCAACAAGAGGTGACATTTGTGTCATGAGATTGAGTTACATAAACATACAGGCTCTAAGTAGGTTAAGCAGGTTCCTACTTTGCATATTATCCATTGACATTGTTGTAACATGTTTCAGTGTGAGCAACACTTCCATCGAAATGATTGAGACACCTGTCTTCCTGCTCTTGTGGTTTTCTCTCTCTGCTTCCCTTGAACTGAAAACAGCTCTTGTCCCACAGCATTTTTTTTATTATTTACGGTTCAGCATGGTAGCTTAACTTTAAATGAGCCTTTACAGATAAGTTAAGATCATTAAAGTTGAACCATTACAAAGACAGTAGTTTTCCGTGCGTGAAATTCTGAATACATCTCTGCTTTTTTTCAAACTCGTGATTAGCCAGAAAGGTTAGATAAAACCTGTTTTTTGAACAAACACCATTTTCAAAACACACCTCTTTATTTAAACCTGGAATCTTTTTTCTATATCATATCTTTTAAATATACCTGTAAATTTCATCTTTATTTTTTCCTAATTGTCGATCATCATAACACAAAAACAAATATAACAAACATATATAAAGAAATTGTTCTGTTAAGATTACTTTATATAACAAAGGCATACCTAAATACAACCAGCAATGTACAATAAAAGATTTCTGTTTCATATTTGTTTAATCTAAATTCAGTATTTTGTATTAATTCTGTATGTAAATACAAAAGTATTTGTTTTGTATCTTCTCTGTATGCAAATACAGAAATATTTGTTGGGTAACACTTCTTTATGCAAATTTAAAAAAAAAAAATTTTGTAACACTTTTATATGCAAATACAGAAATATTTGTTATATAACACTTTTATATGCAAAACAGATGTGACATTTGACAGTGCACAAACAGAAAAGTATTTATATTTGCATACTGAAGTATTTCCATTCAGATGACAGATTAATTGCTAGACAATCCTGTTTGAGCACTTGTGTGTGAACAGCCCTGAGCAGTGTTTCTTAACCAGAATTATAGAAACGTAAGGAGGTCTTTTTTCTTTTTTTTTTTTTATTTCATAAGCATTTCTTCTTTGTCTCTCTTTTATTTATTTTTTTGTTGTGTGATACTTAACAAAAGGGACAGCTTGGCGAATGGGTGACTAGACAAAAGCCAAGAAACAGTAACAAAACAGCATGTATCTTTTTGTTTCTCATTATCAAGAAGTCTGCTATTTATTTCCACCGACAAAAACAACCATGGCTTTTAAATCTCTCGCTGCAGTATCTGTACATTAATGTAACCACAGGTTTTGCATTATTCTTTTGCCAGCTTGTTTTTTTTTTTATATCAGTGTTCTTTCCTTCTCACAAATTAAATTATGACTTGCAATTACATGCTGGCTGTACACTCCATTCTATCCAATCATATCATTTATTATTATTTAAGGAGGGTTTGTACAGGAGTATTAGAACATGTGATGTGCTCTGCGGGACAGAGTGTTTACTGTCTCAAGGGTATAAGAGATGATAATTTGACATTTTATTGTTAGGAGGGATCGCCTGGATTTGCATATTATACTGCGTGAGTCATGTGATCTGTGCGAGTATTAACCTGTAGAGAGCGACGGAGGTAAAGGGTTCATTTCCTTGTCTACCATCTTCTGGTGCAGTGCTCGGAGACTGAAGGGCTCCACAGTGAATGGGAGAGTCCCAGTCAACATTGCGTACATGTTCACCCCACTAAAGTGTAGAAAAAACACACAGGAACATTAGTGACCGGCACATATGTAGTAGAACTTTATTTCTAATATTTGACTTGATTCATTTCTGATGAAAACGGTAAACTTACATTGACCAGACGTCCACTTTCGGCCCATACTTCTTCCTGGACAGCAACTCTGGGGCGGCGTATGCTGGACTTCCACACTGGGTGCTGAAAGGGTCCGAGTATCCCAAGATACCGGCGCAGTTACTGAGACCAAAATCTAAGGGACAGAATAAGTGGAGTCAGTGTTGGTTTTGGGTTTATTGCTGGCTTTTCTGCCCACCCATTAAACAAGTGGCCTCATCACATGTCCCACATACAAACAGAAGCCCATTAGCACTGTGGTGAGAGCCTGTAAGGGTTAACGGGATGTTTAATGGCTCCTCACCACATGTGCCAGCTGAAGACACTATTCTGAATTGAATGGCTCTTTAATTTGTACTTATAGCTTAAATATGTATTACTTGCAAGTATCTATGACATTCTTCATCAGGTTTCAGCCAAGTAGTAAAGACAAATGCCAGTGCTTCTGAGGCTCACCTATGAGCTTTATGTTGTCCTGCTCATCCAATAGGAGGTTTTCTATCTTCAGATCCCTGCAAGATAAAGTGAAACAGGAGACGTCAAAGCCTGCAAAGTGTCAGTATTTGCATCAGGCAGAAAATACACACCATCCTCATCAAACAATGTACAAGAGGTCAACAGACATTAAATCCCCCCGCCGACACCAACATATGCCCCCCTGACACCAATGTGGGTCACGCTGGCTGATTTTCAGGGTCTATTGTGTGTCTTCAAATCCCCTCCTCAGTCTTAGAAATCCTGTTATACAGTTATCTACATAGGCCATCTCACCATGATACAAATTCAGTTCCCAGGCTCTGTACAACAATAAATTAGATATTCCCAGGAAGAGCTTTGTGAAAATTACTTATTGTATACTTAGAGATACAGTTTATGTATTGTTTTCCACTAAATGAACTCAAAAACACTTCATTACATGCAATAGTCTTTGTAAAATAAACACTGGGATGTGTATGGTGCATAACAATTGAACTGTTGCATTTTTAATATTGAATGAGTTTATTTCCTAGGTTTTTTATTTTTTTTACAACTTCCTTAGCAGCATCATGCAGCAGTTACTCGAAAGACAAGCTGGTTATTAGTGGATTAACAGTTATGTGTACAATAAGGACTTAACCCATACTTGAGAAAGAGGATCATGTCTGACTCAGAGATCTTAAAGTCAGTGTTAACCTATAAACACAGTAAGGCTCTTGGAGCTATAGATGACACACTTAATATTTTCAATAACATTTTACAAATTGTATTTGTAAGGAGTTTCTAAATTACTTGAACTTCCTCTGCTTACCTGTGTACCACACCTGCCCTGTGCAGGTGCTCCACAGCCAGTACCAGCTGCCGGATGTATTTCTGAGTCTCCCTCTCATCCAGCCGTTTCTTATCATAGATGCGGTTCATAAGATTCCCACCAGGACAGAGCTCCATCACCAGGTAGTAGCTGTTCTCTGTCTCCAGGATGTCTAGAAGCTGAGTGATGTTGGGATGGCGGATCATCTGCTGAATGTGGCCTTCCCTCCGCAAGTTCTTGGTCACATATGAGTCTTTCTTGGCCTTCCTCTTATCAATTACTTTCACTGCCACCTAGGAACATTAAAACATATTTAATTATTATATTTTAAACAGACCACTGCATTGGGATCTACAGTTTTGCTGGAAACTTTCCTGTGAATAATATCAGTGGGGAAATGAGCAGTACAGTACTCAGGGAGGATTTCAGCGTTTGTAGTGTAACAGGTGATAGGTCAGCCAGTCTGCATTGCGAGATACATCCGACACTCGACACTGACCTCTCCCTTGCAGCTGCTCCCAGTGTGGGGCAAAAGTGGCTCTATGTCCCTGAGGCTGCAGTAGGGGGAGGTGTGTGTACATACACCATGTGTGACTTAGAAGGGTTACTGAACCCTTATAAAGTAGGGAAAACACAAATGTTACTCCTCTGTTGAAAAGTGACTGAGGCCATATGGGGAGTTACTATTCATCCATTTGCTACAGGGTCACAGCTAAACACACAAGCAAGAGTGTCAAATGTAGTTGGTTCAATAAAGGCCCTCCTCATTTTCTCAACAGTTTCAACACTGTGAGGAGAACATTTCTGAGCAGCATGCTTTTTTTTTTTTATTACCCATCCCATGTTCTGTCTGTGCCTTTGCCATGTCATTGGAGAAGCTATAAAATCTCCTCATAACAGCCACAGCTTGTGTCCTTCTCAATGATAAACACTCTGCTTTCCTCTGTGGCTAATTACATTCAATAACATACCCATCTACCTTATTCTGTCCTTTCATCCCCATGTCTCCTTATAATTCTGTCTAGACTGGGTTCAAGAGCATGGCTATCATACATAGCAAATCATCTCAAGGAGAGTGCACAGACATGGAAAGGCATGACCAATAAAACTAATCACCATATCCATTAATGAAATGGTGATGGGCCACAGTGGATGTGTGTGTCTTCTCTTTCTTCTGTCCTTCAGCTTGTCTTGCTTTTTTTACTTTCATGCTTTCATCTTTGATAATTGATTCACCTCTGAAAACCTTTTTACAGCTGCTAATTAATACTGGCCGTGTGTGTGTGTGTGTGTGTGTGTGTGTGTGTGTGTGTGTGTGTGTTTGCTGAGCCGTTATGGCACAATAATAAATGGCCCATGTTTATGCCAGGCAGGGTGGATAAGAGAAGGGGTGTGGGGTACATATGGGGGATGGGCCACTGTATTTACAGTAGGCCTGCCTATATGAGGAGGGGTGGAGGGGGGGTGCTGTTAAGGGGGGAGGGGTGCACCCTGCCAGGGGGCTTATGGGGTTGTTTTTCAGGCACCCCTCAGACAGAAAAAGGGGGGTGGTGGGGGAGGACTATGGGGAAAGTGGGTTACAGACATCAAAACACGTGTATATGACCTCCCAAACCCTCTGACCAAGGCAGGACTGCTCTTCCTTTTCCTCCCTTTACTTTCATACCCCCTGCATACACACTCTTCCTTATCCTCACCTCCACACTGACTTTCGAGTGATGCTAAAAAAAGGCCGTGGGAGTCCTCCTGCATGTCTTTTCCTCATGACTACCCTTTTACTTAAATAAACCCAATGCCCCTCTCTCCCTCCCTCCCACTGCTTGTTGGACTCTGAATCCCATTAAAAGAAAGAGAGAGAGAGTGTGTAAAGAGTGGCAGCGTCTATGCTGTATTTGGTTATGTGATTGCCAGGGTTTGCATCATCCTCAACAAAGAGAGTAAGGGGAAGCAGAGTAAGAGAAAGGAGAGGTGCTTTTCTTTTCTCCTCACGGCAACAGTGTGGGAGGGAGGCAAGACCAGCAGATCATTAACATGCATGTGAATCTCACTGATTCCATGAGACACATCATCACAAATAGGTTTACATGTATAGATACATATGAAAAGGGATTGTTTTTCCAATATGCAAATGGTTTAGCTGCTCCTCAAAAAGCTTGGGGAGACAAAGAAAACCAGTGGCCAATGGTGGTCCACTTCAAAGCCCCTGTGCTTGCGGAATCATAATGAGGCTGGAGCCCATTTATCAAAGACATGATTTCATATGCAAGTAGCAGCTCTGCTCTCCCATAGGCCGAACAATTTTCCTCTCTGTCCCTATCACAGGGGTTGTGCGCCCACAGTGGTGAGATCACCAGCAGTAGCAGCAGCAGCAGCAGCAGACAAAGCCACATTGCGCACAGCCATCCATCCAACCAGCACATGTTGGGCAAAGCCATGCAGCATTCTCTGGCTCTCTCTAACGCACTGAAAGTAAATATTGTCACTGAAGCTTGGCAAGAAAGCAAGCCCCGCTGCGCATTCAACAGCTGGTGGTGCCGCATGAGCTTATTAAAGGTTCTCAAGACAAACAAGGTGGATCAGTTTCTCTAAATAATCAGTAAGCAATGATTAATCAGTGAGACCTGTTACTAATGCGTTTTCATAGCGTTCTTTTCCTTTCTTTGTGCTTGGCATGCAGTAGTAAAAAATGTACCCTCAAACAGGTGTGACCAATACCAGCTGACTGTTAGTAAAATGGAATTTAAAACCAGAACATTTGTGAATGCAACGTGACATTAAGGCTGCATGTTAGAATACAGGCTTAAAAGTCCAAATACTCATTTAACTTTCTTTAAAGTGCACTTTAAAAGTTACCTTTTAAATGAAACTCTATCAGAAGAAGTAGACTAAATTAGGTGTATCCATTCAAGATGCAAAGTGATGAGAAACAGATATTAAAATATGCCCAAAAAATACAATTTTAGTGCAACAATTATTCTAACAAAAACACTTGGATTTGATCTTTTTAAATTCAGAAGTCAGCTTACCTTTTCCCCTGTCAAGGCATGTAGACCTTCTCTAACTTTGGCGAACGATCCTTCCCCCAGCTTCCTTCCAATAAGATAGTTCCCGACCCGCTTGGTGTGGTAAAAGTTCTTGAGGATGTCCGCAGCAGGACTGCATAGGGAGGCCGGGAGGATGTTCTCACTCCCGGCATTGCTTGGGGTTTTACCCTCGTATAACCCATGGCTGTTTTCCACTACCATGTCGCTGTCAGCCACTGGCATCACAGCTCCTTGTTAAATGTCTCCTCTGTAACAAGGGGAAAGCTGAGCCGCTCTGCTCGCACCCACAGGCAGCTCTATAGTGCTCAGGGTCCAGCAGGCTGAGGTGTGTTAACTCCTGTCTGCCTGCGTCCGACCCTAATAACAAGTTAATGGAACCGGAGGTTGCGCCACCTGTTCACCCAAAGCATCCAGTGAGCGCACTCAGCAGTTTCCAACACAAGTCTTGATTAGTTTACCAGCTCAGTTTTAAATGACTCACAAAAAGTGTCACATTCAAACATAAAAAGTTACAAAGTGACGCAATCTGTCTCAATACTTCTATGTTTGTTTAAAAAAAAGTGAATGGCTGAGTCTGTGATATCAGCGCAGTGCGTCCCCTCTGTACACATGGACAGCTCCTGAATAATCTGTGAGCAGCCAGCGTGTTTCTCAGTTTGAAGCGACTTTCCCGGTCATCTGAGTGGGCGTTCCTAAACCAGAGAGTGGGAAAAAAAACACACACAGCCCCAAGCACGGCGGTGGCAGCTGAGGTAATTGTACGCCCAATCAGCGCAGGCGGGCGGAGCGCATGTGTGAACAAGGGAGACAACTCCACCCGGTGTTTTGCTCCGTGCGCTCAAATTGTACATGCCATGAACAAAGAATACATTTGATGTCGAAATGGAGACACACGGTAATACCGTCAGTACAAGTACACTGGAAAGTTTCAAGATTTATGACATGTAATTACAGGTGAACATATAAATTATGCAAGTCCACACTGCGCTCTTAACGCACGTCGGTCCAACACTCCTCTCGTCTTGTGAAAATGAACGAATTAATGTCTGTAAATCATTGTTAGGATCCTTGAATCACACAAACTGTATTTAAGCGTATGGTTAGTCTTAGGGGCCAGGTTTGTTTGTGTTAGTATTTTGGCTGATGCTGAACTTGGAGTTCTGCCAACAGTTGGAAAGTTGTTCATCAGTACACCAGGAGCAGACAAAGGAAGCGTTTTCCAACCATGGCTCGATGAGGTGTTCACTGACCTAATTAACAGGGTGTTCATCAATCTAAAGAGGACACCTGCAGGGAGGGGAAACAGTCTGGGCCATTTTTCTTCTTGGCTGTGGTTTCGGGTGAGGTGAACCTGACCCATTGGTTTGGCTGCATGAGTTCCTATAGGGTTCACCTGCAGGTGGCTGAATTTATACACCTGAAAACATAAGAAAAAACAGTAAATAACCAAGGAACCTGTGTATTAAAACAAACAATAAACAGTACTGTGTATTGTGATGTATATAATGAGCATTTCTGTGTCTATAGATTCAACCTTTTTTTTCCTCATAGACTTTTTCCCCTTTTATAGCTCTACATTACCAGGTGTTTCAGATTCCAGATTGCTAGAAAGACTCGAGGGAGCAGAATCCGTCCTGACTGATGGACCATGGAGTTTAGACATTAAACCAGACACTCAGACATGGAGCCAAAAGTACCAGCACATCACCATCTATTGGATTTATGTTGTACATGAATTTCCGACTAAATAGCAGGTGTATTGAAAGGGTGTGTTCAATTAAGAATGAACACTCAGAATTTGGTGTTTGGAGTCAAATACATAAATACATAAATTCATTAAATCACATTTAAAATTAATAATTAATAAATATTATTTAAAAATACATAATAGTTAATAAAGTCACTGCTTTAAATAATGTAGCCCAGACATCAGCCAATCTTGGTTAGCCATAGTGCATTATGAAAATGTGATAACAATTCTAATCGTGTAGCCTATTATAAATGGGAAAATTAAAACAAAAAGATCCATTGACAGAAATACAGATTTTCAAGCATTTTATAACATGTACTATGGAGCTTAGACATTAAACCACACACTCAGACATGGAACCAAAAGTACCAGCACACCACCATCTATTGGATTTATGTTATACTACGTTAATTGCCTACTAATTAGCAGGTGTATTTGTCTCATTAATTATATGTGTGCAATTTAGAAATAATACACGGGATTTGGTATTTGGTGTCAAATACATAAATAAATTAATTAAATTACATTTTAAATTAATTATGAATAAAATAATTTTAGCAGTTAAATGATTTAAATAACATCTATATCAATAACGCTACATTGAAATAGTTGTACATTTTCATTTCCATTTTTAAGAGTCTTTATTTGCTTTCTGTTCTGTTTAAATCTTTTCCCCCTTTCCTTTAGTTTACCTTTAATCAGTTTTTTCTTTCGTGTCTTCAAAATTAAGTTGATCATCATCACATATTTTGAATTTTGCTTAGTCAGACTACAATAAAAACGTGATAACATTTCCAATGGTGTCTCATAATTGGGGAAATTTAAACAAACAAAGCCATTAACATAGATACTGATTCTCAAGCATTTTATAAAGTGTAAACACCAAATATATCTTTTATTGAGTGTGTTTAGTATAATTTCAATAATTATGTTTTGAAATCATAAATCTACATAAATGCATCTGAATAGTATAGGTATGCAATTTGGAAACAAAGGAAGGGTTATTTCACAGCAGGTGTCTGATAGAATCATAGACATGACAATCACGGCATTACTACTCCACCCAGTGGCCAACACTGAGAGCAACAACTCTGAATCCCATCATGCTTTGCCGTGCCCGCCGACCCGAGAGATACTGATGCTAGGCTAGCTGTCGTTAGCTACCGGGGGCGGACATGTTGTACCGACCCTTCCATCAATAAACAACGCTTTTAAACTGGGCATTGGGTTTTGGGGGGAAAGCTCGTAGCTGTCGGCAGTCATGGATGCCGTCAACGCCTTTAACCATGAGGTAATTTCCTTCTCGACTTTCTGAGAGCCTGCACTCGCCGAGTTTGCTGTGCTGGCCATGAAGCTGTGTTCCACTGGGGTTAGCCGAACAGGCCGTGCAGGACAGAACACTGGCCGAGCTTGCTTGATATGTCCATTTTACCTGGCTCCTAGCTAGCCGAATTAGCGTTTGTGTTCATACACAGAGCATGCAATATAGCTGCTCATGTTAATGAAACGATTTTCCAATAACTAGCAAGCTAGCTAACGTTAACGGCTGACAGTCAAACCTAGTTCCCGTTAAATTGTACAAAGTTTTGCTTGGAGTAATGTTAATGTTTGGTAGTGGGAGTGAGTGCTCCCAGCACTTGTGCTGGTAACACGGGTGCTAGCAGCTCATTGAAGAAAGCACACAATTTTATCCGTACCGCACTCTGCATTGCTTCCAGTGAAAACGATATTTACCGCTTTCATGACATTCACTTACTGTATTTAAAGGACATTAGGAGTCAATGGAAAGCCTGTTGAATGGTGGTTGTACTAGCGTGGAATCCATTTAAATTCAGCGTTATCTTGTTGCTTGTATAATAATGCTCATATTTCAATCATAATGAAGTTGTATACATTAAGTAGGTGAATTACTCTACTGTATCTTTGTAGTGGCTATATTTATTGGACGATCATAAAGCTGATTGCCGTCATATTCTTCGTGGAAAGTGGGATTCTCGCCACTTACAAGTCTTAACATTTCACATTTACATATACTGTATTATGTTTGTTGACATGAAATTAATCAAGCTTTATTTACGCACTCAGAGTCCAGATAAAAACAGACAACTTATTCAACATAAATGTTGAAGTATTGCATATGTTGTTTTGGTATATATTCTGATATTGTCCTTTAGTGGTATTTCTCTGATCTCAATCCTACTTTTCTTTACTTCCTCTATAGTTATTCTCGTTGATGGACTCCAAGCCCCCAATATCTCGGGCTAAGATGATCTCAATCACCAAATCGGCCATCAAAGCTATGAAAGTAAGAATGATAATGTTTTGTTTTCTGCATTGTTTAACTCAAAGGCCCCTAAGTGTATCTTAAATGTACACTAACCTTATTACTGTTCCCTTCAGCTCTACAAGCATGTCGTTCAAATTGTGGAAAAGTTCATCAAAAAGGTGAGGCATATGTTCACTCATAATTTTTCCCCTTCATTAAAGGTTAATAAGTCCATTATTATATGCCTATTCTTGTGTCACAGTGTAAGCCAGAGTACAAGGTGGCAGGGTTGTATGTTGTGGATTCCATCGTTAGGCAGTCCAGACATCAGTTTGGACCAGACAAGGATGTGTTTGGTCCCAGGTTTACTAAAAACATCACCGGAACATTTGAGAACCTCTGCCTTTGCCCCATTGAGGACAGGGTAAGAACACAGAAAGTTGGAGGGTCTTGTGTTGCAACTGTAAACAGACTTTTACTTATTTCTCATAATTGCCGTTTCCTTTTATAGAGTAAAATAGTGCGGGTATTGAACTTGTGGCAGAAGAATGGAGTGTTCAAAATTGAGGTTATTCAGCCCCTCTTGGACATGGCAGCTGGAAGTAGCAGTGCTGCTGCACCTTTCACAGGGACAGATGACCCAGGTAATGTGTGTGTTTTGTGTAAGTTTGAGAGCATCTTCTCTTTCTTAAACATTCGTACGATTTTCATGACACTTGATCAAACTGCATCTCTACTTTCAGGTTCTCCACCTCCAGCCAAAGAGCCAGTTGCTGCTGTAACAGCAAACTCCACCCTGACATCAGCTGCTCAGCTGCACAACTCTGATGCATTTGCTGCAGTGGCACAGCTCTTCCAGTCCTCACAGGGTCAACAGGTGTGTGTGCACTGTAGGCTTACATTAACTTTGACTTAAATCTTTGGTATATTCCCACTCTTCAACATTTTCTTTGTAATTTTAGCTTCAACAGATGCTCCAGAACTTTCAACAGCAGCCAGTGAAACCAGAGACCACCAATCACCCTCCTCTCCAAACTATTCAATTGCAGTCACAGAATGTCACCCCAAGCCTTGGTGTAGTTGCTCCACATCCTCCCCTACCCACACAACCTGTTCAGCAGAAGACAGCATTTGACAAGGTGGCAATTTTGTTTTAGTGTTTTACACACTTCACGCAGTGTGGATGTACCTGTACCATAAGAAAAGCCTCGTACTGTCAAAAATTTTTATAGACCAGGTCTTATTATAAATGACAATGAATGTACAGAGGCTTCAGTGAATGAGAGATTTGAAAATAGATTGTATGTGGAAGATAAAATGTAATGTTGTAAAGCACTTCTATCTTTAAATGTCATCTGTTTATCATTTACATTTGATACATGTCTCAACATATCTCTGTCATAGAAATTGTTAGACCGTTTTGACTATGATGATGAACCAGAAGTTGGAGAGGAAACTAAAAAGGATGAAATCTCATCACAGCCCACCTTGTAAGTTCTCCTATTACTTGTATTACATCTTGCCTAAAATGTCAAGAAATAGGAAACTGTAATTGATTTTTTTTTAGCAATGAACCAGAAGCTACAAAGTTTACGGTGTATTTTTATCATCACAGTATGCAGCAGCCTCCAGCCTTTCCACAGCACATGGAGCACTTTAAACCACATATGATGAATATGTCACAGGACCTCTCACAACAGGTAATAAGGTATTTTATTGTATACTAAGAATTGGAATCTCATGTTTCATGAACCTGAGGAAAACAATGTTTCATTAAATATTAGTAAATAATTTCAGCAGACTTTCTAGCCAGGTTCTGAGATGTATTCATATTAAACATGGACCCAAATAACTTGTATAACAGTATGAGGCTTGTACAATATTGACCAGTTAATATACCCCTGCCCTCCCATAAGCAGGGGATATATAGCAATTCCAGGAATAATATCCATCTGAGATTTTTGTCCAACCAATTATTTGAAGACAATTCCCCCAATTCTGCAAAGTGCGATCAGATTGAAAGTTAAGATTTGGGCAGATTAATGTATGTCTGGGTTTGACTGAACTACCCAAAAAGGACTATGAGTTAGTTCAGTCTAGTTTATAATTTTCCTTAATTTAAAATTCACAATTAATCCTGGGCCTCACAGCAAGAAGGTCCTGGGTTCGATTCCCGGGCGGGACCTTGGGACCTGTGTGGAGCATGTTCTCCCCATGTCGGCGTGGGTTTTCTCCTGATACTCCAGTTTCCTCCCACAATCAAAGTTTACGGTTTAGGTAGATAAACTTTAGGTAGATAGGTTAATCGGCTAATCTAAATTGCCCGTAGGTGTGAATGTGATTGTTCGTCTCTATATGTCAGCCGAACTGGCAACTTGTCCAGGTCCAACTTGTACCCCGCCTTTACCCTTAAGTAGCTGGGATAGGCTCCATGTGACCCTAGTGAGGATAAAGCGGGTATAGAAAATGAATGAACAATTAATCCTGACGAGGCAGGAGTGGAAAAGTGTTGTGCAATGGGGGTATTCGCAAGCTCTGCTTACTTTTTCTCTTGTTTGTCTTAGATTCCTCTTCCTCCAAATGGCCAGCTGCAAGCCTATGGTTTGCCAACTGTGCAAGGCTTCCCAGGGATGGTTCCTCCTATGGGGCATCCTCAGGCAGGCCAGCCCCTCCCTGGCTCTACTGGGCCTCCTGGCTTCCAGGGGGTATTCCCTCCACTCACTGCAGCCCAGCAACAGCAGGTATTAATACTGCCAACAGTACAAAAATACACTGAATGTGACATTTTATGGGTAAATTAAATAAATTTAGCCTTGTATAGAGCTGGGCTATATGACCAAAATGGTGTATTATAACTTAGAACACATTTTTCTGTCTATTCAATGAATAAATGCTTTATATAAAATGACCACATGGAAAGACTGTTTTCACATAACACTTTTACTTTTAATTGTTTTTTTTTTTGTCCTTTTTCACAAACTTTTTACCAACTTCCCTTGGAGTCACAAAATATTAATGTTCATTACATTACTTGAATACTTGAATTTGTTCAGTCAATGTTGTCATTCTACTTTATATTATTTCTGTATAACAGATCATTTCAATGGTTGATGTTTTTGGTAGGTACTATTAAAATCCTTTTATGGTATATTTTGCTGTAATGATGGCTTTGCTCTGAATTACCTTCACATAAACTATTAAACACGTTAAACTATTTGTAAAGACTTCCTCCACATTATACTTTACAATCAAAAAGTATTTTATTTATTATATTATATGATTCATACTGTACCTTTTTAGGGTTGGTTAAGCACAACCCATCATATTTCATGTTTTCTTGATACAATATTAGGAGTTCACAATGGATGTGGATCATTCATCTATGAGAGATGGCAGACATGGTCGCAGATCACACTCAGGCTCCAGGTAATTGTCTAAAATGATGTTGAGTTAAAGTTTTATTAAGTTATTTGTTTGTTCTTGCAATGTCACGTTTTTTTTTTTTTCCCCCAGTATGTATACAGTTATCTCAGCGACTGTCTTGATGAGCCTATCATAAGTTGTTATTCCTCACCAGGTCACCAAAGCGGAGAAGGTCACGGTCTAATTCACGTACGCGGCGTTCCAGGCACAGGCGATCACGCTCACGCTCCAGAGAACGTCGTCATCATTCCCCACGTTCTCGTTCCCAAGAGCGCAGGGACAGAGAAAAAGAACGCGAGCGACGGCAGAAAGGTCTTCCACCACTAAAGACAGAGACACTAAGCAGTGAGTCAAAATCTATTTATGCCAGTTGCCTTGTTTTCTTTGTTTTTTTTCTTTTCTGTTTTTACCTCCGCCCAGGAGGTATTGTGATCGCCTGAGTTTGTTTGTTTGTTCGTTCGCTGCAGCAACTTCAGCTGGCCACAAGGGGGCAGAGGTCTGCACTCTCTGAGTGCTTTTCTAGTTTATTTCTTTGTTTCCTTTACCTACCCCCCATTTTAGATATTGCATTTATCTTACTTTACATTTCTTTCTCCTTGACAGTTTGCAGTACAACTCTCTGGGTTGGTCAGTTGGACAAGAGAACACACCAGCAGGATGTTGCCTGCTTATTGGAGGAATTTGGGCAAATCGAGTCTATCAATGTAAGTATATATATTTGTTTGTTACACTGATTTAATTCTGACCATTCTCTGTAGTGTCAAACAATCATGCTGTCATTTTCTTAAAATATTTTCAAATATTATACCTTTCTATGAAAAAAACATAGTTCATTACTTTTTTCCTTACCTATTTGCTTTCTTCAGATGATTCCTCCTCGTGGGTGTGCTTATATTGTAATGGTGCACAGGCAAGATGCATTCAGGGCACTCCAAAAGCTCAGCAGAGGGTCTTACAAAGTTAATCAGAAAACCATCAAGGTGAGAAAGTGATGCACATTGTTGCTGCTAAAATACTTACTTCTGAGATGATAAAGTTATGATTTTTTGTGATTTATTTATTTACTTATTTATTTTTGACAGATTGCATGGGCTTTGAACAAGGGCATAAAGCCAGAGTTCAAACAGTACTGGGATGTTGAGCTTGGTGTCACATACATACCTTGGTCTAAGGTTAGAGAGGACCAGTTGGATGAACTAAAAGAGGGAGGAATTCTGGATGTAGATTCCTTATCACCAGGTAAAAATACATGTCCAGACTCAAAATCACCCTATAAATGTTAATAAGAAACAACAAATGGAAAAAAAGTCGAACCTATCACCAATACCATTTAGTCACATACTTGTCAGCAAAAAGGTCCTATTGTGTTGACCACACCTGGGAGAATGCTTATACTGTAGTTACTGAAAGTGAAAAGAAAATATGTTTAAAATTTGTCAGTGCTAGTATCTGGTTTTTGATGTTGTGGAACCTGCTGTCATTTTCAGATTGGACTGGAGTGAGGAAGAACCTGGAGAACTCAGAAGAACTCACCCACAATGGCCGTACTGAGCCTTCACAGCCCGAGGAGCCACAAGTGTTACCAGTCATCCCTCCAGCCATTCCTCCTGCACAGGTATACAATACTGCAAGAAGTCTGTTAAGCTGATACTTTGAGACATCCTCACACTTACTCTGTATTTTTGAACAAGTGGTTTTACTAATTATTTTGGCAAACGTGTGACAAGTCCTGCCTCAGTCCAGTTCGGCTTCTCTTACTTTTAGCGTTTAGAGTTGATCATTTATGATGAGTTTGTTTACTCAGTGTAAATAAAACACAAGCCAGAAATTTATTATTTTTTTAATTGTTTTATTCATTCTAAGTGGTGCATGTTTCAATGTTTGACAAACTATTAAAACCGTAAACTTCCCAAAATTAATGACAAATGGGTAACTTAATATTCATAGGCTACCTTTGTGTTGCTATATAGTGTAACAAATGCTGTTCTCATTTCACATGTATAAATCCCCTAATTGTTCTCAGGTTCCTCCGGTGCAGCCGCAAGTGGTTGGTGTTGGTGTTCTCCAGCCTCCCGTCTTTCCTGGTCCCATAGGCATGCCCCCACCTTCCTTTCCCCCAGGCGTCCCCCCTCCTCCTTTCATGAGACCTGGCTTCAACCCCATGCAGATGCCACCAGGTAGCGCCTCCTACAGCTGCGATCAAAACCTCCCTTCACCAGTATTCAATCTATGACTTGTACATCATGCCTACTTTCAGATGCATGTCTTCATTTTTGAACAGATAGATTAACTCCTGTCATTTCCTTTCCTGTAGGTTTCCCTCCTCCAGGTGCTATGCCTTTAGGGCTCCCTCCTTCCTCAAAACCTGAGGACCCACCTTTGGACCCAGCAGGTCTGGGCAGCAGAAAAAATGATGAAGGCCCTGATGGTCCCAGCCTTTACAACAACCAAATGGGACCTATGGGTTAGTCTGTTTTTCTCTCTGGACTTTTTACTCAACGGGCTGTTTTGTTTCGTAACATATATTGTTGTTTGTCTGTGGTTACCAAAAAAAGAAAAAAAAAACTGTTTAGGGCAGTTGTTGCTAAAATTCACAGAGAAATTCAGCTTTATTTTATATTCACCATGAACATCGCCGTAATTATCAATACCAACTGAGTTACACCAACCAGTTTATCAGCCTTCAACAACAATAATGCATAGAAACGGGATGGGCAGGGTTTTATGATGTATGTTTGGTCAGTGTCACAAAAGTATCACAGTAGAGTAGATTAGGCTACTGTGGAGTCACAAACTCACACCATGCTGTGGCTGATTAGTATATTAAACAAGTAGTTTGCTCCCCAGCAAACATTGCCCTTCTATCGCTATATGCATAATGACAATTAAGAGGGATTGCCAGAGACGGACTATAGGATCAAGTATGTAAATGTATATGTAATAGGAAAGTGATTCCAGCAGTTTTAGTTCAGTCATGAAGTGTAAATCTAAAGATTTTATGTGAATGGTGTAAATGGAAGTAGTGGGAGTGGAATACACTTTAGTGATGTGAACCATTGGGACATAAAGTTGTAGAAGCAGTTTTTAACATTCACCAATGGCTGTATTAACTGGAATCCCAAGCAGTATCTGTTATATAGACAAAGAACTTGATACTGATTGATACTGCAATGTTGGAAAAACTTAAATATAGACAAAAACTGCATCAGGGGTGGATCAAGATAAAGATGACCTCATGGGTGTTTACAGCTGTGACTATAAAGCATTTTGAGTTTGTTGGTGCTTGACTTGATATCGTGAGAAACATGACGGGCTGTTGTTCACTATGTCACACTGCACGAGATGAAATGATTAACTGTTGTCTCATGCCTCTATATTATTTTCTGTCACACCAAATGTCAGCTTGTTTGTGATGTAAGTGGGCCTATTTTGTATAGTTTGATCGTTGAAATACAGTGTACTAAGATAAAAGAATAACTTGGAACAGGGGTCACCAACCCTGGTCCTCGAGAGCTACTATTCTGCGTGTTTTAGATGTTTCCCTCTTCTGACGCACCTTATGGGTCGTTATCAGGCTTCTGTAGAGCTTAATGATAGGCTTATCATTTGAATCGTGTGTTGGAAGAGGGATAAATCTAAAACATGCAGGATGGGAGCTTTGGAGGACCAAGCTTGGTGACCCCTGATCTAGAGATTGGCATTTCCTATGCATTATGTACTGTATGTAATTTCACTGATAATGCAAATATGAAAATTGAAGGTACAGAAAAGGCTTGAATTTATTTTTACTAATTATTATTAGCGTAACTAAAATGTTGACATGTGTAATATGTATCACAATGTATGGAAGAGAAGCAGGTGGGATTAAACCTTAGTATTTTTTTTGTCTTGTCCTCAGGTAACCAGGTAGTTGGACTTCCAGGTGGCCCTCCAGGAAACATTCAGGCTCCCTCAGGTGGTCTGCTTGGGGCTCGGCCTGGCATAATCCCACTCCAGCGTCCTCCGGGTCCACCACCACATATGCAGCGCTTCCCACCTCCACATGGCCCTCGACCCCCTCATCCCAATATGCCTCCTATACCTCCACAGATGATTCCCAGAGGACCGCATCCTCCGATGATACACCATGAACCACCTCCACCCAGACCGGGTTTTGGAATGCCCCCTCCACACAATATAAGGGGTCCGTTCCCTCCACAAGGACATGGGCCACCTCCTCAAGGCCTTCCTCCTCCTTTTATCAGACCTGGTGGCCCTCGGGGTATGGAAGGGCCAGAGGAAATGGACAACAGGCAATTCAGGGGGGAAAGGCCTGGATTCAGGGACCGAGAGTCAGAGAGGGACAGAGACTGGGATCGAGACAGGGATAGAGACAGAGACCGAGGGTTTGGTGGAGGAAGGCGTCCATTTGGTGATGGAGGCAGAGGAGGAGGTAGTGATAGAATGGACGGGCGGGACAGGCTCGTAGGCTGGCAGGAAGATGGAGGAGACCATCGGGGAGGAGGCTGGGAGCGAGACAGAGAGAGAGATCGGGATAGAGACCGTGACCGAGACAGAGAAAGAGATAGAGATAGACGAGACTGGAGAGAGCGGCGAAGCAGCCTGGATAGTGACAGAGAACGAGGGAGGGTTGAAGACACAGAGCGGGAGCGAGGAGAACGAGGAAGAGGAGAAGGGGGCAGCCGAGACAGAGGGAGAGGAGCCGAAGGCAAAGATGGTGACAGGCCACGGCGATCAGAGCGGCGAGAGAGGACCACACGATGGGACAGGGATGACCGACTGGCTGAGCTGGAAAACATGGACAGGTTGCGGACCTCTGACACCTCAGGGCAACCTCGTTTGACTCCAGCAGTTACCAAGGAAACCGGTAAAGACCCGAGTGTGGAAACTTCTCAAAACCAGGCAGAATCAGAACCTTTAGCTCCGACCGTAGAAGTTACTAATGCTGCTGTAGAGCCAGTTCCTTCTGAGCCCTCACCTTTAACTCAGAGTGATGCCACAGAGGCTAAACAGGAGACTGCATCATAGACCGACTCACTACTCATTCAGACTGGGATTGTTTTTAAACCATAGCTAAAACGTAAAATGGACTATTTCACTTTTTTAGTTGCTAATTGACAGTGTCTGGGCAGTTGTGTCTGGAAAATGGATGTGTTAAGCAGAAGAAAATGTGTTGTGTTGTTTGTCAGACTTAACAGCTTATGGTCAAATTTGGCTTTGTGTCCATTTTCAACAACACATGAAAATCAGTTTGGATCATTAGCTGTTCTAGTTTTGCTTCATGTACATTGTAAGTATGAATGGAGTGCCTGCATGTTAACTTAATTCTGCAAGTTGAGGTTATTTTGAGCTAAGATTAATGTTTTTATGTTTTAAGTTGGTTTCCTAAAACTGATTTCCTCTCAGAAGTGTATTTTGGCACACAACCTCATATGTGGTGTAGCAGGCACTCCTCAGTATACCAACAAGTTGAAGATGGTCAGTTTGAAATGTCTTTTAAACATTGCCAAAATATCAAGATGTCACACACTGAATAGTTTATAAGATCCACTTACTTTTGTTTGTCGTCTTCATCATGTCTTGTGTTTTTTTTGTCGGCCCCTTACTCCCATAACACAGACACAAAGGCATAGCTGAGAAAGGACCAATGTGCCCTTAGAATCTAACGGACATGTCTTTTAAGTACAACATAGAGACTTCACCTTCCTGAGTTACCATTATATGATAGAAAATAATGCCTTACAGTGTCTGTACTCAGCTCTCGATTTTATCATTTTGAAACTTGCTCTATCTCATACAGAACAAAGACTTAATGTAGTCATTTATTTACATGTGATGCAGTAAATAATGAATTGGTGACAGTTGCATGGATATTTGCACGCTGAACACATTGTCCGCAAAATTTCTTTCTGTCTTTGATCCTATATATTTTAGGAATACTGAAACTCACTGAAGATGGAGTCTAGATTTATATGCAAGTCATATTTTTCGGAAAAGGGCAATCAGGCCACCACTTTTGGTCAAAAACACACTCCCATAATTCTAATAATGACAAATACAAGTTCTTGAAATTCTTTAATACACATTTCTAACTTTTGTTTAGAAGCAAAAATATTAATATGAAAGCTGATTAACTGTTTATGTATTAATGATAAAACTTTTATGAAAGGCAAGATGCATGTGACATTAAACAACAACATTCGGTTCTTGCAGAAAAGTTGTTTTTAGCATGTACCTATGTTGACATAAGTAGGAAGTGAGAAATATGAGCGAGAAATATGAAGATATGGAATTTGTTTCAAATAAAGCAGTGAGGTGCTGTTAAATTAAATTCACCCATCCTGCACTGGACAGATTAGACTACTTGGCTTAGTCTTGTTTTGTAGTCCCAGTTTTTGGTAACATTAAACATACAGCCAAATGTGAAACATTAAGAAGGTGTTTTTCTCTGTGGTGGCATTTAAATTCTCTATTGTTTGTGTTAAACATTTTCATACATTTAAAGGAAGTAAATATCTAAAACACTCAGATGTCTATTCTTCACTAAAGTATTTCAACTGACTGATTTTTTTTTTTTTAAACAGTTTGAGTTAATGTACAGATCTTTTTCTGTTAAACTTATTCCATAGACCACTTTATAGATCATTTAAAAAAAAAGAAAAAAAAAAAAGAAAACATGAAGTTAATCCCATGTTTTGTGAGCATTTATATGGAAACAAATTAGCAGATGGACTTTTTTTTCTTTTTTGCCTTTTTTTCTGTGTATATGAAAGGAAGGAGCCAATAACTTTTGGGTCAAACTAATGAAATGTTTGAATATTTGTTCCATTGTCATCTTGTGTGTCAGACACAAATGTGAATTACTTTTGTGACATGACAATACAAAATTAAACCCTGTAGCTATGATAAAAATGTCTGCTTTGATAAACACATACTATACACCGAGTGTCTATTTCTCTGCAGACGCTATCTGACTAATAAGTTAATGTCTGATGCTCTGATTCTGCAATCCCAGCTCCCATGCTTGAATAATTTAAACATAAAACAACCAAGGGCAATGCCCAATTGTGATGAAATGTAGAGCATCGCTTGGGAAGCACTGCTGTAAATACGCCTCCATCACTGACGATTCCAAGGTGTAATAATTATTGTTCATAACTCGTCTTGAATTTGAGACAAATTAACCTGGAAGCAACAACACAGGCCCTTTGCTTTAATGTTTTTAACTCCCAGTGGTTTGAAAGTTGACTGATGTTTCTATAATTTGTTAAAACACAAAAGACATGGACATAAAGTCTTCGATATTTCAGCCATAGCAAACTGTTTTTAATAAACTATTTTTGTACCAAACTGCTTTGTTTTTTTTAAGATATATATATATATATCATGGTCAAGTTAACGGGTATCCAACTGCCAGTGAGATATTGTCAGGGAGACGCTGCAAGTAATGTGATTAAAAATGTATTGTAAAGGTCTGTTTTACTTGCACTAGTCTCACATGTACTGAACTTGAAAATGATACAATTATTTAATTTACAGGTTGTTGTACTGTACTTACTAATTTGTGCAATTTGTCAGTTTGAGTATAAAAACACCCCAGTCACTGGAATTAAAGTCTGTCTCTTGATGAAGAATAACTGCACCCTATTTTACCTTTATAAGTCAATATCTGAACCATCTAAACCACGTATACAAAATAAAATTATTGCAAATACTGTCATTTACAGTGGTCTAACACTTTCTTCCTGAGAATTTTTAAAATTCCATATTATAAACCTTATACAGCTCAAGACCTTGGGTGTAATGTGGCCAAAAATACCACATAATTAATAGCATTTCTCGTCTAAGCTTAGTTTGTTGTGTGTTTTTTTTTTAAATTATTATTATTTGTAGAGGTGAGAGTTGAAGGTTTAAGACCGATGGGGCTTGCCACCTGCATTAAAATGGCCAATCAAAAACCGTCTAACTGACTATCCTCTCTGATTGGCTGTCTGCATTACATGCCCACCCACCACGCAGCTTGATAACTTGGTTGTCTCTAGCAAGCGCACACGACAGGGACTTGACGTCTTGTGAAATTAAGCCGCAAACATGGTGCTTAAAGCCGTTTGTGTGTTGAAGGGAGCTGGGGAGACCACTGGGGTAGTTCATTTTGAGCAGGAGGTGAGACACTCTGTGTTGCTGATGTATAACTGTAAAAAAAAATCCCGGCCGGTTAGTTTTGCATCCTGCTGTAGGCATTAGCGCATGCACTGTATGCTAAGCTAGCGAAGTTCCTCATTCAGTCAAAGAAGTAGCTCAAGTTTACACTGGTTTCAAAGAGACTTCAAACTTGTCCTCTTATACGTTAAATGTACGTGAGCAGGCAAGGAAATTGGGTAAGATTTTCGAAATTAGCCTTCGTGGTTCCTATTTGCCAGAATGCACAAGTCGGTGCAAGTCATTAGCTTTGCACGTTTCAAAACAGTTGGGACGAACAGGTATGACGCTGCCAGTTAACTGATTTGTAAATGTCACTTTTTGTTAACTGGCAGCTCGTGTAGCTAAGTATTTGACTACCTAGTTTATATGGCGGTTAAAATCTGCTCTGTAATTTAAGTCTCAACCTCTGGACATTGACGGCCTAATATTGGTTAATGATCAACGTGAGCTTTTCAGACTCCTGTTGCACAAGTTCACCGTTTGCAGTGTACGCTTAACCTGATTCGTTAACCTAGTGTGGGTTTCTGAAACCCACAAAGTCAGGACACACATCTGGCGGAAATGTTCTACTCTGTCGAGTATGTGAAAATGCACTAATCTAGCAGTGGTAGCTTTGCAAACAAGAGAAAACCCGTGGCCCAGTAATTAGGGGGTGTGTGGTTTTTTTTTTTGTTTTTTTTTTGCTGAGTCACTGTCAGCTCTTGATCTTATTGCCTTAACCTTCTATATCTGATTAGGGCCATGGAGGGATGGGCCACTCTGGACGATGATATTAGTATGTGACCGAATGAAGATGCATGTTGTTGATTTCTTTGACTGGCGCACCTTCAGCCATTTAATGCCATGCTGAAATGTAATCTGGCAAACGTCTCCATTTCCAACCCCGGGGTTTGGAATTTGTCCACTTAAAATGGTTAGATAGTTTTGCTTTAAATTTGTAATGGACAACTCCACACCAGTTATATTTTATAACTGTTAACAAGTGGGCTGCTTAGTACTGCAAAATAGGTTTGCCCAATTAATCATATTGCAGCAAAAATGGGGAATTTTGGCATCTTCAATTATACAATCGCTAAAGAGGGCGATGTAAAAGTTAAGCTTAAATAGGATTTGTAGAGATGTCATTGGAAAAATGGAAAAGAGCCTTCTCACATTTTTATGACCAGAGTAAGGTATTATTTTTTACATGCAAAATGAAAGCCTTTTTTTCTGTAAATTTATTACTTGTTGGAATAGAAAAATCCACCTCTCAAAATGAGTAATGTGACAATTCTAGATGATGGTCAAGCAAATTAACTCTAATTTAAAGCACACTTGTACATAGCATTTACAAGTAATTTCCCTGATTAGTGCTTTGTGACACAGGACTGAGTAGGTTTTGCTTTCTGTGCTACCACATGGTTTTGACAGATCTTTTGTACTTTGTGTTCTCCTGTTAAATTGTTGTTGTGATCTGTTAGAATGACTCCTCTCCTGTGAAGCTGACGGGAGAAATCAAAGGCCTTACTCCTGGTGAGCATGGTTTCCATGTCCATGCTTTTGGAGACAACACTAACGGTAAGCATCTGACAATAGTTGTGTAATTAGTTGTCATGGTGAATTCCTAAAACTCCAAGATGTTGCAAACTGGTCTACACTCAAATTCAAGCTGTTTGTTTTTCTCTTTCAGGGTGCATCAGTGCAGGTCCTCACTTCAATCCCCACAACAAGAATCATGCTGGTCCTACTGATGCGGAAAGGTAAGTCCATCTTTTTATTCAAGTGAGATATCTGACAATTGATAGCTATTCCAAACTTCTGATGACTATAGTTGTTGCAGGAAGGGAATAAAAACAGCTTTGTTGATGCTCATTCTTAACACGGATAACTGGAATGATGAGATTTGACACTTTAAATTTGCCTTAACAATTGAGTAGAGTTTGCATAGTTTTACATATTGCCCCTGTGAATTTTCATACTTTTCTCATGACACAATCACATGTCACAGGGAATTATGTGACATGGCCTGAAATGGGATAATTTTTCTCTCTGTAATCAGAATCAAGTTTATTGCCAAGTAATTTGCATTACAGGAATTTGACTTGATCAGTCGGTGCATACATAAACATAACATAAATATTTAAGAAGAAAAACGTACATCTATGGCTTTCACCTTTTGCACAAATAAGTGATATTATCTCTTGGTCATTTTTAACTCATTTCTTGCAGCAACTAACACAATATAAAAGTCAACCATTCAATGGCCTTATGCAATTTATTTTCCACCGATTGGTGTTTTTATATATAAAAAAAAAAATAGGCATGTTGGAGACCTGGGCAATGTGACTGCCGGAGCTGATAACATTGCCAAGATTGACATCACCGATAAGATGCTCACCCTCACCGGCCCCCTCTCCATCATTGGCAGAACTATGGTGGTAAGGGAAACATGGCATGTTTAAAATTTCTTGAGAATTGTAAGCCAGAAATACTCTTGTTCATCTTGTTTTGACTGTGGCTCAAGGTGGGAGGGAGTTACCAAAACGGCAACAGTTGTCACTGATTTGACCAGTAGTAGATGTATAGGGTGTGCACTGTTAATAACAAATCTTGCTACCTTTATGATTTGTCTAATACCTAGATCCATGAGAAGGCTGATGACCTGGGAAAAGGAGGTAATGAAGAGAGTCTAAAGACTGGTAATGCAGGTGGACGACTGGCCTGTGGTGTCATTGGTATAACCCAGTAAATGACCTACCAGAAGCACTGGAAAAAGCCTTTCCCCATTGCACTTAGAAGACCAACATGGCTACTTATGTGACTTGTTTGTAATTCTCCTGTGGCTTTTGAATAGTTGAGTAGATGAACCATACTTTCACCTGTCTGTCTGCACACGATTGTATGTATGGGTTTATATGTCTGGTTTGCTCCCAAAGAATTGGCAACGCACATGTATACAGTTTGCAAACTCAATAAATTTTCTGTTCCTTATAAAGTTGTGTTTTTTTTTTTTTTTTTTGTTCACAATCACTGGGGCTCATGACACTTGGCTTATGTCAATAAAATGTAACTTTTGCGTTCAGGTTAGTGCTATAATGGTGGATGATGCATGTCTTGGTGATGTGACAATCTAAATGCTGTAAACCACTAAAAACAGCCACAATAAACCTCAAGTGGTAACATTTTAAAATCTAAACTGCAAACATGCATTGTGATTTATGGGTTGACAAAGTCCCAGGTAAGGAGGTGAAATTCAAAACCTACTTGACCCTATTACTAGCAGAGATGGAAAGTAATGTAAGTAATTCACATTACTGTAATTGAGTAGGTTTTTGTGTTTCTGAAAATGGTACTTTCACTCAAATTCTGAAATAAGAATTATACTTGACTACGTTGAAAATCCCTTCCTTTACGGAGTAAAAATTTTAATTAACGAAAAGACGTGTGTGCCTGGAATTCCTATTGCCACGATGTTTGACTGACTTTAGGTAGGCTGCAGGACAGGGACAGAGGAGCTCGATATTCAGAGGCATCGACCTCTCGCAAAGTGCAGAAAACCTTTGGCCACATATTAATGAACTTTTTTTCTTTCGACTAAAGGCGGCAGATTTGTAGTACAGAGTGAGCGGTGCCTGGCCCTTCAGACAGAACTTTCTGCTTTTAAAACCAAAACATCAAGTCTGCGAAAACATGTGACGGTAAGTGGAGCCTTCGCCTGTGCATCTTAAACAACTTGTTTAATAAAACGTATCTTTAGTGATATCATTTTGGCTAGTAGCCTACTAGCAACTGCTCTGATTGCTAATGTCTTCAACAAATAGCATGAATCAACAAACCCCACTTTTTTTTTTAGGTTTTATCAGACAAAGAGATTAATTTTTAACATTATGGAGGAATTACATTAAATTGCCAAACAACTTTTAAAGTACATTTTATATCTACAACTTTTTACTTTTACTTAAAGATTTTTAAATGGGCAGTTTTACTTGTACTTAAAGGTACATGGTCACTGTACCTTTTAAAAGCCCAGTGATAGTGGTGGTACAGTGGTATAATTTAATAGAAGTAAAGGTACTTTTGAGTAGAATATTCCAGTACCTTTTCCATCTCTGATTACTAGTACCCACATACACCAGGGCTAGTAGGTGAAGTTATGGCAGCACATAGTTTTGTTCAACAGTTTTTATTTAATAAGGTAAAGGAACATTAAAAAAAACAAAACTTTATTACAGAGGCCAAATTACTGACCACCTCAGACTCACTGTTATCCATCACAAATGCCAATCAGGCTGCACTGCACACGGAAATTGAGGGAAAAATAACTGAGGTACTGCAATATTTGCATTACACTGCTAATCAGAATGTTACAACTGTTTAAACATTTATTTGTTGTCATAGGCATCAGAGCACACACCTGCACAGCAAACGCAAAGGTAAGAGACAGTGATGTACACTTTTAGAAAATACGACTAGACCACAGTGACTACATAGAGAAAAGTCAACATTTGTCTTTTGCTTTACCTTGTGTGTATGGTAAAAATCTGGCAAAACACTTTTTGCTTTATGGGCCTATTAAAGAAATGGCCTGAATCAAATAACAAAAATATTTCCTCTATAATAAGTCCTTTCTATCAGTAATCTGTAAACAATATTAGCCAAAAACAGAATATCAAAATCTCATGTCAATCTATTCTATACTCTGTATTTAATAGTGTTGTCCACTAGAGGGCACTCTCAAACTTCAAAACTCAAATTGTATCAAGCGCGTGGTTCATAATCCATCATAACTGCATGGATCACATTTTGTCCACCTCAAAGCTAAAAATAAACAAAAAAAAATGTATGAAGTGTGCAACAGGCTGTGATATATATATTCAAACTCAACGTTAACGTCCTCAAATTTTTAAATTATTAACTGAGTTTATAGGAAATGATTATATTTTGGTTTCATATAATAGAATATAAAATATGAATAACATTTTAGAATTGGAAAATTTGGACTTGAAATTGAAATAGTGGCCTCTGCTCAACATATCTTATTAAATTGAACAGCTGTGGCCTGTAGAGGCAAACAGACATGCAAACACTGACACACACACATCCCTGTGCTATCCCGAAGATAGCCACTGCACGATTTCTGGAATGACATGCTCTAAAAGCTTTTTCCTTTTCATGGGAATGGTGGCAGGTGCTCCCATGTAGTGACTGGGAGAAAATGAGAAACCGGGCTCTTCAGTAGAGTTAATACCTCAGGGAGCAATCCATTGGAAACCTGCAGTGTGTGTAGTTTCAATTCATGAAATGTTTAGTGCCTTGGTAGGGAATCGTCATTTAGCCAGATGTGGAAAGCTGTTGGAATGTTTCTTATTTCTGCTTACTCGTCTGAAGATTATGCATGCTTGAAAAAAATCAGCTTTGAAGTCACTCAGTAATTAAATTGAAGTGAAAAGCTAAATAAAAATTAGTGTCCTGAGGTAAAATCCTACTGTTTTTAAAAATCATTTCATAGTGTTAATCCACTGCATTTTATGCTTTTGAGACAGAACGGTATGTTGGCAATTAGTTAATCACACACAATGTGAACCGCACGCACATGGGTACCTGTAACAACATCACTTCAAGCCAAGAACCTGTGAGCGACCCTAAGGTGCATATAGGAATAGAAACAGCTGTATTAGTGTAGACAGATGCAGCCAGTTGAGCAAAAAGACAGACTGACTGTAAAAGCTGGTATAAATAGCCTGGGAGTGGAGGTGATGAATAATAGAGACTACCAATGCTGCTGACAGAGGGGGAGAGAGGCTGTGACAGATGGAGAGGCCAACAGAGCTCAGTATGAAATAATAAAGAGGAATAGAATTAAACAGGATAGAACAAGAAAGAGAATAAAACCTATTCACCAATGGAGGAAACATTTTATAAGTCGCATGTCAATATATTAATATTCACTTAGAAATAAAACAGCAGCTGTCCTTATTTTCTACCTCCACTAAGGTGTACAGTTAGGTCCGTATGTATTTGGACAGAGACAACGTGTGTAATTTAGCTTATATACACCATCACAGTGGATCTGAAATCAAGCAATCACAACGCAAATGAAAGTTCACCTTCAGCTGTAACGCAGTTATTTTAACAAAAATATTGCGGCACTTGTAGGTGGTTAACATTACAGATTATTAATGACCTAAAACATACTGCAGAAGAAACCTAAGTGCATTTGAATTTACAGAAAATAGATGTTTGTCAAGTCAATAACCAGATCTAAACCCAATAGATCATGGTTCTTAGTTACTGGAGTCAAAACTGAGGTCATAAAGACCCATGAACAAGCAGCAACTGATCACTCTTGCAATAAAGGCCTTGTCCATGGGATCCAGACTTCAGGAAAGGATTCAAAACCATCCATATTATAATTATAACAATCTTAGTTTGTCCTGAGCCTCTGTAAAAGGAGGGACTCTGTTTAAATGCAATAGTTTTGTTAAACCTCTTGAATTAAAGCTGAAAATCTAAACTTCAATCACATCTTGATTGCTTAGTTTCAGATCCACTGTGGTAATGTACAGAGGCAACATTACAAAAACTGCCAGTGTCCAAACACTTATTGGCCTCACTGCTGGTAGTTGGTTTAATTACTGTTTTTAATGTGTTTCTCATGGTGTTTTTACATCATGGACATTGTAAAATATACATTATGGTAATAATCTGAAAAGTATACCACTGTTAACATCATCCTTCACCTTCAGAGCAAAGGCATTTGACTTAAGTATAACCTCAGAATCAGTAAAATCAAACCAGACAAACTTCAGTTATATAAGACCTGGAATTCTAACTGTCATTTAGTGTTTACAAATGTTGAGGTGAAAGGAATGCTGAAGGTGTATCCTCACTTTACTAGACGATGCTTTTGGGCTTTACACAGAACAGAATGGTCGCCGTTGTGTTCCTTTGCAGGGTTCAAACCTTTTATTTACTTGGTTGACGTCAGTGCATGTTTGTGTTCGTGCATGTTCTTTGTGTGCACTCGCTGCATCTATTAAAAAGAAAAGGAGTTCATCCAACATCCACATTTTACACATGGAGATGGCAAAGTTGTCCTTCAGGAGTTCAGGCAAAGATGACTCAGGGGTGGAGGCTGCTGTTTTCAACCAAGTTACATAAGTGTGGAAATGTGTGCTTTACTGGCATGTGTGTGTGGCTTTATTTGGGCTGCTTTTCTTTTTTCAAGTTTCCAGCTTTGTGCACTAAAGCTCCGCTGACATGAACTAGTGTGGTCACATTTCTGGAGGTTGCTGCCTATCGGTGTCTCTTAGGGCTGCAGTAGAAGATCTATGGCCCAGTACTCAAACAAAACACCCTAGACAGGCTTTTACTTGTGTAACAGCCACATACTATACACACTGCGTCCTGCCTGTTTTCAAGCTTTACAAGGGATTTATTTGAGGTGGAACCGTTTCTAAACTTCACATTGAAACATTGAGTTAACTGAAGAACATTTTTCCTATAGCTGAGAAAAAACTGCCCAATTACTAACACTGACTGGTTGGTCTGTGGAAAATTGCATTAGTGGATGTTCATGTAAGGTACGATTGTTGTTCTCCTGAGATTTCTAACTGCATCCATACAAATATAGGCCTATATTCTGAAGTAAACACAGGACCCTTTTCTGTAGTCTAATTGAATGCTCCTATTGAACCACTGGCGCTCAATCCCCTGTGACCCTCCCGTATTCCCTCAGGTGAAAGTTCACTTTCCGGTACACCGCCTACCACTGACATTGTGGGGGGAGACTATTTTAGAGACCAGGAGCCATAGGTCAGGGGTGAGATGCCATAAATGGTGCCCACCCTATGAGACATGGTTGGTTGGTAGACAGACTAATTACAAGGCCTCTGTGACCTAACCTCTGACCTTTGAGCACTGTGTCATGTGGTCATGCTAGCAGAGCCATAGAGTTCACTCCACTGGTATTCATTTTCATTGTAAGCTTCTCTTTTTTTTGCACTCTGGATAGAAAAGAGGAAACAACAGCGAGGAGAGCTGCTGGACATTTGGATTATTTGTACAGTATTTCGGTTAAAGACCTCAATAATCACACTATATGCAAGATGTTCATAGATGACTCCTGTGGCAGTCAAAGATGTATTTAACACATTACAAACCTCCTCTCATCCATGGTCAAACAGCAGTCTAGGGATCTGACCTTTGAACTAAGTGACCTGCTGTGCCTGCATGGCCATAACTCACTTTTATTAGGGATGTTTCTCATTATTATTCACAATAAGGATGACTGACACTGTCAAAGATGGCTCAGAAATGGAGATGATCAGATATTCAGTAACTAAAGTGCATTGCCAAATTCGCATCTTGCTTCCTTTTGCTAAGTAATTACAAGTGTTTTAGTTCTGTATAAATCATTAATGTGCATGATATCAGAATAATGTGATGAAGCGCTAGCACTTCACGCAACATTATTGTATTCATAGCTGATGCTTTTGTTATGTGTTATATTACAATGGGATCAATACTAGTGCGCAACTTGAGATTGATCAAATTCTTGTTTCAATGGAATACTGCGTAAATGATCCACATGAACATGATGAATGATTCCTGTTGTCTCAAATAGAAAGAAAAGAGTAAAAATGTCATAATTAGAATACTAAGTCACTTGTATTTGTTGTTTAAATACACATTTATCAGCACCGGTGGTTTATTTTTGCCCATTGTGTTATATTTTACAGCCTCATGAATATTCTGTATTCTTTGTAAAGTTCAGTTTCCCATCATGCGACCTGAATAACTATCACTTAAACCATGTGAGTAATTGTTGGTTGACATGACAATGATGTCTTCATGCTGGCTTATAAATTCTACTTTTTACAACATATTCCTACAGACAGTTTTTATTACCAGAAATTATCATTTCATGTACACCCCCACCTCTTTGTTCCCCAGGAGCCCATTCATGCAGATTTTCCCCTGCGGACAGGGTCTGGATTCCGTTATGTAAATTCATTCCCAATTCAAATGTTATCAAAGCAAATATTTAGCGTGGTGGAGGAGGAAGTAATGAACAAGATAACAGGCGGAAACCAGTTTGCTTAGCCTGTCAGTTTAACATATAGGACGGATAGTGGCTAGGAAAGGGTGTGGCAGAGCACAAGAGCTGCTGTACATTTTCTTCAAGGATTTTATCAAACTGTAAAGGATGAAACCATCTTTAGCTTTAAAGCACTTACCCTTCTCCTGCATTAAACAGAATTGTGTCTGCAGGGTGACCTTTCCAGATAGGCACACCATGCAGATTCTGTGATTATTTTCTTTTTTTAGAGATGACTGTGTTGGCATATGTTTGAGTTTTCCATTTAAGATTTTCATGTGTGTGTGTGAGATGTGATGTTCAGGTGTGAAGTGCTTTGCGGTTCCCAACACAGTGTAGACTGCAACAAACTCTGCTCTTATGAAGCAGAGAGGGGGAAAACTGGGTGAAGAAACGAAACACATGAACAGAGAGACGAAGGGGGGGGATTAGAGGGTCATTGCCGCTTCCATTTATCATCAAAAGATCTGAAATTATACATTATCCAGGGACGGTCTTGTCTGCTGTCCTCCTTTTGAGTCTTTTAATTCACTTTTGGCTTTTTTTTTTGTCTTTCTTTTGCTCTCCTTCCTTTCTTCCTTGCTTCCTTTCGCCTTTCTGTCCATTGCAGATAATGAAGAGAGTCTGGGCTCTGACCCCCATACTCTTTGAGATGAAGGAGGAAATTACTGTGCTAATATGCGCATATTTTGAATTCTTTTGAATTACTGGGCACGAAATTATACTCTTCACCCCACATTTTGCTTAATTATTCATCTACTTGTGAAAAGAATTTGGAAAGTAAAATATACTCAAGAAGAGGAAACGAGGCACAGCTTCATGGCCAAACAGTAAAGACTAACATTTACGGAGCTCAGGCTTGAGTACTGCTAAGTTCTCATTATGCAAGAGCACCAACATAGGCTTCAATGAAAGGACAGAAGTAGGTTTGTATCAACTAAGGTGCATTGATTTTGGTTCAGAACACCTTGCATTTTACTCACTTTTACTTTACATGTCTTTATTTTGTACAATCTGTGAAAGCTGAAGTGGTGTATGAATAGAGCTCATAGGCATAAATGTTTATATATGTAGTCACTCAAAGTGTGCCAATTATAAATGTAATCTATGGACATTACACCACTATTTTTATCAGTAGTCCCACTGGAATGCCCATAACATACACAAGGACACACTGATTTTATACACAGTTATTTATTACCACTGCCAAGGAGGTTATGTTTTACTGTGCGTTTGTTTGTTTGTTTGTTTGTTTGTTACCATTTGACTTTGTTTGTTAGTAACATAACTCAACAAGTTATAGACGGATTTTGATGAAATTTTCAGGATATGTCCACTCTGTGTCAAGGAAGAGATGATTAAATTTTGGAGGCATTTTGAATCACCGTCTGAATCCAGGAACTTTTTAAAGGATTCTTTATCATTGTGAGATAGGGCATGGTGGCACAGATCTGCATGAGGTCATTCACCGCCATCTAGGGGAGGAAAGTACTAACACCACCTTAAAAATAAAAATACAAACACTATCTTGGCAGAGGTCTGCTCTCTCCGAGTGCTTTTCTAGTTCAGTTCTATTTTTATGGAAGTTAATGTCATCTATGATGGAACCTCTAAGTCTGACTGATACTATATAAGATGTACTTCAGTTTTAGAGAAGTGTCTTCTTCTTTTCTACACACAACTATGTTACTGACCACATTATTCATCATATACAGACTGACTGAGCATTTTGGAAGTTCATAACTAAACCTGGATAGACATAACCAGACTAAAAGTAATATGTGTATAGGTTAAGAATGTCTGTGAACCTGTGAGGGAATTTAACCATCGTGTTATGACTTTATAGAAATGAAATGATAAGTCAAATATACATGAGGGATTCTGAAGGAAATAACATCAAATCTCTGTAATGATAGTTCTGAATTATTGGACAAACTTAGACAAAAAGGACTGCAATATGTATTTCAGAGCTACTTTCACAATCTGTCTTTGAAACACAATGATACAAATGAACCTCCTAACATAAAGTTGATACAAATAACGTCTTTAAAAATGTTCAGCTGTCTTATCTAACAACTGTATGTAAAAAAAAAAAAAAAAAAAGGCAATATTAGATGCATTTCATCATTTTATCTTAGCATTTGTGTTGGTCAAATGAACATGATATTATGAAGACAGTTCCTATGTGAATCTCTCGGAGTGATAACTCGTGAACAATAACACGTGGATGGATTTCGTGTTCAACCGTCTGTCATGTAAGCAGAGTAACCTACAGTCACCTCCAAAAGTATTAGGAACAGCAAGTTCAATTCCTTTGTTTTTGTTGCATACTGAAGACATTTGGGTTTCAGATACAATGATGAATATGACACAAAAGTTCAGAATTCCAGCTTTTATTTGGTGTTTTTTTTTTTTTTTTTTAAATCAAAATGTGTTAAACAACCCAGGAAATATGGCCTTTTCTTTGAAACCACCCACTTTT
>JAQQZY010000007.1:22332034-22342059 GCA_030068375.1 Ostorhinchus rueppellii | reverse complement strand
ACACACACACACACACACACACACACACACACACACACACACACACACACACACACACACACACACACAGTTTGATTTAGACTCTAATACAGTACAGTTAAAGATAAAGTCAGCATTTCTTTTTGCCTTTTCTTTTCCAAACACCATACAGGCACTCTGAGATGGTAACTGGTGCAAAAAAAGGCTGCTTTATATGAATACTTTCACACACTGTTAAGCGTTAGCTTGATTTGATGTACTTAACAGATGATGAGGGAGAAATTGGTGCCAGAAATTGCAGACATTAGTAGATGATTTGAGAAAGCCTCCTGATTGAAGGTTACCCCGAGTCTATTGCTTGAAGCACTTTAGTTGATCACAGACATTGTGATGCTGGACAGGAACAGCTGGAATCTAGCAGGACAGCAGGTGGTAGCTGCTGCCTTAACTGTAGAAGGTCTATACGTATGATGTGGTATCCCCAGGTGGTCCGCTAGTTCAGCAGATTGACACTCCTATGTATAAAGATTCATAGTCACTTATAACATATGACAGTAGATTCACAGAAGTGTGGTTGAACTCAAGGACAGGCAAGGTTGATTTACACGTCAAGTGTGGCAAAGTAACCTGAAT
Source organism: Ostorhinchus rueppellii (assembly GCA_030068375.1). Classification (NCBI taxonomy): domain Eukaryota; kingdom Metazoa; phylum Chordata; class Actinopteri; order Kurtiformes; family Apogonidae; genus Ostorhinchus; species Ostorhinchus rueppellii. The sequence goes on along the minus strand of JAQQZY010000007.1, from coordinate 22,341,447 downwards.
GGTAACTACAATAATCAGAATACGTAGTTCAACCTTCCTGACCTTGCTCAGCACAGACAAATATGCACATACACTGCTGTGCAATAACCACCTATGTCTGTTCCAGGCTCAGCTGAAAGGGCATCATCTCTGGACCATCTGTGCAGCCAACAGAGTTCAGGCCTCAGGGGGCAGCGGAGCCGTTACGCTAAAAACCGGAGAGAACCTGAGTGTGATGGTGATGAGGAAGGAGAGGAGGGGTTGATGTCTCCTACAGAGGAAGAGGGTGGCGGGTACGGAGCGTTCACACTCCCCTGCCGACGCTCCCACTGCCTGTCTGAAGGCTTAGCAGGACTCGGCATCCCAGCAACACCATGCCCAGCTTTTCAAGGACGCCGTGCACAAACCACACAAGTTAGTGCTTACATCTATGTCATCCACAGAACTTCAAAAAACATATGCAAACTGGCAATCAGAGAGATGCAACACAAACAAGTTAATAAATCATCTTCATCAATTTGACAAGACATGCTGCACAAACTCACTGCAAGTTGAGCAATCTAATTATAAGTTAGGTTGTAGTTCTATAGTAGGACCTCTGGGAACAATAAGGACGTACTCTTTATGCACTTCTCTGTAGTTCTTGGTCTTGTCTTTCTCTGTATGAGGCTCTGAAAAGAGGAATGATAGATGACATTGTTATCCAGTAAAGCCCGGGAAGTTCAGAGAGTTCTTAGACAACCGGACACCAGTCAGTCCAGCAATTGACATTTTGATGACACCCAGAGACATTTCCTGTGTGTGTTAATGCTCTGCAGTGATGTGTGCACATGTAAATTGAGTCTGTGCCTGTACGTGTGTGTGTGTGTGTGTAGTAGTAGTTTAAAGGAAAGGGGTTCATAAAGAGAAAGTTGCTAGGGGGCTCTTTGTCTCACACTGATGTGGTTTCCCTTAAGGTTTCAGATTCTCATTCTTATATTCACTTTCCAGCAATGTGCATTTAAAAAACATACATATTCTGAATGTAAGTGTCTTTCAATACCATAAAACAAACACACATTAAAACTAAATGTTAATATACAAGGAAAAAACATTCATGTAACACAGTGAATATAGTTTTTAAGGCCTTTGGTTAACAAAAACAATGCTCAGGAAAATAAAGAATACACAAATGTTGTCTGTAATATTCATGTGTCACGGACAAAAAATATCCTAATAATGAAAAAGTACAAAAATAACATCCAAGCTTTTCTTTCAGCTCATTCCCAGAACCCCCCCAGCACCCTTGGATAGCAGAGCACCCTAAGTGCTTATTATAAATTCATCTAGCCAGGCTGAGGGGGTTGTTAGACCGGATATAAATAAACCCACACAACACACAGCAAAACAAAGAGAAGTAGAAGTATAAAAGCACAAAGAGCTGCTCGCTGAAAGTGAAAATCTGAGGCAAAAACAGATGCACAAACACTGATTGTTGTGAAATAAACCACCCACATATAGTACATTCAACACAAACACATGCATATAAAAGGCAGGACAAGTTTAATTAGATACAAGAGCTTTACCGGGCTGTGAAATACTTTAAAAATAAGAGATTATGGAAAACATAAAAATTAAATGATATAAATGAATGAACAAAAACAGAAAATAAAGACCTAAAAAGAAATTTTATGCTAAACACAAGCAGACTATGGATTAAAAATACATTATAAATCTAATTTATTGGCAAGCCAGGGTGAACAACAATGTTTTAAGCTCTGATATAGAAGTGAGCTGACTGTTTTTGCTGCCCTCTGGGTATTTGGGACGCTTGTTCTGCAGGTGAAGGGCATAGAAACTAAAAACTGCTTCACCATGCTTGGCTTTTATCCTGGGAATACTGACTATATTTGTCCCAAATGACCTGAGGTGGTCTGTGTTCTTTGTAATGTACTAGTAAATCAGAGATGTGTTTAGGCCCAAAACCATTTAGCGCTTTATAGGATTTTAAGACAACACAACAGGAAAGCCGGTTAGTAGGGAGTCTGGAAACAGAAATCTGGTCAAGCTGGAGCTGTCTTGACTGTAAAGATACAAACATAAACTCCAGAACTTTTCAGCTTGTCTCTTGTTTCACCTGGTTTGTTGGTTGGGCGTATATGCTTATTTTGGCCAATACATGAGCTATCCTGCTTCTATGCAGTTTGTCCAATTATTTTTCTGTCCGACAGGACATCTCAGGTGTTTTGGGGGAAGGAAGTGAGTACGGGGACAGTGGCATTGATGGCGTAACAGCAGAGATAGATGGAGATGGAGAGCTGGTGTCACGTCGCTGCAAGGCCATGTCAGCCTCCTTCTCCGTGTACTCAGCCACTGAGAGCAGTGTTTTCAACGGGAGCGACAGTGGAAGCAGCAGCGCAGGAGGAGGAGAAGGAAGAGGCACTGAAGGAGGACGGGGTGGGGTATATGAGAATTTCCGTAAAGAACTGGACAATCAAGCCTGGGTAAGCTAATTAAAAGTGTAATAAAAGGTGTAAGTGGAAGCTGCATCATGTGTCTTATCACTTTTTTTTGCTCTTTTATTAGACACATCAGGGTAGGGACTTCATAGAGGAGGCCGGTTCAGCTGTGAGTGATGAGCAGAGCAGTGGAACGCTGAGTAGTGCCTATCCATCGGACGCTCTGATTGGTTCTGCTCAAGGCACAGTGAGGAAAGCAGGCGCCCTGGCTGTGAAAAACTTCTTGGTTCATAAGAAGAACAAAAAGGTGGAACCTGCCACGAGGCGCAAGTGGAAACACTACTGGGTGTCTCTGAAAGGTGAGGTGTTACTTTGTGTATCTGATGGTTGTACTTATAGATGGTTCTAATTATAGAGCTAGACGATATAGATCAATTCAGTTCAGTTCAATCCAAAAAAAAAAAAAACTTTACAAAAAATGTTTATACAACCGAAGAAGTCTGAGAAAATAAAATTTAAAAAGTATATAATATAATATTACTGTTCAATAATAATAGCATGCACTGTGGACCTCAGGAAAATCTACAGTCACTTTTACCAAACAAAAACAGAACCTATTTATATTTATTTTCTGTAGTAACTGACAATATTTGCAAAAAATTGCTTAAAAAAAAACAAAAACATTTTAAACAATATGTTGCTGCCATTACATTTTGTTCAGACTCATATCTTCATCTTTGCCCTCCCTGTTTCATCTTTCTCTCTCCATCTCTTTTCTGCTACACTCTATTTGTAATCACATCAGTCTTACCACAGTCTGTGCCCTTGATTCTCACCCTTGCTGTCCTTTCTCACCCTCATCTGTGTGGCCTAACATTTTCTCTCCTCTGCCTCACCACAATTTAATTTTACAGCCGCACTCATGTGTAATCCAATCTTGTCCTCTTGAAATGCACAAGACACAGCATCTGCAGACGCATTCCTGCCTGCCACCTCTCCTGTCCTGAAAATAAATAATCCAGAATGCCTCTCACCTTATGCTATACATTACCATGTTTATGTTATTGATTTTCTTTTTATGTTTTCATACTTTAATATCATTGAGGTACCATATGCAGTTAGTATAGAAAAGACCCTTCATTGTAGTGTCTGGTGTGTGTTGTGTTATTTTATACAGTAAATGTCTGCAGTGCATCATTACAGAATAACGCAACAGGTCTAGCATAGTATTATGGGTGTATGAACTAATATATCCCACTTCTTATGTTATTTAGTTTATTATAGGAGTTGAATGTCTGCTTTGTTTTGTTTTCTGTTTGAATCTTCAGTAAAAAAATAAAAGTAAATATTATATCTGCAAAGGAGGCTATAGATATCAAGAGTACAGCAGTAGACAATGCTCCACAGTCCTGTAATTTAATCAAACACCTTTCAAATATTATATATATATATATATATTTTTTAACATTAGGAAGTCTTAAAAAAATTCCAGAATCCACCTTTTGCCTTTTTTTCTTCCTGGGTTAAGCAGACATGATGCTCTACTGCTGAATTTCTTCCCTCTACTATTCCTATTTTTTATGGTTTTCAATATAACTCATTTTATTCTGGATCGGCACCAAAAATGAGTGGGTTCATCCTGGGACCAAGCTCTGCTCTTCCACTAGGTCTCATATAGGAGCTGTAGTCTTTGTATAATTCCTGTGACAGACAAACAAACCCATAAAACCACAGAGGACTGTGTGACCTTTAATTTTTGTGACTGTTTTTCTCCATCTTTCCAGGCTGCACGCTTTTCCTATACGAGACAGATGGGCGTTCAGGGATTGACCATAACAGCACTCCTAAACATGCGCTGTGGGTGGAAAACAGCATTGTCCAGGCAGTGCCTGAACATCCAAAGAAGGATTTTGTTTTCTGTCTCAGTAACTCAATCGGAGATGCATTCCTCTTCCAGGTGAGAAAGACACTTCTGTTTTACATAACTAAAAACACACAGGAAATCTTACTTATTTTGTTTCAAAATATTGTGACAACCAAAATAATAGAAAGTATTTAAAACATAATGTCTTTATTAATAAGCCTGTCATTAGTCTTGTGAGTAAATTAAACTATGATTCCCCAGAGGGACAGGCATGGATAGAAATAGGAAGAACCCTAATTTCCCCTGGGGAACTTGTGTGTTTGTGTGTGTGTGTGCATGAGTACATGACATTTAACTATGTGTGGGAGATAAGACAGCTGTGTGTCCATGTGTTTATTTTATGTCTGACATGCTTAAAGGCCACACTGTCAGACTATGACAGTGATCCTCACCAGTGACTATTGTGGGACATTAAATTGTGTCTGTTTATATTCATGGCAGATGTCCACAGTGGCATTCAATTAATGAATGGGAAGATAAGTGATAAAATGATGATTACATTTTAATGACCACTCTCTTCCAGAGGCTAATATGACTTCAGCATCAATTCTTTTGTCTGTCAATTCCCTGCTGGCTCTTGACTCCTGTTATTTAAAAGATTGTAGAAATGATGTCCTTCTTCATCCTTATTTCTAGACATCAGGCCAGACTGAACTTGAGAACTGGATCACTGCAATCCACTCTGCATGTGCAACAGCTCTCGCTCGACAGCACCATAGGGAAGACACTGTTCGACTGCTGCGAACTGAGATCCGTAAGCTGGAGCAGAAAATTGACATGGACGAGAAGATGAAGAAGATGGGAGACATGCAGTTGTCCACTGTCACTGATGCTAAGAAGAGGAAGACCATACTGGAGCAGGTATGATGTACACATGGGAGAGGTTGGATGAAAACAGGGTCTATGAAATCCTGTATGAAATGATCAGCATCAGGATACTAAAAACAGGAATCACACTAGATATAATAAAACCTTTGAGAAAGCAGCATTCCATCCGACCATATAGACAGTCATTCTTTATGTTCATGTGACTTCATGTCCCGGTCACCCTACTGAATCTGTTTTTAGCTTCCACTTCAGTTGAGTGAAAACACCTCAAGGGCCTTACAGATGCACAACTTTCTTCCCTTGAACTCAACACAATGAAATCTAAGTACTAAATCTTTACTGCATGCCGTCATGTAGACAAAATGTTCTAATGGAATATTCACCACTGCAGATGTTTTCAGATATGCAGCTAGTGTTAAACAAATGTGAATGCAGAATATGCATCACACATGTTGCAACACATGTGTGGAATACATTAGCAAGCAGGTGAACCAGAAATTTCTTTTAATTCTTTCAGATTTAATTGCTGTTTTGAGTGAGAGTTGTACTGGGATCAGGTTTTTTCACGTTCAGTGGGACGTAGCATAAAGCTTTATTCTTAATCCATGCGTGTCTGGATGTGTTGCTGAATTTTAAAATGCATTTGCATGTAAACATAGGGAGGAGTGTAAGAATGTGCTCTCCAACAATAGATCTTCTTGTGTGAGCAGGCCTCTAATGTCAGTGGGGTCTGTGGTTAATCGTCAGCCACCACAGGAAAAACACCAGAAGCACAGGAGGATGTGAATCTAATCATTTAATGCATCCTATAAAACACTACTGCCACATGAATTTAACTTAAGGAATATAAAAGATGTGGCAAAAGCCACACTCTGAGTCCTCACCGTTGGACTTATTCTGAGATAAGGCTCTGAAAATTAATTTACATAAACACACAGACCTATGTTGACTCAAGAACAAAGATCTGTTGAGTTAATAAGTCTCAAAACAAATAAGGAAGGAGTTCTGTTTGAGCAAGATCCAGGACAAATTAAGTCTAGTTAGTGTGTGTTCCTGTGTTCCACCTCCCACAGACACCCTGTGATACATTGTACATTGCACAGCAGGGCTGCAAGTGGTGGGGGTTGTGTTGTGAGTAATACTTCTCCAGCACTCCCACATCTCACTCCTCTGAGAATGACCAATTATTAATCTAACACAGAGTGATCTGTTCTGCATATTTGATCTGATGTGGTTTGTTTTTGTCACTGTTTTGGTTTTCAGCAGCAGCCAATAGAACTACCCCAAAGACAAATCTAATAGCAAAGTTGTTTCTATGTTGTAAGTTGTATGTAACGTTTAAAATCCCAACAATTCCAATGTGTCTTTCCCATTAGATCTTCCTGTGGGAGCAGAATTTGGAACGGTTTCACATGGATCTTTTCCGCTGTCGGTGCTATCTGGCCAGCCTGCAGGGTAGTGAGCCCCCAAACCCCAAACGGCTCCTGGGATTTGCTTCACGTCCCACAAAGCTAGCAATGGGAAGACTGGGCATCTTCTCTGTCTCCTCTTTCCATGCACTGGTATGTTCATAAATATATGCAAATACTGTAGTTGGACACACATTAATATTTATTATTTTCCTATTGTCGCCTCAAGTCCTTACCCTTGAATTTTCTCCTTTAAAGAGCTTTTTAATCTGAAATTCATGTTCCTCACTTCTTCATGTTCCTACAAGTTGTCTCCAAACCATCCTGGCTCATGGAGAGAGTGTATTTCAGTGGTTGTCAGAGGGACCACACAATGAAAGCAGGAATTTTTACTTGCCTGACAAACGTGCAAACTAATAGCCAGTGCTTGTAGCCTAAGGTCACCAGAGCAAAGAGTACTAAAATTTACTCTGTTTTTGTTTATGTTTGTTGCGGTCTGTCTCTTAAGCAGACTCTTATGCTGTCTGTTTGATGCATATTGAATTAGTTATTTGTTTGTGAGCTAGTACTGCTGTCTTTTTACTCACATTGTGATTAGTTAACATTATGCAAGGGATCTGATATCCATGGGAAAACCTGGCCTTGAATTTCCCATGATCATTTAGAAAGTGAAGTCAGGAGGTGTTCCAAGCTTTTGTCCTACTTTGCATCTTCTGGATCTTCACACCAATGCTGTAGTAAAGTGTAGCACGACTTTCACTTTCACTGTCACTTGCCAGAAATTGATTCTTCTGTTTAGGTCCGTGTAGCACTAATAATGGAAACACTGTCCGGTTCGTTCAATACCTGTCAGTCTAATTGACAACATGATTATAGTTGGTCTGTTTGTGAAAAGCCAGTGTGTAGATGATCCACATGGGAACTAGACGCAAACAGTGGCTTATTTGTTACCCTGTCCAGAAAAAATGAACCGAGCTGCAGGTATAAAAATGCAATTTGAACCCTGAAATCAAATGCAAGCCATTTAGTGAGAAGTAAATCTACAACAGGACTGTAAAATCTGAAGCTAAAGGATGTACCAGCCAGGCGGATGAGCATGTTTTCTGATAAACAAATTACATCATTGCTTCACAGAAAACCATGAATTGTGAAGACTCAATGGACTAGTGGCTATTTCTACACTAAGCCTTTAAACATGAACCAAATAAAGTCGGCACCTTTTTACTCATAAATGGAAATTCTATTCCTCAGACGGATCCCCTTTAAGACGTTCCAGTTCCAGTTACACAACCACACATACCTTTACCTCGCAACATTGAGATCATTCTCTTCACAGACTGTCCATCAATCCATCAGTCCCCGGGAGGAAAATGAAAACAAAGCATTCTGCCAATTTCTTCTCCTTTACTGGCACTGACTTCTTTAGCCCCTGGCAAAGAGTCAAGTCATTAGCTCATTGCTCTCACATGCTCTCATTGACACCTTGTGCTCCTCAAGAATGTTCAGAATGAATTGTGGAATGGATAGAATGAGCTCCATGGTGCTGTTGTGATCACATAGCTGTAAACTTGACCGACAACCAGACAGGATACCCCGAGCAGAGGGAGAAAAATATTACATTCTATCTACACAGCATTTATACCAACACACACAAACAGATACTGTCAAAGGTTGATAGTGCTTTTTCTGATTGGTGGATCAATACTAACTCTGTTAGTAAGCTGCCATCCCTGAGGCACTTTCCCACAAGCAGGCTTAACACTCTCCTCTGTCGACCCCCCTTATATGTACTGTATACACCCCCACTTCCTTTGTCTCTTGGTCTCTTACTCTATTTTATTCAGTTTGCTTTTATTCTGTCCTTATTTTGCTCTCTGCTTTCCTTTTTCTTTTTTTTTTCTTTTTCTGTTGTTGTTGCTGTAAAAGGTGCTGATGTAGAGGGTAGACTTATCACCTTCAACTGAACAAAACTATATAGAGGAAAGAAAAATATCTGTTACTTACATAAACAACATCTATTATGACAAACTCGACAAATTTAATTGCTCTCTATCTTCTTTGATGGGGAACAATGTATGATAAACCCAGCAGTTAAAAGGCCTCTTGATCACAGCTTACATAAGAAAAGTCTTGAGGACATTTTGACCTATCACACTTGACGCGTGTGTGACTCATGAGCAACTCCAACTGATCAGACAAGTGAACACACACCCACACATGTGTGGTATGTGTGTGCATTTACGTCAAAGACAGCCTTCTTATACCATACAGTGAGTGAGTGGGACCAATAGCCCAGTTGTTTAATGTGAATTAACCCAGAAACGCCAAGTGTGATTTCTCTCGGCATGTACAGTGAAGTGCATGTGATAAGAGGTTGAAAGTGTTGCGTATATGCCTTCAGCAGCTGAAAATGTGTGCTTTGCTGCATTGATGTGCACACGTCAATTGCATCTGTATGTATGGATGTGCTACTGCATCATAAAACAAACATAGACAGCCACTTCAGTTCAGATTAAATCAGTTTGCAATGTCTATTTGTTCAAACTGCATGTCAAGAAATGAAACTGAAATGAAAAAGCTTTGTAATTTAACTTTACTATAGATTATACATGTATTGAACACATACGCCTTTGAATACTGGAACCCCTGATATATTTTCATTATTTACAACATGTACATTGAATACAATAAAAAGTGGAAAAGCACTCAGAGAGTGAAGACCTCCGCCCCCTTGTGGCCAGCTGAAGTTGCTGCAGCGAGCGAACGAACGAACACACACAAACTCGGGCGACCACATAACCTCCTTGGCGGAGGTAATAAAAGGACAAAGGACAA
>JAQQZY010000007.1:22301772-22331934 GCA_030068375.1 Ostorhinchus rueppellii | reverse complement strand
AAACTGATTCTGCACATTGCGTTCCCCTCTAAGACACACACCAAATATAATAATGAAGAGAGTGCAGACTTCCGCCCTCGTGTGGGCGGCTGAAGTTACTGCAGCGAACGAACGAATGTACAAACAAACACACACAAACTCGGGCGATCACAATACCTCCTGGGCGGAGAAAATAAGATCTAAAGCCAGTTTAAATGAATGTCTTTGTAGCATAAACATCAACAGAAATTAATAAAAACAGAATTTTGTCAATTATGTTGTCTACAAGTAGGAAATTATCTGGCTATGTTTCTGTGTTGAATAGAGCTATGACAGTTAGATTTGTACTAATATTGTGTAAATCTTTGTGTCAGGTGTCGGCTCGTACAGAAAGCAGCATCAGGAGGCGGAACCAGGCGATGCCCCGCACGTCCAGTAAACGCCGGAGCCGTTTCTCCTCCCTCTGGGGCCTGGACACCACCTCCAAGAGAAAAACCAAAGGACACCCCTCCATAAACCAGGTTTCTACAATGACACAACCATACTATTGATTCATAGTCTTAAGTATTTGAAGTTCTATTAATGATGGTAAACCTCTGATGTAATGACTCACATTGAGTTAAAGTCGGAAAGAGGTTTTTAGGAGTATTTTTGTTTTGTATAGAAGTAGGTTTGATATGTCTTCATGAAACAACTGGGTTCCAGGAGATGCAGTGATTGGGTTTAATTTGTGTTGTTTGTGGTTTCAGGTGTTTGTTGATGGGATGGAGCCTGCACGAAAACCATTGGAGCGCATGTTTGAGGACTCCGCAAGCGAGAAATCGGTGGGTGCAGAGTTAAACTTTATTGTAATCATTATCTAAGCCTCCATTTACGTCAAATGATACAGCAAGAATAGCAGTATTCCATGTAATTGGGACATTATCACATAATCCAATATATTAGGAAATGTCATGCTTGCACCAACCATTTTTAATGCATTTACCAAGCATATACTTTTATTATGGTCTGCATTGTCCAGAGCATGAGGATCAAGACCACAACTAGTGAATACCCCCACCAATACAATAATAATCCACCCAGGGCTAAACACTTACTTTCTCCACCACTTCTTAGCTGAGCATTCTTTCTACAAAAAAAAGCAAATTGTTGCTCCGGGCTAATTTCTTGTCATTGTTTGGCTTTCTCATAGACCTCTTGTAATGCAGCATAAAAATCACTGAGGCATCTGATGAACCTTTGTATTTGTATAATGGGTTAGGGACTTCTAAAGACCCTGAGGCCAATCAACATTGCTGGATTTTCCACCTCCTCTCACTTAACTTGGATCCTTTTGGTGCTTTAACTCTGTATTTGGGGAGTTATTTGGGGGAAGCTCAAAATCCTTGCATCCTTCTACATCAATGAGCTTTTGTTTGAGGTCATTTTAAGTTCATGCTTTAATGTGTTCAGACATCCACTTCTCTCCAAGATGAAATCGGATTGAAGTCATTTTTGGGATTATTAAATTTTAAAAACTTCCGAATCCCTTCTGCCTTCAGTGTAGTCAGATGATTCTAGAAATTGCTTTGGTTTATTTGTTTGTTGATTCTTTTTGTTAAAATGCAAATCCTTGATGATGTACACATTTAGTTTGATGTAAGTGGTGTGTCAGGTGAAAAGGAGAGGCAGAAAATAAGCTTTTGCTTCTGTCCTATTCCTTTTTTTTGGTTTTGTTTTGTTTTGTTTTAGTTTATTATGGTTGTACTGTGCACAGTGATTAATGTACAAATCAAAATAAACCATTCATTCATTCATTCATTCATTTGAATTTATCCGCAGTTGTTTCTGATTCTGGTTCTTACTGTGCCTCACAGATAGTCAGATTTACCGTACTTTGGTTCATATCATTGTTTCTCCACATTTAAGTCTATCGTAGCCATAACTGTCAGAATTATTCTCATTAAAACATCTTTTTCTTTGATAAACGCCACTTTCACATCAGTGTTGCCAGATTTCCTTTTTTTCTTTCTAATTGCTTCAGGCTGTAAATCTATCAAGATCATGGGCCATGGACCGAAGGGATATTTCTGTCTGTTAATCCCACTGAGACAAATTTGAACTGATATGTTCAGATCATTAGCTTTCTGATGTTTCAACAAATTATGCAGACACTTGGTACCAAAGGACTTGGCAGATTTACACCATCTGTGCTCTGGCATGTCCATCAAATCAACTGCAACTTAAAGACAGTTTCAAGTAATTAATACATTTATCTGAGGAGATTGTGGAATGGTGCATTTCCAGTATTGCATTATCAGAGGCTGCTAAATGATAAATTTAAACATACCCTGGAAAAAAAAAAGTCCAATTACCCATGGGCTGTGCAGGGATGAGCATGCTAGCTTCATATTTTATGAGAAATGGTAGAAGCCAGCAGAAATGAGGGGGAGAAAAAGCCAACCCTCTGTCTGAACTCGGCAGATACAAGTAAATTCTGCAGCACTAACCCACTCCTACTGCGGAGGGCCCCAGTGGCACCATGGGAGATTGATTTCCCTCCACCCACATACAGCCTCAGCTGGCAGCGTACAGAATGACAATAAAGGAACGCAAAGGAAGTAAAGCACTTCCATTGATAGGAGGAGGATGGATCTAGAAATGCTGTATTGTTCACTGTGTCGTAATTTTTTCAATGAGAAGCTCAAGTAACAATACGTTCAACTGTTTAGATTTGGTTCCAGGTTTTTAACTCAGTGTTTATTCTGGGAGATGCAGGGAAAGCGAGCTAAGTGAGCTGCCCAAGACCCCCGCCCCCCAGCAGGGGCATCATAGATGGGCCAGGAGGGGAGCCAGATGGTGCTGAACAGGGCTGGGGAGTTCAGGGAGTTGGGGGGAGGTTCTGGTTATTGGCCCCCCAGTCTGTTGTCTGTCTGAGACAATGTTTGTGTATGTGTTTTCTTAGAAATGTGTGGGTTTTCCATGCATATGAAAATGTGCTTTTGCCCATACTCTAAACTCACTGTCTCTATCCCAGTCTCTCTTATCTCTTTCCAACACACATGCACAAAAACAGCCAAGTCTAAGGTCATTTAAACAGGGACAACCAGGCCAGATTGGTTACTGTCAGCAGATTGTAATGGAGTGAAAGAAAGATTGGGAGGAGGGAGGAGATGGAGTGATGCACAGATAGAGGGGAAGGGGCACCAGAAGGAGGTGATCAGTGGGGGAAACAGAATGAGATGGAGGAATGAGGGGAAAAGAGGGGCTTGTGAATGCTGTTACCTGATAGGAGGAGATAAGGTTTCACTAACGGACAGTGTTGGGTCAGATACACGAGACGGGTTATACAGAATGAAAGGAGAGAGACTGACATGCTGCCAGATTGTCAGAGGTCAGAATGACAAGCTTAAAGGTTGCAGTTTACACACATAAAGGTCTGAGTGCATGGACATGCACAAAGATGCAAGCACATACACATATGGTATGTAACACATATCCGCATAGGGATGCATTTGTATCAGGAGGCTGCCATCAACACAAATGAATTAGATTTTGTAATCAAACCTCCTGCTGCTTTCAGGAGTCTAGCAGTTTCCATTACATTAAGTCAAGAGGATGATGATGAGAACAAGACAATATATGATGAATTGGAAGGATAGTCTTCCCATTTTAGAAAGTATTACTGAGGACAATACAAAGGCTAGCACCCCCCCCCCCCAAAAAAAAAAAGATGTTTGAGTCTTTAGCATTAATTGCAGCGTGCATTCTCTGGTGCTTTGTTTTAAGAACTTTATGCAATGTGACAACATCTTGAACATCTTGTATTGATGTTGGGAGGGTTGGACCACTGCATCAGTTCTTTTCTTACACCTACAAAAGATTATCAGTGGTGTTCAGGTCAAGACCTGGTGGCCAATCCATATGTGGTGGCTGCCCTGATGTCAGGAACATGTTTGTTTGGGACTCATCAAGTTAAATTACCTTTTTCCACTGAAACACACTCCAAAATTGATGCTCTGTAGAAATGCTCTATGCTCTAAGAAATGAGAAGCTACTCAGCATTAGTTAGCTCTAAAGAACTTGTTCCACTGAAACATATTCATCGTTGCAATAATTATCTAATGTAAAGGTCTAAACTATTTTCTTACTTAATTCCAAGGCAGTTTTATTTTGACCAGGCTGTGCATAATATGACAATTTTTCATGATGGAGTTTTATTTTTTGAAGCATTCTTTGCATATAATGACCTCAATAAGGACTGAAAGGTTTTCATGATAACATAAAATTTGTAACATGCCATGCTGATCTTTTCTTTTCCCCTGACACAAAGGCTGTTCAAAGATGCATAAACAATTTGTGTGTTGTGTTTTTTAGAGGGAGAGAGAAGGCTCAGTGAAGAATCTTCCTCAGCAAAACATAGACAGTGACATATGGGTTCCTGATTACCTGACTCCATCCTGGGTGTGTCTCCCTAACAACCAACCTGTTCTGGTTATCATACGACCCGGCGAGACAGCACTGGAGGTTCTTAGCACCGTCTGCAAGGTGGGAAATGAATGCTCTGCAGATGTTACACTGCATTAGACTATGTCCTGTATAACCAAGAATCCTGCTAAATTATATGCATGAGAAGTTACTGTTCAAAATGCATGCCATTAGTTATGCGTTTCGTGTTTTGGTGAAAGGTGATATACAGTCTTGTCCAACCTTCTTTCCTTCCTTTGCTCATAACAACATTTCACCATTGAACACCATCATAAATGTGACAACAACAGCTTGTAACAGCGTGCAAACCATTCATTGAAACAGGTTTGTCAAACATGCAACCTTGGGAAAGACTCATAAAACTGAGCACAACACTTTTCATAGTTTGGAGATTAGCAATTTTGTCAGTTGATGACAGATATTGTGTGTATGTATTGCATATATTTTCTTGCTGTATAATAACACAAGTCACAGAAAATGTTTTCAGTTTTTATTCCTTCTCTGTAATTGACCCCAACCAGACACCCACTCGATTCATGAGGCCTAATGACTTGTATACATCCCACCAAATGGCATATACGTAGAAGCATATAAAGCTGATTGACATCTGTATGTGCGCACATTTGTATGCGTGTCAGAAACATGTCACAAGGAACTGGAGTACTTAATTTGCATGTATGTTTCATTCTTGTAGATTCAGTATATGTGGATTACATACATGATTGGATGCATATATGTTGGAGGATACCATGAGCTATAGTGTTGTAATGCAAAGAGCATGCTGTTCTGATAGATGATTTTAAAAACAAGAATGACTTTAAATTGCAGGTAAAAGAAACTAGAGATAATATTATAAAGGAAGTGAATTTGTTTGAATTTGCTATTGTTTTTGTTACCCTTTGTTCTCACTTCTTTGAGCTTTTACATCTTCTCTTTGTTGTGTTGCTGTTTCCAGACCCATAAGATAGACCCATCCTGCCATTATCTGCAATTGAAGGTTTGGGTCGACAACCAAATGCTCATCTACATTCCTAAAGTTGAGGAGGAAATCTCTGATGTGGTAAGACCACAGACTTAAAAGTTATAATTACATCTTCTGATAAAAGGAAAGTAATGTAATAGTGAAAAAATAACATTTCACAACAATGTTTATTTTCTATATTATTGCAATTTCAGCATCCCATTTACATTTTGGGGTCCTCATCTGATTATTAATTAAGATCTGTCAATTTCTGGCAGATATGAATGCAAGCTTGTGCATGTTTTATGATTCTGCATAACAATCACCAGATGCAAAATAGCAACATAGCTAAAAATTATGCAAAACTGCATATGCGCTATGAACTTTCCTATTGTGTGCTTGTGAACCTGTTTGTGAACATCTTATTATTCAGTTCCTCTCATTAAAATAGACCTCTCCCTTAACATTAATCAGGTTCTGAAAAGCCTTGAGCCAACTCTCTTTGTGGCAGTGCTTTGTAGGTGACACACTGAACTCTATCTCTATCTCAAAGTGCAGTCATTGTGTAACTCGCTCTTTTCCTCATGTGCACTTTTATCTTCATGCTTTGATCACTGACTCATTTCACCTACTTTCATCCTATGATATTAGATTATAATTTCTTTACAGTCACTGACATTACACACTGCGGACTTCTGTTCCCTTCTGTTGTTTCATATACACAGCTGTGTATATACTTTCGCCTGCTGTGAGGTCAAACCTTTGTCTGATCACCCACTCACTTCTCAGACTCGACCTCGGTTTTGACCTCGCAACCTTCGCTTGCAATTGCTGTGTTAAAGACCCTGAATAATACATGAATCCATCCATTCTTTGTTCGATGTTAGATGACACAACCTTGGACATCACTAGCCAATGGCGCTGCTGTCCTTACATGCTTATTGCCAATTAAATATCTTCTTTCTCATCTGTAGCTCTACAAAGAGATTGATATTTGTCCAAAGCCTACAAAGATGATCCAGTTTGACAAAGATGAATCCTGCACCACTGGATACGGTATGCTTTTCTGTGACAAAAGCCTGCATGCGATAGACTTTACTTTGTGTCATTCATACTCTTGAGTTCCATATCAAATTGATTTTTTTATTGGCCTTTAGAGAGTCATGCTTTGTTAAAGTTTAAACTAGATATAAGTGGATCTAATTGCTCAGTAGTCATGCTCCAGCACTATCATCTCAAGATATTTATAAAAGAACTAAAAGACATAATGATCCTTTCTGGCTCTCTAATTATTTGTGTCTGTAGGTTTCTCTGTGTCTGTTATCGATGAGGATGGAACACAGCAGCTCCATATCACTGAATTAAAACCAGACGGACTGGCCTCAGTTAAAGGTATTAATGTTTTTGTATTTATAAGAATTTGCTTTTGACAGATGAGTCATTTGCCAGTGATATTAATCTGATTTTACACTGGCCAGGCCCACAATCTGAATCCCACATGAGGTCTTATGAGTGCAAGTTCATGAAAGTATAGCATTAATCTCAAGCTTAAGGCCCTCTTTCTCTACATTCTCTACTTTCTCTTGTACACGCTTTCCGTTTCTCACACCTAATTCTTTTATTGTGGTTCATTGTGATGATTATATGCAGAAAAAAATAATAAAAACACCCATTCTTGTGATATGTGGCAAAGGAAAGCACACACAGTCCATTATTTGAAAGTCTTTGAATCGGTGTCTCGCCAGGAATCATTTTCTTCAGCATAAAAACTATTCATTCTCAGGGCAAACTACATTAACATAGAAATAGGGTCTGGAAAGGGGCCATTCACCTGATTCTTTATGGATTCATTGATCCTGAAAATGGTCATTTATTCTTTCATCACATATAACATGAAAAATACTTAATACTAATCAAAGTATACAAAATAGAAGAAAAATTGGACTCTTTAAGTCAAAATGAATTGGTCTTGAATTGTTTGAATCTACGTCAATCAGAAAAGTCATGGGATTTTATGAAAATGTATCACACTGATCCTTAACAGTTGAAATAAAAGGACTTGTTTGAGTTCTATTTTTTATTCTTCATGCGGAGAAAAGAAAAAAAAGAGTATAATTTTCCTGCTTCCAAACTGCTGCTTAAATCAACAGATCAGGAGTTCTCCCCCGCTCACTCATATTACCTTTAAAAGAGCCACAGACTTAATAGCCTTAAAAAAACACATGGCTGCTCTGTAGATACGACACTAATGTATAGAAAATAACGTGCCCTACTATAATGCCCCAGGGTCATACCAAAGTTACTCAAGTGTGAGATTGTGTCCCCCCGGTGCTTTAGTAATATAAAAGCTTTAGCTTAGCAGGCTGCCAGGAGCCAGATGATACAACTATGCTGACTATCCATGTCTATAGGCAAATAGTAAAAAAAAAAGAAAGCTTGTGACATATAAACAGCATATATTTTGAATATTATTGCATTTTGCTGAATCACAAGAAAACTATGTCAGTCTCTGCATTAGCATGTCTGCGTATACAACGGGATGAGCCTGTGTGCATGTTTTACTCTCACTGAGGAGAATGAATGGGGAGCAAAAGAGATCACGCTTCGATTCCTGCAGGGTACATGCAGAAACCAGGCCAGCGCTGGACAAGGAGCCCCAAAGGGTCTTTTTGCTATCTCCCTTCTATCTTTTTTTCCCTCTCTCTGTGTAATTCTCATCCCCTCCCCCCCTGCAGAGGCCATCACATAGACACGTACATGCAGCACACACAGCCAAACTGACGTAAAGTCATACACACACATAGTATATGGCCAGAGGGGTTATCTCTCTGTCCAATAAAGCCTCTGTGCTGCAGCTGACATTTCACATCCCAGACAACTAGGTCATAACTTAAGGCTAAATGTGTGTCTTGTGTATATCTATACGTAAAGCTGTGTATGTGCCTGGTTGTATCTGTTTATAGCACATTTCAGAGCATTATACAAGCCATATCACAATCCTTTTACAATAAACTCTTTGAAGCGATATGAAAAGAAACTGAGGGGAAGGATTGTCTGTGCCTGTTTCTGTGTGTGTGCTCATGGGTGACGGTGTTAACATGACTTAAAACCATTTGTCTTAATTTTGCACTGAGGGCAGGTGAAACCGCAGTCAGATCTCTAAAGCAGCTGTTGCAACCAGTTAGCTTTATTGGATGAGGTTGACGGCTAATTGGTCAACTGATTTAGTGCTAATTCTCAATTAGTGAAGCAGGGAACAGGTGGTTTAGTCGAGGGGCAATGGAAAGGGAGAATGTACCCCAAACTAAGGACTCGATTCCAATGGATTCTGTTGTGTTTCTATTAGATCAGGGGTGTCCAACCCTGGTCCTCGAGGGCCGGTATCCTGCATGTTTTAGATGTTTCCATTTTCCAGCACACCTGATGGTCGTTATCAGGCTTCTGCAGAGCTTGGTGATAGGCTCATCATTTCAATCAGGTGTGTTGGAAGAGGGATACATCTAAAACATGCAGGATACCAGCCCTCGAGGACCAGGATTGTCCACCCCTGTATTAGATGAAGGATCATACGGTTTATAGTGATGGGACAAGAATAGCCAAGAATTGCACCCTTCATTACAAACCTATCTGGTCTTGTTAAATCAGTCTTTGCCTCAAGTGAACAAGGACGCACAGATGCATTTTTAATGTATTGGAACACATTACAGTCTCAACATGTGTGATTAGCCACGAAGCTGCTGTGAGGAGCGTAGCAAATGCATTTAGTTTGTGTTACTTATTTGTATACATTAAAAATCCGACGTTGATGGCCCAGAGGAAAGCTTTAAGACTGGAAGGTATTCTTTTGTTTGGTGGTGGCCAGACACATCAACCTTTTACTTACTCTGAGTTTCTTTTATGATTGTATTAGAGATTAAAATAGCGGTGAATTTTACCCAAACTTATGTCACTTTAAAGGATAGATTTGTTGTTTGTCAGCTTTTGTTGGATCATATTTATGGAGGAACAGGTTCAGAATTCTAATGCCCAATTCTACATTGGTGTCTGTTTTGTCAATTTACTGTCTGCCAGGTTTGAGGGTAGGTGATGAGATCCTGTTTGTGAATGGTAAACCTGCATCAGCACTCCAAATGGAAGACATGAGGGCTGCATTTGTAAATCAAGCATTGACCTTGAGTGTCAGCACCCTCCCTCAGCTGGACCCCAGGATGTTGTGCTCCCTTCCTCCACGCCGCTCATACGGGGAACAGGACCCAGCCACTGACATTTTCTCCCAGAACCAAGGTAAGGTGTACCATTCTCCATGAGCTGAATTGAATTTACATGGGTGAAGAATATGAGTTGTGTATCAAACAATGCCTGATAAAAATGTTGCCATTGTAGCCATTGTTTCATTAGACAATGCATATAGTGGCCCCTAGTGACAGATCTTGAGACCATCCCTTGCTGTCAAAGTAGGGTGGAGGATCTAAATGTAGTCTAAATGGTTTTATTGGCCAAAAATATCAGGTATGTGTACAGATCAGGAATATTAAAAGCATTATTCCAGGTGCATCATAGTCTATTGGGTTTGACCTACTCAGTATCAAAGATATGTCAACAAGAGTTATGTAAATATGTATATAGCCTATAGAGTTGTAATACTTACCATTATTATTTTTGTATTGTTTGTCATTTGCACTGTCTTTATGTATGCACATTTTTTCTGGCACTGTATTCCTTTGCTGCCTTTGACCAGTGAATTTCCCTGTTGTGGGATTTATGAAATCTCATCTAATCTCATTTAATCTAAGAGGAACTTTGAAGTTGCCTATGTGTCTTTTATTAATGTTCAATATATAGGCACAAATGCTCCCCATAGCCAGGTCTTAAATATCTTAGAACCCAAACTTTATGTCATTAATGACTTTTTTTTTTTTTTTAAAGTAGAGGTTGAATGAGGTTATTTCCCAATTATTCACGGAAGCTGTCTGATAACCCACCCACAGGCAGCCGGCAGCTTTCCTCTGACCTGCTCTTTTTATCTATTCAAGGGCACCATTTGTATTCCTTATAAATTGGGGCTTGCAGTGCACAGGCTGACAAGCAGGCATTGTTTATACGGGGACTCAGAGCTGTATGAATATTAATATAAATCCTTCAGCAATGTGGTGCTGTCATTGTGGAGGATTATGCCATACGCAAAGGGTCAGACACAGAGTAAAAACACTTGAACAACTAGATTGAGGTTATTGATATCATCATACTAAAGGGTGAATAATTGTACACAGGAGGCAGAGATGGCATGTATAAGTAGAGATGTTCAAAGATATAGGGGAGAATATCAACCAGTATGACTATACATGCATATTGCAGTAAGAAGCAGCTATAGTTAAAGCTGCATAATCTGCACGTTGTGGTAAATGTAGAATTTTTCAACTGTGACATGAATACATTTGTTTGTATGTAAGATAAGATAAGATATACTTTATTGATTTCCCAAGGGGGAAATTCAGATGTACAGCAGCACAAGACAAGAGGCCTGAAATACAATAGAAAGATAAAGAGAAGATAAAAATATTAAAACCCAATATGATGATGATGATGATGATGATGATTAGTAGTAGTAGTAGTAGTAGTAGTAGTAGTAGTAGTAGTAGTGATGATGATGATGAAAAATGTCTGTTTAGAGCAGGATGTGAGCTGAATGTAGCATAATCAACAGTTTCTAAAGCAATTTTTTTTTCTCAATAGTTAAAATTGCATACATTGTGGTTTCTTTTCATCAAAGATGTTTCAGTAGTGCTTGTGTATTTCTGAAGTCATGGGATTATTTTATTTGCCAAGATGTTTTTGAAAAAAATAAATTCCTCACACCCAACATGCCAGCTGCTTGAATGTAAACCCACCAAGACAGTGTTTTATGAGATAGGATGTAGCTCAGTTACAGGTGGATGTTCATATTCTTTTTAGTCCAGACAGCATAGAGTGTATGCACAGACACTCCTCAGAAATCCCTGCTTTTTGTTTCTGTCTGCAGAGGACATCCTGGATGATGTGTCAGGGTTGACAGTAGAGAGTCCAAATGAAACTGCAGAGGAGGGACCTCAACTGACAGCGCAGAGCCCTGCAGATACAGAGGATAAAACCTGCACAGGGGTGGGACACAAGGTAAGAAAACAGCTGCAGGAACAAAACCAAGATTTCCACACAGACACAGCATGTACCGCCACAGCTGTTGTATGAATATACAGACGCATACATGCAACAGAGCAGGGGATTAACAGTGTAGTTCTACAAAGAACTGAATATCATGCACACCCTGTCAGATGTCTTACGTGGACAAAGACAAAGGCCAGCAGCTACGGTATTGGTTTTCCTGGATATGTGATCTGTGGATATGTGATGTGTTTGAAGTAGCTGATTAGTTGGATTATAGTGTTTCATTTTGCTTACAGGGTTGTTTAGCTTCAGCGGCAGCAGGATACATTTCTCACGGTTTCAGCTCTCACAGATGTTGGAAAGAAAGGAAAAACATGATTACAACCCAAGAATCAGTCTGGATGTGTGTTACTGGACAGGTGTTGACGCTTTTTAAAAACACTAATCCTACTTATTTTTCTAAGTTTCTTTTATTTCTGTGCAGCAGTGTGTTGCATAGATTTTCAGGTGTTTTGTTTTTTTTTTTTATATCTCTTGGGACCTCTATATGACAGGGATTTAACTTTGTATTATAGAACTGAAAAATATAGTCACACACACATCATTAATTTATATGCCATTTCAAGCATACATTCACCTACATTTAACATTAACTTGAAATCTGATTTGATTGATTCATGGGAAATCTTTTTCATGCACAGTGAGCATATGTCATGTTTGTGATGGAATCTGGGTTTGTTTAATGGTTTTGGTATATGTCATGTCTAAGCTGAAAGCAGATGGTGTTGCTCACTGCTGCTTTTAAGAAACAAAGACACTTTTGAATCAGCATTTGGATTTCATTTTATTTTTTGTTTTCATCCAGTCTGCTACTGTACATACAAATTCAGTCAACAGCCTGTTAACATAGACAGAGACAATTTTTATTTGTCATTCCAGATTTTACATAAAGAATTAAATTTTGATGCAGGAGGCTGCAGCAATAAATAAAAACAGGCCCTATATATATACAGGATGTAAACATTTTTAAGGTACATTATGATTATTTCACACATTGGAAATAGCAAAGCAATTAAAACATGAACATTTCTTAACATTTCATGCTGTAGGTGGAGTCTTGAATTCTAAATTAAATTATATACAGTATAACATGACTGTTTTAGTCAGGTTATGGCTACAGTGTCCTGTTTTTCAGTTTCAGCATAGGAACAGATGTGTGTGTGTGTGTGTTCACAGGCACAAGGACGGTGACAGACAGATGTGTGTGTGTGATTGAAAAAGTGAGTGAACGGCGTCACTTTCTAATTATCATTATGTCTGGTCTGATCAGGGTCAGCGCTGTGATTGCTGGGACTCGCCGTGTGCCAGCCAGTCTTCCTTGGATACGGTTGTCACTTCCATTACCATGGCAATGGCTGATAACCAGTAACCACCGGAAAACATTTTTTTTTTACCTCTGTCAATAGTCCAGAGGAAAAAAATGAGGAAAGAGCCAGCGGTACTGTTTTCTCACTGCATGTGTGTCAGTGAGCTTCAGTCCCGGGGGAAAACTAATGAATAGGGTCAGAGCTGGTTTTAGTCTAGACACAGTCCCATTGGAGAGCCCTGGTTCTGTGACTCCAGTGTGCCTTTTATTAGTCAGAAAGAAAGCATGACAGGATGAGAGAAATACAGACAGATACGGGTGCCAGGATGGCTAGATGGGGATGACTGCCTCTTTTAGTGAGCTGGACTGGAAAATGTTTTAAAAAAAAACTTTGCCAAACTAGTTCAACTTCTGCAGTTTCCAAAAGGGAAGACACATGCAAACTGTCCTTCAAATTTCACTAACAGTATTAGACAGTCACACTAAATGAACGTCTAAATCCCCAGTCCTCCAGTTCATTTGCATGTTCTGTACCTCATCTGTCTCAAGTTCCTTTCGCAGCCGCTACCCTTTCAATCTTTCTTTGTCTTTCCTTCACCTTGGCTGTTTTCTTTGTCACATATTGTTCCCATAATTCATAGTAATGATGTATCTGACAAGACAACAAGGTGTGTTCTCTCATTGTCCTTCAGTAATCAAGCACTTTCCCCATGTCTGTCTATTCTACCAATTTCTCCTTGTACTTCCTGTCCTTTCTCCACCCCCCTCCTCCTTCTCCTTCTTCTTTTCCTTGCTAACCCCCTACTGTTCATTTCCATAAACAACATGAGGTCTCCATTGGCACTCAAACAACTCAGCCCCCTTAGGTCTCCAGCCGTCTGCGAGTCCTGACCTGAGCCTCAAGCACTTGGATGCCTCCCCTGTCAGCAAAGGCAGTGCAAACTTGCCTCTTAATCCCTGGGAACCAAAAACCTTTTTTTTTTTCCTGTAAAATAAATGTTGCACTGCTGATTTTTTGTGAGCTATTGTTTCCACTTTCCCCACTCTGGAAAGACCCAGAAGTGCATGTTACTTCATTTCATCCAGTGCCTGCGGTCACATAGTGCCAAGATTGAAGAAAACTAGGCAAAGTGGGACAATTTTAATTATCCCCACATTCTAATTACTTCATTCTCCACAGTGATCCACATCATTTAGGGGAGATAAATGAGTGTCTGACTAGCCGGAGGAAACGGGAGGTTCATTATTTTAGACAAAGCGCAGAACCACCTCATCAATATGATAAACCAACCGGAGAATAAAACAGTGATTGCCTGGGATAACAATGATAATAAAGATGAAGGTGATTGCAAGTGTTGTCTAAGCTGCAGACAAGCTCCCTGACAAGGCTTGCTTATAATTTACAGAGCTCAGTTTGACTTGGGGGCACTTGAAATGACAAATATATTATTCAGTGTGTGACGGGAAGAGGAGGGACAGGTTTGTTTTTTTGCTTTGATTCTTGATGGTTCTTCTTACTTACTCCTTTGCATCTATTACATAAATTAAATGACATACTTGCCTGATTGATTTTCCTTCTTTTCACTCTTCCTTTCCATTTCCCCCTCGGTAAGCCTTCACATCTTTGTTGAAGCGCTTGGATGTTTTCTTTAATTTGCTGCCATTTCTCAGTCCCCCACTAGAGGGAGTACTTCACTGATTCAATGAGCTTGTAACATAACATGTTGTCAACACAGAGGTTCCACCCAAGAATGGATGTGGATGAACATTAAGGATTGCTAATGATTGAATTACTTCAGTATTGAATTAAACTCTTATTTTTTGCCAGTAATTTTAGAATATCATTTATTTTACATTTGTAAGTGAAACCTTAATGTCCATATCAAAAGCACAAAATACTCCATCATACAGATTAAATGTCTCTCCTTCATCTTACTCACTGCCATAGCTTATATCTCATCACTCTGTGTAAGGATTTATGGATTTGCATGGTTTCCTCATTTCAAACTTAACTTTAAGACGCTTTCACCCCCTCTTTTCACTGTCATTGACAAGTACATGCCTGTTCCACCTAAACAATGTGGATTCACGCAGCCAAAATATCATATACACGTCATCAGTTACTTTTCTTTGATTTACTCATGTTCCCAAATGTCAAAAACACAGTGCACAAACTATGTATTAATGTGTGTGATGTGCATCTGTAAGCCCAGAGTGTGGATATATGTAATCTGTGATTATCCTGGCTCACACAGTGCATGATTTTAGCTGGCGGGTGCGAGAGCAGGTTTGTGCCTGCCTCCGTACTCCTCGTTCAAGCTGGACTCCTCTCTGTTTGTGTTCTGACGGGTGGGTCTACAAGGGAAAAAAAAAGGGTGGGAAGTTGTCTAAGGGTAAGGGAATGTGTGTTGGACTGATTAGAAAACAGGTATTGCTCCTGGGATTCTTCATACATGAGCTGCCTACCCTAATGGTAATTTGCTGTCATAATAATGTTGTCTGTGATATGTGTGTGGACCTGTAAGTGTGTATATAAGTATTTTATCACTGATAAGTCTAGAAAAGTGAAGTCTAAGCCTGAATAACAGTTTAGTATCACCCTGCTAGTCTGATCACATATTTGTATAATCTTTTCCTACAGTTGTTCTAATCACAAAAACTGAACTGCTGTCACTTGTTTCATGTTTCGTATTGAGGAGGTGCACTGTTGCTATTACCATATCTTTCTCTGATCTGCAAGTCTGTGGGATTAAGTCACGGTCTTATACCTGCAAGAATCGTGTAACTCCTGTTTATCAGGAAGGACAAGTGTGCAGCAGGTGTGGTATCTGACAAGGGTGACATAAGAAAGTAAATTTCAGGCTGAAGGATCAGATCAGGAGTGATGGCAGTAAAACTTGAAACTCCAGTCACATGGATCCTTTTTCAAAATTCTT
The DNA here is from genome assembly GCA_030068375.1 of Ostorhinchus rueppellii. Lineage (NCBI taxonomy): Eukaryota > Metazoa > Chordata > Actinopteri > Kurtiformes > Apogonidae > Ostorhinchus > Ostorhinchus rueppellii. The sequence continues at coordinate 22,316,084 of JAQQZY010000007.1, read as the reverse complement.
AGGAGTTAATTTGTAAGCTTTGATTATTAGAAGAAGCTGTTTAGTCCAGTGTTGAGTTGAAATTGTGCGTTGTATAGACATTTTACTGCCATGGATGTGTTGCATTGCTCGGGGCAGTTCAGTGTCTAAAAGCGTAATAAGAGAGTAAACGCAAATATCTAATATTTATCTTGTTTTGTAAAGCTACTGTCTCTAGTGTAGTGAAATAAGTTGAGAGAGAGAGAGAGAGAGAGAGAAGCCAGATGCCTGATATCTTTCCCTCTTGGAGTGTTTCACCACCCACTGCTGCCTCACCTTCCATTCTTCCCTCCCTCTTTTCTCCTCCCCCATCTCTCATGAGGTTGTGATGTTTGATCATGTTATTCAATGTTGTAATCCACGCTGCTGTCGGTGCTGCTTCTAGACACCTGAACAAGAGAGCGCTAAAAGGGACAGAGTCACAGAGAAGAAAGACAGGTTGTATAGAGAGGAGATGACAGTGGAGGATGCAGAGGCACTGAGAAGAAGAGACTGATTGGATAGATACTGCAGTGTAAGGTGACATGAGAGCACTTTGACTGCAATCTGTTCCATTCAGTTTGTCTAATGAGTGATTTTCTGAACTGCTAAAGCAATGTTCTACGCAGCAGTAGTGTTCTCCAGAGAAACTTAAGTGTTCAAGAGCAAGGATTTACTGCTACAGTTGTCGTCAGTTTGGTTTGACAAGTTGTAGTTTTTAAAAAGGAGACTTAAAAGAAGCCGTCTGCCTGGCACAGAGGACCTAAAGCTACTTGGAGTGGAAACAGGACAGGAAATGAACACTTAACTTCTGTTTGACCTGCCAGACCTAAACCAGCATGTCAGCATTTAAGAGGACCAGGATTTCCAAACGCTCGACTGAATCCATCTATGATATGTTACAGCTGGTGAGCCGAACAGTCTGATCTGAACTGATCTGTGAGAGGTTTTTTTTCATGTGATTGGATGTGGTGGTGTGATGTGAAAATGATCCTGGGATGTCAGTGATATTATGTTATGATGTCAGTGCTGCTAAGGTGAGAGGTCAACTTTCAGCTGCAGTCAGTTCTGACACTTCATGTAGGAGATGCTGATGACATTTGAGACTATGTGCTTTAATATAACTTTTGAATTTTGCTAAAATGCTAATAGAATACTAGTATTTTAAACACATGTTAGATATAAATTAAAATGTCTCATAATATTAATACTATCAATTTATCAGTAGGATGACAATTGTTAAATTGTCTATAGTCACACTTCTTCTCTGCCTAATTAGTGGTGGTGAAGAATCATGCGGCCATCCATCTTCAGCCCATGTCTTGGTCTGCATCTCCATATCCCACTGTTATTTGTCTCTGTCACTGCTCCATCTGTCGCCTGGCTGTCAGTAATTCCTCTGGTTGTTAAGGGCATGCTTGTTTATGAGAGGCAAGGCTGTCAATGTCATTGCTCTGTTGTGTGTGTGTGTGTGTGTGTGTGTGTGTGTACTGCAGGCAGTAACACACCAATCCACAAACAAGGTTCCATCATTTTCTCCCTCACAATGTTCTTTTTTTTTTTTTTTTTTATAACAAGCAGAAATATATATTTTAACCACCAGAAAGGCAACAGTATTATCTTAGTAATGCCTGCGATGCACATAATACTTTTTGTTGTTCACTCAAGCAATGTTTGTACCTGTGGTGCAGATTAACACCATATAAACTGTTATTTTGTTTGGCAATTTGCTTGTCACATTTGTTCTAAGTTTCACAACTTTGCAGTTTCCTTGCATTCAAAAAAAAAAAGAAGGAAGGATGGAAGGAAGGAATTTCAATATCAGCATGTTCTGTGTGCTTGTTTATCTTGCAGTGTTGTGAAACTGGTTTGAATATCACAATGGAAAATCGTGTTTGTCATCGCTGCAGCTAAGCCATGAAATCAGCAAAGACAAGTCCAGCTGCCTTTAAATCAGCCAGTACATACACATTAGAAGGCACCATGTGATACCGGGGATTACAAATGATAGACATTTACACTGGTTCTACCAAGACATTCTGTGGTACATTCATTTATACATCGTATTTCAGGTGACCGATAACAGCAGGTTTTGAGTGGAATTATTCAGCTTCACATGTAATACTTGTTTTTTTTTACAGAGATCATCACCTGATCAGCTGTTCATAACATAATAATTCTTCTGCAGTGACTACACTGTTTATACCATCATCATCCACAGTGCCTGCACATCTGTGTGTTTGATATGAGCGAACCGTCAAGGGATGAGAACCCTAAATGTCTCCTCCAGTGTGTGTGGTTTCAGGTTAAATTCAGGGAATGGTAATTACACCTAAGGTCAGGATTACAGTGAATAATGTTAAGGCAAGGATTAGGGACATAGTTACTGTTTTTATTTTTTTTTTTTACAGGAGTAACATTAATGAATCTGTGTTATGAATCCATCCAATTAGAGCTGTGTTCAGTGTGTGGGCTGAACTCATTCATTCCCCCAGATTTCAAGGAGATTTTTTCACTAATTGTCTTCTAATCCATTAGTCCTGGCTGAATAGAAACTGAAAGGAATTTGCATCTTCACTTTTTCCCCCTCCTTTTTTGAAGCAGATTTTACATTTGAAGCAACAGCCTTTGTGTGTTTGATGTGTACAATCTCATCAAACCACAGATACACCGATATTTGATATCAATCTAGAAGATAGTGATGTTTTTGATACTGGAAAGAGATAAATTCATAGATTGTATTAACGAAACGTGTTGCAACGCATAACGTTGCTGTAATTCTTCTCTTGGACCTTCACTCGGTTTTGCTCCTCAGTAGCCTTGAGTTTACAAAAGGAAAAAAAATGAAAAAATGTACACCTCTTCATCATACTGTTTATGCACTTTACATGTGCACAGGACGTGATCCAAGATTTTAGCTTTTCCTTAAAGTTAGTGAGCCTCTCTAATGCTCACATTCTTGTCATATTTTTAGAGTACTATCACTCTAAGCCAATGAAAGATATGACCACATAGCCAAATGTAAGTGCCATATATTAAAACACAGTAAATCTGCTACTAGCCTGAACTGACAAGTCTGCTCATGTTTGGTATTTTTTTTTATACTGGGGCTGTAGGTGGGTGCTGTTATGGCAAGCGTTTGCAAGAATGTGAGCTGTCGGTGCATATTTTCTAGTATGCTTTATTTGTCTGTGTGTGCAAACTTTACAACCATCAGTGTAAGTGCCCACATTCATAATATTTAAGAGGATCTGTTGTCCTTTTCGACAACAGCTTGGAGATGCATCAGTGCGAGCCTTTTATGATTAGGAATGACTTCAAAAACAGTTTGACATCTTCTGTTTCCTTGCCCATCTCTCTGTTTTCAGAGCACAGAGCAGGTCACTGCTTTCTGTCTCCATGACATGAATCCCCTCGAGTGCCCGGCGACGTCTTCGTCATCCTCATCTTCATCATCCCTATCCCCCAGCCCTGTGTCAGCTTTACCGCCCACAGTAGGTGCTGCTACCCAGAGACAGCTCTCCCACGCAGACAAACTCCGCAAGGTCATCAATGAGCTGGTGGAAACAGAGAAGACTTACGTCAAAGTCAGTACATGCTCTGTTGAGCATTTGTGTTTGTGTTTGACATATTAAATCCAAGCTTATGCGTGCAAGTTACTAAGGTTTTCATTCACTGAGATCTGTATGTGTGATAATGGACGTTCTGTAATTTTATGTCAGGGAGCATTTTATTCATTCTGAATAGGCACATAGTTTGATTTGATTAATATGTTCTGTTTCTTTCAGGACCTGAACTGCTTAATAGAGTGCTATTTAACACCCTTGCAAAAAGAGAGTATTCTTACACAAGATGAGGTACTTTTTTGTGACACTCTGGTTAACCAACTTATGAAAATGCACATACTTTAACAGCACTTTTAAGGTGTTAAAATGATGCTCTGTGTGCGTGATGTAGCTGGACGTTTTGTTCGGTAACCTTGGTGAGATGGTGGAGTTCCAAGTGGAATTTCTACAAACGCTGGAGGATGGAATCAGACTGGTGCCAGACTTGGACAGGCTGGAAAGGGTCGAGCAATTTAAGGTGGAGTAAGACTGATCTCTCTCACCTCCACTAGTGCCTTTAATTTGAAGATCCTCATTTTTTATTTCTTTTTTTTTCATACATGGCTCAATGCTGATAAATGTAACAGGTGAATTTAAATGAACTGGCCAGAAATTATTTGCAAAAATGTTGCTCTCAAATTTACAAACATCTATCTTTATTTGGTGTTTTATTTTTTCTTCTTTTATATTTCCACAGAAAGTGTTGTTCTCCTTGGGCGGATCTTTCTTATATTATGCTGATCGCTTCAAGATCTACAGCGCCTTCTGTGCCAGTCACACCAAGGTCCCAAAGGTGCTCGCAAAAGGTAAAACACATAAACAGTAGCAGTCGACTCATAGTGAGGTTTAAACTACTGATATGATGATTATTTAGTGCAGGAAAAAAAATCAATAGCTGATTAATTGGCCAATATAAACTCATGACAGAAAAACCTTGTTCAGGACCAAGCCACATTGACAACACTGATAAGAACTGAAACAAAACTTGGCTTATTTCCCAAAAAATAGTATCAAAGCCTATGATGACTGAAATCATAGCGTTACAGGGGCCTTAAAGGAGTGATATTTTGCTTCTTTTTTTTTTTTAATGGAACTATGCATTTTAAAACATTTCCCTGTGGTCTACATAAACTATAAATGCTATTCTTCTTCACTAATTCCACTCCACAGGTCCATCTTCAACACTATTTCTGAGTAATGACACCAGAAAGGTCATTTTGAGCGCTGGCCCTTTAAATGCACATGAGCCACATCACACCCCACCCCTTCCAGGTTGTTGACTATACTGCTCTGTCTCATTCAGCCACTTGTGTTCATTAATACAACCAACAACTAAACATTTTAGGTAACTGGCTCGAAGTTTGGACATATTTTCAGTATGACAAACAATTATGGCGTACTTGGAAAAATGTTCATCGGATATCTTGACCTTTTATGTGCAAATATCATGACGTAGCTAGTCATAGATGCAAACAAATTAAGCAGGAATTAAAAAAGGTTGTAAAAATCCACTCGATTTTTGTCAAAATGAATATAAAGATAGCTTTGCAGCACCTGGAGGGTTCAAATTCGAACTTTTTGAACTATTAAGGTCTAAATATACAAATGAATGTACCAAAGACTAATAAAAGTAGGTTTAGCAAAATATGAGCCCTTTAAGGTATAAATATATAGAATATAACTCATCAAAGGTGTATCTTAACAGAACAGCATACAACAGATCTGACAGGATGAGACAACAGTGGAACATATTTACTAACCACACTAAATATATGTTTTGAACTATTATTTTCCAACAGTCAGTTGTCCTCCATTTGAGAACATTAACCACAGGTCAACTGATACAGTTTGTAAAATGTCCCATTGAACCTTAGTGTTTTGAAGCACAGTCAACTCTTGTGTCTCTAAAAGTTGTCAATTACAGGAATGTAAATCTGCACTCAGAGACAGTTGCAGGGCAAAGAATAGCTGAAGGTGTAGTGTAGTAGAGGAAGTATGTTATTTTAATCACATGCCCTGCAGTGCTGTAGAGGGCAAGATGAAACTAGCATCCACCCACAGGGAAGCATAAATCAAACACTCATACTTTGATCATTATTTTTAAAGCATCTGAAAGCCAGGTTTACTGTAGGTGTTCTGTTGTATGCTCCAGCTGCTGCAAGACAATTTCTATGTCATCTGCTCAGTCAGTTTGTCATCTTTTACAGTCAAAACAGCCGTCTGTATCTTCCACTGCATGCATTTCCTAGGATTTTTTCCTTGTATTTGTTTCACTATAGTACAATTTTCTTGCCTTTGTAGACTGTAGCCCCTTTTACACAGCGCTTCTGTTCTGGGAATATTTCACCTTTATTACAAAACGATGTCTGTGTAACCATAATGTTGGGATCATTTGGCCCCACCTGTGTCATGGCTCTGTTACTACCTCCAGAGGCCTTACAAAGCCGTGATAGAGGGGTGACCAAATGAAACTGAAATGAATGATAAAGGTGGAATCATGATTCAGGAACACTATATTAAAGGAACACCTCTTGTTTTGCAACTAAGATGTGACGTTTTGATGATGTATGATGCGAGGAGACTTAGAAATGAGTGCTGGCCATTTACAGTAGACATATCAATGTGACCAGAAAGATGTAGAACTGGAGAGACGCCAAAATCCGTGAGCTGTTGTCACTTCAGACAGAGGATTCTATCCATGCTAACATTTGTGGAATGGTGAAAGACAGGCCGACTAAGGAGAGGTTAGCAACATGGCTATGCTCAGGGTATTTCCAGCATGCAAGTTATACGTCACACTTTACGCTGCACTGCGTCACTGCCCCTTTGATTCTGGAATGCAGATCCGTTGTGTCCAGCCTGTCTCACCTCTGTTCCTCCTTTGGCTAGGAGGATCAATCAATGGTGATCTCAGTGTAAAAGTGTCTTTTGAGAAGGGATAAATGGATAAAATTAATGTTTCTGCTCCTCCAGCAAAAACAGATCCAGATTTCAAAGCTTTCCTGGCAGAGAGAAACCCCAGACAGCAACATTCCTCCACCCTTGAGTCGTACCTGATCAAACCCATCCAGAGGGTCTTGAAGTACCCTCTGCTGCTGAGGGAGCTCTACTCTCTGACCGATCCTGACAGCGAGGAACACTACCACCTGGATGGTAAGTCACTGTTTCTGTTTGTGTTGGTGGAAGGTTAATGAAATTGCACACTGAAACTCATTAAAGTTTCATCAATGAGAATGTGATGAATCATGACATTAATGACTCAGAGTTCTTTCTGTCTCATTCAGTTGCAATGAAGGCCATGAACAAAGTGGCGAGTCACATCAATGAGATGCAAAAGCTTCATGAGGAATACGGGGCTGTTTTTGACCAACTCATCAATGAACAGACGGCAGAAAAGAAAGAGGTCGACATTTGATGTTTTTCAGTGATATTAATTTGACATCATATCACACCTTCATTAAAATCTGCTGTAATCTGCTATATTTTTTTTTTTGTCATTTATGTTTTGATCTGCTTTCTTTATCTCAGGTGCTTGACCTGTCAATGGGGGATCTTCTGTTACATTCCACAGTGGTGTGGATCAACCCACCAGCCTCTTTGGTCAAGAGCAAAAAGGATCCAGATTTGGCTGCATTTGGTAAGGCTGTAGCTGCCATAATGGACTACACTGTTATACCATTTACTGTTCTTTTGTGATGTTAGATGTGGCAGTGTACAGTTTGGGTTATTATGTTTTTACTCTAAGGCCCTCGCCACAGGGTACTGTCATCTGTTCATCGTTCATCCACATGTGCAAAAACTTTACCGTGGACCAAAGGCCACGGGTTTTCAAGTGCGGACACGTTATGTTTTCTTTTTTGCATCAAACTCTAGAAAAAGCACATTAAAAAACTGATGAAATACAGCTCAAGGATGTATACTTACGTAACACGGAAAATCCTGGCAGATCTGCAGGATTTCAGAGGACCACATGATCAGAAACGTGTTAATCCTCATGTATGAAAAAGTAAAGCAGTATGGGATATTTTGCTGATGCATAAATGACAACAATAGAGGAATTCAGTTTAGTTCCCCCTTTCTTCCCAACGGAATGCTGCATATCTGACTATGACTATCTACTAATGTAGATAAATATTACATGTACTATATATAAGGGGTACAGTGCTATCTTAACAGGTGCAGGCATGTGGTGTTTTAGCCCACATAATACCATCACGCTCTGTGTGCTATTTCAGGTGGTGGAAAAATAGACACAGCAAAAGGCAAATCCTAGAAGGATCTCTGCATTATTTTTTTAGTTTTCATGTGAAGTGTAACATGTCATCCTTACATTAATGGGATCACGTGAGCTCTTTGCACTGCCAGAAGTAAATACTCTCTCTTGAATTTCTTCTTGGCTCAGGCTCTTTAACCGCTAAATATTACATCCCCATATACTACAACTACTTCCCTGACAAGGTGTTAGTGAGTGAATGTGGATGTTTTGTATATGCAATGTCGTGACTCAGGTCCATTTTCATCTTTTACACTGCTGGAGTTGCATGTACCGAAAAGATGCATTTTTTTCCATCAAAAACTGTGAGTCAGTGTCAAATGAAATTACAGCCTGAGCTGTAGTGAATTAAGCAGTGAAATGCCTTTTGAAATGTTATTTGGTGAATGAAAAAATGCCTTCCTTAATGGTTTCTTTGATTTCTTTCTTCCTTGTCCTCATTTAGTGTTCAAAACAGCTGTTGTCTTTGTGTACAGAGACTGCTCCAAGCATAGAAAAAAAATCGTAAGTAATATTTTCCATTTTCTATTTATTAATCCAGTCTGAGACACAATATAAAGGGTGTATTGAGTGGTCTGCTGCTCTGGGTGCCTGAGGTGCTTCATAAATGGCTTCTGTAGTTATTAACGGTACATTGAGACCATAGAAATGTGGGTTAATGTCCTTTATCGTGGGACAATAGTAGGACTATTATTTCCTGTACAGTACAACAGAGTGCAATAAGCCACTCTTAAGCATTTTTATTACACTCTTGTGCTCTCTGCTGTCACCTTGATGTATTGCAGTGTTTTATAACTAAAGATTTTCTTTTTTTTTTTCTTTTTTTTGTCAGGGTGGATCTCACCGTGCATCAGTGAGCGACGACAAAGACCCTTTTCGTTTCCGTCATATGATTGCTACTGACTCGCTGCAAATCCGTGCCCTTGCAAGTATGTTTTTATCAAGAATCCTAAAGTATGAATCATTTTACATCTTTTTTTTTTTTTTTTTTTGGATAATCTTGACATTTATTTAAAGCAACTTGTACAGCAAACAGCAACAAAACCTGCCAGTTCTCAGCCACAGTTTCACAGGGTTTTTTTTTCCTGCACCTTCTTTTTTTCCCCCAAATGTTAGTTTTTTTTATTCACTTTTAACATATATTCATTAGATACAATTGAATATTTTATCACAGAGGTTTTTACATGTATGGTGCGCCAAAAACAAAACAAACAAACAGGCAATAATAGTAAAATCCAAGCAACAGCAAAAGCAGACAAACAAACTACAATGACATAAGAGAAAAACAAAATAAAAACTAGAACAAAAATAGCTTCTCAGGTGGCATTAGTTTTCACTCACATCTGACGTCCCAGTATGAGTCATTTTACATCTTGCATCAGCGTGGGGAACTTTGAGCTACACTTGCTATGTCTACATATAACTGAACTGTTTTCCCTTTTTTGGTTGCATTTTAGTTCTTCTGCACATAGATATAGGTCATTTAAATTAAAGATATTGCAGAGAAAAACTCGAATATAACATCTTGGATTAATTTTGCTCATATTTCTCGAGTTATGTAAGAAGCCTAATAGGAACCGATGACCTCTCTGAGCAAATTCTGCCATAAAACACACGAGCTCATTATTTAAAAATATGTATTGGACAAGATTGGGAATGTTTAGACGAAGCTCTTTGAGGCAGAATGTGGAATCTTTAATTTGTCTTCTTGCCCAGAGAGCAGAGAATTCAGAATTGACACAGTCAGGCAGATGTCTCCGTAATGAAAGTCTGCTCATTCGGGAGACATGAATTGATTTTGGTTTTTTTGCACATACTACAGCTTGTGAGACATTTATGAATACATTTCTTCCATAAACAAAAGTATATTTGCCAAATTGTACATATTCATGCCAGAAAGAAATTAGATTTTACTTTCAGTAGTTTGCTAGAGCTTGTTTTCTTTCTCTCTACAGTAAATTATCTCAGCATCACACATAAGCTCTAATCACATTATTATTTAAATACAAATGTACTCTGCATTTTAATGTTTAGGTGACGGCACAGAGTCATTTTTCTCTGAGACCGTTTGTCACCCAAACCACAAAGGCTGTTTGCGAAGCCCAGAAAATTTTGTCAGTGGCTCAAAAAAAGCCTCTTGAGTCTAGTCATTGTTGTTGTTGGTGTCTTCAGAATAAAATAAATGACAAATTAGCTAAACAAATCACATAAATAACCATTACAAGGTTTGCATTAAATCTTCCTCACATTCTGTCTCTGCTGTGCAAATGAGGGAGAGTCACAAAATTTTCAGACAAACATCAAAAACTAAATCTGTGTCAAAAATAGGACCAGGAATTCTACACATAGAAACAGGTGGGAACCTAGATTGCAAAAGTGTTTAGACTGTAATGGAGCTTATGTAGAAAAGTAATTTTGTTATTTTGATAAATAAACTTCTTATTACATTTGTCTGACTACATTTTGACTCGTCCTTGTAAACTGTTAATCGCCCTCTTGTGATTCTGCTCATGTGTGATCTTTTATCTTTCTAATAGCTTCTTGTTAAAGCAAAATAATATTGATGACTGAAATTAACAGACTGCTTTTTTTTATGTCTTCTCTCTCATTTCCTCAGACTCTGAGGGCACTGCAGTGTGTGAAATAGTGCACACGAAGTCTGAATCTGAAGGAAGACCAGAGAGGACCTTCCAGCTGTGCTTCAGGTGGTTATGCTTTTTTCTCTTTTAATAATACTGCTGCTAATTATTATTCTACCTCTAGCAGATGGTTTCCATTAAATAAACCGAATTAGATTAGTCCAAGTCAGCTTTATCATCAGTTAGACTTTGGAGCTCTCTCCCCCTGAACGTTAGTGCTGCTACTTGTGTTGTGAGTTTCAAATCACTGCTTAAAACTCACTTTTTGCACTGGTTTTTAATAAGAGCTGAGCTGGACATTTGACTTATCTTAGAGTTTTAAAAGATTATTTTTTGGTGATTTATATATTTATTGTTTTAATATTTTAATGCACGAACCATGTGTAAGTATTGTTTTATTCTATTTTACTTGTATTCAGTTTCCTGGTTATGTACAGCACTTTGGGGCAGTAGTGTCTGTTTTTAAATGTGCTATGGAAATAAACCTTGACTTTTACATATTTATGTTGCATACAGAAAACTGAAATTCCAAAACTCTAAGGCCCCATGGTGCAGTAGAAAGTATTTGAAAAAATAGAATATAACTATAAATGGCAGGAATTGAGGAGACAATAAACAAACAAACACTAAAGGTGTAACAGTAAAGTGACAGATGGGTTATTGACTTAAAGTGACATTTACATATTAAAGAAAACCCTACTGGTAAATGTGAACTTCTGCAATACACGTTAGACAAACTCTGTCTTTTTTAAACACCTACCTGAACAGCTGTCGTGTCTTTTTCAACTTAAAGTTCTCCAGAGAGCAAGAAGGACTTCCTGAAAGTTGTTCACTCCATCCTCAGGGAAAAGCAGCGTCGGCAGTTGCTTAAAACTGAGTCACTGCCACCCAACCAACAGTACGTCCCGTTTGGGGGTAAACGCCTGTGTGCCCTCAAAGGAGCCCGTCCTGCCATGAATAGAGCAGGTGACTAAGCCTTAATAAAATGTGCAACAGTCGTAATGCACTGCTGTTTACATGCAGTCGCAGAAAACATGTTTAGACCACCCTTGTTTTCTTCAGTTTCGTCTTTATTTTAACGCCTGTTACAACTAAAGGTACATTTTTTGGACAAATATAATGATAAGAACAACAATAGTTCATAAGAGTTTAATTTCATAGCTGATATCTATCCATTTTCTGTGTTTTTTTTGTAATAATTAAAATCACTTCCGTTCTTACATCAATATCTATGGCATTGTACTGCTAAAAACAGTGCTTTTAGGTGTTCCATGTTTTTTTTCTGTCTGCTTTCCTCACATGATACACACAGAAGTTAGTACTTGATTGCACAACCATTGTTTTTGATGACTTTTGATGGTCTAATAATTTTTTCCACAACCATACCTTAACTCTAAATTTACTTTTCAAAGTATGTCAATCACATGTGACTTACTTTTTATTTCCTATATTTCTTTAGCGTCAACTCCATCTCGAACTCTGGGCCGCAGGAAGCTCGTTAGGAATCGCTTCACCATTGATACTGACCTGGTTTTCCATGGCAACAACAACAGTCATGAATCGGATCCGTCCTACGCTTCCCTCTACTCAACTATATCCCAGAATGCCGTTCCTCAATCCCCTAAACCTCAAGCTGAAGACACAGATCGTTGGGTGGAGGAGCAGTTTGACTTGGGTTGCTATGAAGAGCAGGGGGAGGGAATTGTGGGGCAAGTCAAGGAAACGGACATTTTGAGCGACGATGACGAGTACTGCAAATCTGTCAGAGCTGGGTTGGTAGAACCCACCAACTTGGAGGATAAGATGGACCGACTCGATCTGCAGGGCACACAGATGAAGCGTCACAACCTTAATGGTGGTGTAGAAACTGGAGGTGAGATCATTCGAGGTGTGACGCAAGAACAGGAAGTCGGTCAAATGAAGCTGAGTGGGGATTTGGACTCAGTGGGCTCCATCAGTACTTGTGGTGTTGCTTTGTCGTGCTCTGCAAGCCCTACTCTAAAGCTTGCCCCGCTGAAGCAGTGTGCAGCAGAAGGGGCTACAAACAATGACCGTCATGTCATCTGGGTGAGGCGGGATGACTTTGCTAACGGGTGCAACAGTGATGTCTTCTGAAGCGCCAAACCAGAAGATGAAGAAAGAACAGAAATGGTGGTTTCTAACACTCATTATGAGTGCAAGAAAATGGGAAAGAGTTCAGACTCAAGCTTTAAAAAGTAGGATTTGGAGGAGAACATGTGTATAGATGGTGTTAAACCTCTGCTAGTCCTCCCTGTATCTCTACTCAACCTTTTCCTTCCCGCTTCACCTGCATCATCCCTGACCTGACAATCCCTAAACATCAGTGAGCAGGGAAAAGAGAACCCTCCAGCTTCATTTGGAGTTTGTGTTGGGACCTTTTCAGAGCTTTGTCTTAGGCTGCCTTAAATGGACATGACTGAAGACATCCCTCGCTGTTCTCGACACACACACCCAGGCGCTACACTTCGAAGCAGAATCGTATGTGATCGTATGAACAACTGCTGCACTGCATGCTCACTTAAAATCAACAGGCGTGTGTGTATACTGCATATAGTACACTGAAACACAGGCACAGAAACATAGGCAGCTACTGTACCGTGCACGCATAATACTGAAGAGACTTCATCACTGCGCTGTGATTCTTTGGCCAAAAATGTCTATTTTTCAACACAGGAATGTGGGTGTTATATTTTTCTGACTCAAAAAAAAAAATTGTTTGTATTTTAACACTCAAGGGCTGCGTGTTACTGAATTTCTCTTCAGGGGCTTTTGGCTGAACGACTGCTGTGTAAAAGATGGTGAAATCCAACTAGCTTTATCGTGCTTTAATTGTTTTAACTTAATATCAGCTGCACATTAAGTGTGTATAGTCAGGAGTACAATAGAGTGCCATTAACCTTGTGTACAAAAATATTCTGAAGCTCACTTTTTTGTCTTATAGAATATCCTTTTAAAATATAGTTTGGACAACAGATAGCCTACCTATTCTTTATTTAATTATTGGCTTTTTACTGTAATTTTTACTATGATACGAGTTACCCAGTGTTACAAACGACCCTTTGTGTATTTGGTGCCAGAAACAGGCTTAAGAAAGCCAGTGTTTGTGCCCTTCACATGAATGTCTTGTCTCCTGTTTTTTGTGTTTATTTTAGCCACACAGAGTAAAATATGACTTCTCTTCAATACTCTTAATATACTGGACTCAACCTGCTCTTTATTCTTGCTAAATGGCTTCATATTACCCATTACAATCCTGTTTTACTTGAATTTTCTGTGTTGTTTTTAGAGATTTTAAACAGAGCCATGTTAGTGACTGTACTGTAGCTCCAAAACCAACCATGCAGTAAACTTGTCCCTTCCCGCCCTCTCCGTCTCCTTTGTAATGTCAGCCAGCATCACAGCCACAAAGGAAAGACTTCACATCCATGACATTTTACATCATCCCTTTATTTCCAGTCTGCTCCTCCTGCATTTCTCCCTATGTCCACCAGGCTGTGCTGTTTCACTGTGTGTCATAACAACACGCTGATTGCTGAGCTCGACACAGTCACGTGCACCTTAATGGATGTAACCAACAGGCACTTACAAGGCAACTTATTCACTGCTCTGGTTCAGAGACTGAGGAGGAATCACATTTCGGGTGTTGTTGTTCTTGTCTTTTTCATTCTGATGCTGTTTTAGGTTTTAGCTTGCTGGCAGATGCTCAGTAAAGACTGTGAGGTACAATCGCCCTGTCCATAGAGATCCCGTTGGGGGGGGGGGGGGGGGGGGGGGGGG
>JAQQZY010000007.1:22276177-22292792 GCA_030068375.1 Ostorhinchus rueppellii | reverse complement strand
ATAGATAGATAGATAGATAGATAGATAGATAGATAGATAGATAGATAGATAGATAGATAGATAGATAGATAGAGTTGTGATTGTCATTTCCCACCTTTTGCCATGACAACCTCTGAGCTGCATCTACACTCTCAAAATTGCAAGTTTCAGCAAATACACGACTATTTGTGTCATTTTCTTTTGTATGGATTTAGTCATTTTAATACCAATTCCCTCTTCCTAATGTAGACTTATCACTAAAATGTCTCTTTCCATATCACAAACAAACCTCAGTACCACCCAACCCCTACAAAACCATTCCAGAGACTTTATGTAGACGATGCCAGACCGATTTTTACTATTAAAACTATCAGTCGACCTCTAGTTTTCTCAAAAATTAGCTGGAAATCTCTAAAGCAGTCATAATATGTCATCAAATAAGCATCAAGTTGAACTTTCTGGTGCCAAACCATGGATTTGTGAAGCTGATAAAACCACATTTTGCAGTTTCTGTCCCACTGTGTTACTGTAACTACACTGAACCAAATTATAAATGCAACATGGTATGGTTTCATGGAAATGTATAAATTCTTTTTCTGGCATAGATATCAAAATTTACAGCAACAAACAGTGATCAGTTTCTGACCCATAACGAAGAAAAAATGCAAACAATGCACCCGGCAACATGTTCAAAATGGCGTCCGATGACACCTGGGGTTGAACCCCAATTTTCACATCATATCTGGTATGTCCCTCATTTGCATCACGTAGTGTCACACATCTTCATCTCATTGAGTTCACGAAATTGTTTATTGTGGCCTGGGGAAAGTTCTCCCACTCGTCTACAACAGCTGTACACAGCTCCTGGACTGTAGATGGCACTGGTTCTCGGTGACGTACGTCTGTCCAGAACATCCCAGATGTGCTCGATGGGCGACATGTTGGGTGAATGCGCTGGCCACGGAACCCTAACCCTAACTCACGGAAATGGCTTTGTAAATGACTAAACTTCAAATAGTGGACACCTTGACGTCCCGCAACCATCCAAAGTAATATTCCAGTCTGCAGCATGCCAATGGCACGTTCCCTCACGACTGGTGGCATCTGTGGCATCTTGTTGAGAGGACACAATGCACGTTTTGGACCGGCTTTTTATTGTCCCCAGTCTAAGGAGGGGCCATGACATGGTGACGCTGCTTGTTGAGCGTGTCCACAAGACACATGTGGTTGACCACCAGATTTACTCAAAATAAGTGCAAATTGCAGTCACATGGAATATTGACAAAACAAAGCCTCCAATAATTACTCAGTATGACCACAAACAAATCTTGCATATTGTGATCTGATTGAGCAAAGCGCAAAAAATAACAGAACAGTATAATATGTTGCGTTTATAATTTTGTTCAGTGTAAATTAGATAGCTAGATAGATAGATAGATAGATAGATAGACAGACAGACAGACAGACAGACAGACAGACAGACAGACTTGGAAATTCATAATGTCCTTCCAGAGGTCTCGTTTAACCCATAAAGACCCAAACCGCCATTTGCAACCAAATTATCTACTGACATAAACTGTTTAATACCTGCTGATCCACTAGTCCTATTAATACATGTAAATAAAAACAATTAGTGTAAAAGTCAGTTTGTCATCTTTTCATAGTCATCAGATCCATTTGGATGTTCAGAGGCTCCATAGTGAACATGGAAAACCTGTGGAATTTGACAAATGTTGGTGTATGGTCACACTTATTTTTATGATCTGTAAATGATTTAATTTGTAGAAGAAAAAAAAAATCACATTTTCTTCAGTTTTCTCTGTTTCTGTTATAATGATCTTTGAATTTGCTCTGAGCTTTAATGAACACCTACATGATCAGTGAATGAAATATTGGAAAATAAATGATTTATACTGGAAAATACCAAATACAGATGATAAATGGTGATAAATCACTTAATAAAGATTAAATAGAGTGGAAAAAATAATGTGGAAACAGCCACAAAAGTAACACTGGGTCTTTTTGGGTTAAAGTCACAAAACCTAAACATAAAACTCCAGATGACCTTAAAGCTGCAGGAGTCGAAACACATGCAGAGAAAAAAAACAACACTAGAATTCACTCCTCTCAGTCAAAACCAAAATACTAAATATTAACTTAGATGAACCTGATGCTGTTGCACATAAATGAAGCTTCTGTGTTGAGACTGAGCATTACACATTAAAATGGTTGTTATTCAAATCATTCCATATTTTGTTTAAAAAGCTAATCTATTTAGAAAGGTTTTATTTAAAACAAGCAATGTACCGTTTGTTCAGAGTTTCATGTCTGATTGATTGATGCTGTCTTAGATAGGAAGTTGTTGTGTGCATGTGCGCCGTTCAGATCGTTATTGTAATGGCTGCCGTTAAATAAACTATGGATGAGTGAGGACAGTAGCGAGTTCATGGTCTTTTATCCATCAATGCAGCCATCTCCCTCAAACATCCCGCCAGAGAGTGCAATTCGTGGTATTGTTTTTATAAACCCAACAAAAACATAGAGAAGGAACACTTACAGAAGTCTAATCTCAGACAACCTGAATCACAGTATACTGAAAAGTAACTAGAAAAGTACTCGGAGAGCGCAGACCTCTGCCAAGGTAGTGTTTGTTCTTTCCTCCACTAGATGGCGCTGAATGATCTCATATGCAGATCTGTGTCGCTATGCCCTATCTCGTAATGATAAAGAATCCTTTAAAATTTTCCTGGATCCAGACGGCGATCTGGATCGCCTCCAAAATGTAATCATCTCTTCCTTGTCTCAGAGTGGACATATCCTGAAAATTTCATCAAAATCTGTCCATAACCTTTTGGGTTATGTTGCTAACAAACAAACAAACCAACCCACAAACCCTGGCAAAAACATAACCTCCCTGGCGGAGGTTTCTGGAATTTTTGCTCAGTGATGCTGAAACAATGGCATCAGCTTTTTCCACAGACGTCAGGTGACTTCAGAAAGAGGTGCACCATACATTGCATTACACATGATCTTCTGTTGGGGTAGATATAAATATAAAAAGTAAGTAACTGATAGACAATCATTTGTGTTGGTGGTGTGTAATATGCAGTAAATATGTTGTGTAGTTGTGAAAGAAGTAAACACAGCCTTTGCTAAAGCTGTTCATCCACAGGACACCTGTTCAGATCTCTGCTTTCCTCACTCAAAAACTCTGTTTCATGCGTTGGTTATTTGTTTTTATCCTCGTCTGTTCTCACAAAAATGATTCCAGATGTCACCGGGGTGTTTATAGTACATACATATTTTCTTTTGTGAATCTAGCTGAAGTAGGATTTCATACTGTATCTGTTGTTCTGAAAGTTGGTCTAAGGATTTTTGGAGCACATGCAGGCAGCATTTCTTTGGAAGGGTAAAAAGCTAATAAATGACTTTTGAAGGGCACATTTTACCACTAAAACCAGCTCTGCTGAATATTCACTGAAGTGCAAGACTATTTTTCACACAGAGAGTCTTTAGATCTACAGGGTGTGACATTTAAACAGAAGCTAAATGGACTGTGTTGTTTACAGGCCTTTATCCCCAGAGCTTTGTAATTAGCCTTTTATTCACCTATTGAAACACTGGTAGTTCATGTCTGTTCTGACCACCGAGAACCTGACAAATACACATGGTCACAAGTTGTTCCTCTGTACAGAAAAGGTCTCTGTCTTTGTCTCCCTGAACTTTTTCCACTTCTTTTACAGCTTTCTCCTCTTGATTGCAATCTTGTATTTCCATTTGTAGGGCAACCTTGATTTTTGTTGAAAACTAAATGCCGCCTGCGTATTTTTTCAACAAACAACGGCGTCCAGTGAAATGTCTGTCATCCATTTTGACACCTGAGACCTTTTTGCACTTCCAGATTCATTTCCTCCTGCCTAAAGTCACATCACACTTCCAAAATGCAGGACAATTCCTCTTTTCAGTGTGACACTTGGTCGTTTTGCAGCCTGGAGTTTCTGTCACTGCCAGCTCAAAGAAGTCTTTTATTTGTCCAGTTCAGTGATCCTTCACAGAAGTAATAGAGATGCACATTTTATTCCTATCTCAGCTGCACTATGTCAAACTGTCCTAGGTGGAAATAAAATGTTAAATAAATCATGACTAAACTGTGCTTTTCAAAATGACAGTCTTGAAGTAAAAAAAAATAATATGACAAAGAATATTAATTTATTTAAATATAGTTATATCTGTAGCATTCATTGCAGTGACAAGGAATGAAAACCTGCATCATACAGCGTGAAGACGATGAATTCATAAAAAGGTACAGAGATTTTAACAAAGTAGCACTGAAGCAACAAGAAAAGAACTGTGTGTGATGGGAAACAACTACTGCACATGTTTACACAGACAACTTCCAAATATGCAGAATATTTTCTGTTAGCGTTCTGCCACATAAACCATAAATTAAACTTGTTTGAGACAAAGAAAATCAACAGAAAGATTAAAGCATTTATCTCTAAATAAACTATAGTTTCATATTTCTGGCAGTGAACAGATAGAAATCATCGGAACATGCTGATGCATTAATTATGGATGAAAATCTGCATATTCATACCTAAATGGCACTTAGTCATTAATCAGTCAGTCATATTCAGTAAGTGGTAAATCTACCATACAGTGTGAATTTTGAGCAGAACAACATATTATATTCCCTTCTATATTTCACTTGCACATAAACCTGGCTCTTAAAATGCTTCATAATTTATATGCAAATAGCAGGTTAGCACATGTTGTTATCTGCAAGTCAAAAATCCCTTTTGCAGAAATGAGAAATGGACAATCTTCCGATGGTTCTCTTCACTAAAATCCTAAACCCTTCCATCCTTTATTACCACCTCCCTATTATATTTTACCTTCTAAAGAAGAAGAAATATCATAATATTTCGTTTATTAATAACATAAACCAGAGATATCAAATACAACGGAGGGAAAACACAAGCGTTTCTGTTCAAACTCTGCACCAGAGTAGTTATGTGGTATGTTTTAAGGACAGTGAATGAGTCTCAGAGCATCTCCAATGCGCTTGTAGTTTATGCAGCTGAAAATGTAAGAAGTGTACCTGCATACAATATACAAACCTCAAATGCATGTTAAAAGTAATTTAGGAGTCCCACGGGTCCTCTCAAACTTTTAACACCCATTTATACCGTCTCGTAGGCCAGATGGATATGTATTCCTGAAGCAAATTATCCCTCATTATTTGGAAACTGAATGAATGCTTTTAGTGCTTCTAGGTGCATTAATTCATTTGCAAGGAGAAAGCTCTTGTTTGGGGAAAAAAAAAAAAAACCTTCAATTTTATAACCGCTGCAGTCACAACCCACAGTAGAGTTCAAGCTGTTCTGCAAAAGGAGATGACGTATGACTAATGTAAAAGACTATTTGTAATTAAATAGAGAAGAGAGGGAGGGGTGTACTGACATCTTGCATACACATGTACATCCAAACACCTCTGGGATTGATCAGGTTTGCTTGATAGGTTGACACAGCCCTCAGATCTGAGCCTTAGCTTCATGTTTTGACATTTTGGCACAGTACTCAGATCTGTTCCTCACGTTTTTTGTTTTATGTTTCTTCACAGCCCAGCAGGCAGATAAATCTTGTGTCATTTTCTGGTGCTGTACCTCTTCTCCATGTTTTTTTTTTTTTTTTAAATCTATCCAATCACTACTACACATCTTGTAATTAAAGCAGTTACAGATGAAATAGTATTCCAGCGTTTAACATGTAATGGTTGTTGATTATATAGTTAATGTTTGGCTTCGTTGCTTTAAATGAATTTGCATGAATTGGTGTGGTGTGTATCCAAATACACAAATACACTGTTCTGTGACACACTTCAGCATGCATTTAAAAGTGATCATGATCATCTAACTTTTATGTGAGTTGCTTCAGCAGTGGCTCATGATTGTGAACTTAATATAACCAGACTTTATATCAAATGGCAAAAAAGGCATTTCATTAATTATAGCACTGTTGAGTACATGAGGTTTCTAAGCAAAGATCCGTTTTACATTTGATTATAGTGGTGGTACATAGAGTGGGGTATTAAGTCTTTCCATTATGTATGGTGCTAAACAAATTTATTAGACATCTGTCAGGAAAACAAGAAAACCTAAATAACTTCATAATATAGCAAAAATGCAAATGAACAATTTCATTGTTATTCATACAGAAAATGAAAAAATAGTCCTTGTTGACGAACAATAACCAAAAATGTCAATATTTAGTGTGTCCACCTTTGGTGCAGATAACAGTTTGCATTCTTGCTGCCATTGTTTTTTATGTAGTTTTACACAGGAATGCAAGATAATAACTGGAATTGTGCAACTTCATAAAAAATAGTCATTTGCTGCTGCATTTCCCTTTGCATTTTTGGAAAACATTAAACTTGAAAATTTATGGAAACCAACAATAGTTATATTTTAGCATTAAAGATATGGTTTTGATAAAAGGATCTGGTGGATTAACCATTATAGAAACATAAAAAGATATTTAGGTCAACAGAAATACTGTTCAATTATTATGGCAGCAGTGGAAAACACCTTATACTGCGTGGAGGTGGAAGAATACATTTATTAAGCACTGTACTAACAAAAAATTGAACATTTTCACATCATATAATAATTATGATAAATTTATGGTGATGAAGAGACAGTAAGATGAAAACAGAAGTGACACAATAAGACAAAAACAACATGAAGATATAACAATAAGAAAATGATGTAAAAGACAAAACTTATGAAAGCAAGCAAAACAGTCCCCAACATAGAGATGGAACTTTCAAAACTGTTTTAAGGATATAATGTTTATTCAGCATTAAAATATGCATGGATAATATTTAGTAGTACTGCAGAATGTTGCAAGAATTGGAAGTGTTTTATACCTGTCACTACCAGCAAAAATAAACCTTAAGAGATAAAATAAATAAATAACTAGAAAAGCACTCGGAGAGTGTAGACCTCCGCCCCCTTGTGTCCGGCTGAAGTTGCTGTAGCGAACAAATGAAGGAACACACACACAAACTCGGGCGATCACATAACCTCCTGGCGGAGGTAATAAAACCATTCAAACACACTCAATGCAGATCATCCATCAAACATTTTCAAACCTTCAATGATATTTACCCCTGGAATGACTTTGACACAAAGATTTCATATCAATAGCTAGAAAAGCACTCAGACAGTGCTGACCTCCGCCAAGGCAGTGCAGTTTTTGCATTTGTGTAAGGATACTATAGCATTATGCTGTGTAATGAATGCAAAAAGCATGGGAAGACATTATTCTCCAGGCAAGTGTTAACTGAAAAGAATTATAAGTATTACTGTAATTTGTTTTGAATTTGAGTGCAACCTTATAAGTATTGGTCAAGTTGTGTGATGTTTTCTATTTTGTTTCTTACTTCGGTCCTGAGATTACAAATTTTTACCACATGGACATTTTAAAATGGCACAAGTATTCTGTGTAGTACCCAGTATAGGCTACAGTGACATGAAAGCGCAACATGGGATTGACATTGACTGTATCTGTGTACTATTTTTATGTATTTTTGTGACTAATATTTTACAAACTCTAAACCTAAATAAATGAGGAAATTTACCAAGAAAAATTATTCAATCTCAATTATCAATTGAAAAATGCAGAGTAGAACAAAATGTCTCTTACGTCAGTCAATAAGGTTTTTAATAAACCAAACCGTTTGTAAATCCGTCAAGAATTCAGCAACTTAAGTGTATTTTTGTCCAAGTGGCTCACATGTCTCATTCGCAACCTCTTGTTTCTTTGCTAGCTAATACCCAACTGCATCCACACAAATTGTCATTTAGACAAAATATGTTGTTGTTATACAATTATTATTGGTCTCACGGGAAGCCTTACTAATGGCTGTAACAAACACACAACTATGCAGCGATTTTCGGAAAGAAAAACTGCAATTTCAACAGGTCTGCGCAGCCTGAATCATAGCCACGTTAATAAGGTTTTTAATAAACCAAACCGTTTGTAAATCCGTCAAGAATTCAGCAAGTTAAGTGTATTTTGTTTGTGTAGGTCGCTCACCTTCCATCCACTACTATAGAGCGCTCCGGAAATGTCCCCCTAGGTAAGATGGCGGACCGAAGTCCCCCTAGGTAAGATGGCCGACCGGTGACGACGCCGGCGAAAGTCCCATCAGCCATCTAGCCTTTCTATGCATGTTTCTATGTATATCTATGGGCGGAGCCGCAATGCTTCGTACTACAGACGGATCCAGTGAGAGTTTACGCACGTCTGATGACGGAGCAGAGCAGAGACGGACCGGATACGCATCCGGTGGAATCCCGCTGTGAGGGTGATCGCCCCCTTGTGGCAGGCTGAAGTTACTGCAGTGAATGAACGAACGAACGAACACACAAACTCAGGCGATCACAATACCTCCTGGGCGGAGGTAAATAGAATTACTGCAAGATAAAATATATTACAATAACGATACTCACACAACTTATAGTCAGGTTATAAAATGAAATGTTAAAATTCACAGCACGTCAACTCTCTTCCTTTGTCACATCCACCTTAAGCTTTTTGCAAGGCTAAAATAAAATCAAATGTGGTTTATGAATAATTATTAGCCCATGGTATGCATCTTAAAAACAACGCCTTATGCATCAGTGTTATTAATGCACCATTACTTTGCAGTGTGTTTGCCATTATGGGAATCATTTTACTTAAGCAGTGTAAGCATTTAACAAAGTCATTTTAACACAGAGCTTAATGCTATTTGGAAGTCCTCTGAGACTACTGATGCGGCCTATATTTTCATTTGGATGAAACGCTCTGAAAGTTTACTCATCTGTTCAACTCATTTATAAAAGTCTGCAGGTGGAACATGCTTTGTGCAGTATTAATATGGGAATTATAGGCTCTTATTGTGTGTAATACAGCTGAATTCAAAGGTAGAATAAGACTACCTTTAAGCAAAAACAAACATCTGCTTCAGGGTAGAAGCAGGAAACATTTTGAACCTGTGTCTGAATGAGAAATGTGAGGAAAGATTAAAATTAGATTTAAGTCTGAGAATATCTGCAGAGTAGTTTAGGGAGCTAAAAATCCAATTCACACTGAGGAAACTACCCTGAAAATTGTAACTATAAGAGCGGTGATTATTAGTACTTTTTTGCCCCAGCTTCGTTGAGTGATATGACTTGACTCCCCCTTTCAAAAATGTGTTTTGAACCTTTACAAAAAGCTTTTAAAGTTATTCTATTTCCTGGCCTTTCACACTGCAAGAGCAATTACACTACTTCCATTTCGTCTTTCCTTTGAGTCTACACTTCACATCTTCTGCTCCCGGATGACAGGATGTTGATGAGCAGTTTCGGGGCAATTTCAGAAGTCTGTGTGAACGGCATTGTTTCATCGGCATCTGCTGACAGCCGGTCCGTGCACTGACCCTTATGAGTGGCCTTGGGTCCCTATGCTCTGTGTATGTGTAGCTTCAAGGGCTCACTCTAAGTACTTCATTTTCATTGGTCTGTGGGAATTAATTCTATCTTGAAGAGCACTGAGGCCTTGAAACCAGTGTTATTTGAACTGAATACAATACGTGCACATGCCTTTGTTTATGACAGTGTTTCTCAAACCGTGGGTGTTGATCCTAAGGCAGGGTATGAGATCGCTTAACCCATAAGGTCCCAGCTTTTGTGGCAGTTCTCAAATGAATTTTTCTCTCTGTTTAACCTTTCCGAAGTGATTTATAACCATTTATTATATTATCCTCTCAATTTTGCATTTTTCCAGTGGAAATTGTGTATTTTCCTATGTTAAATTGAGTGATCATGTAGATGTTCATTCATTCATTCATTCATTCATTCATTCATTCATTCATTTTTATAAACCTGCTTTATCCTCACTAGGGTCACAGGGAAGCCTATCCCAGCTACTTATGGGTGTAGGTGGGGTACACCCTGAACATGTCACCAGCTAATCACAGGGCTGACCTTTACCTATATTACTATATATCATTTTCCTGTAGTAAAAATGAATCATGTAGTGGACTCTATTAACAGAATTCACCGTACAGTGCTGTGTTAAAGATATGTTTGTTATCATGTGTAACACTGTGATCCCGAGTTGAGGCAATCCAGGTGATTTGACCCTATGTGATAAGAGTTTGGCTCTGTGGTTGTTCTAATGATGGACTGCACCATGTTTGTTTTTAGCCAGTTGTAGATATATGGCTAAATAAATGACACACCGTTGTATTGTCAATGTGAGAAATTGTCTCCTAATTTATCCAATTTCCACAATAAATAAATAAATAAGATTATTCGTGTAGTTATAACAAGATAATTTCACATTTCACATTTATATTTGGAAAATGATTGTTTGAAGTCATGGTCTTATTGAGTTGACTTGTATCGCTCAAGCATACATTTAAGTTGACTGTAATTTGCACCAAAAAATTATTCAAAGGAAAACAAAAAGAAAATGTATGATATTGATGTTTCTTTCAATAAAAGTTAGGCTGTACTTTTTTTCCTCCATGGGAGGGCCAACAGAAAAAGTCTGAGAACCACTGGTTTATGAAGACATAAATATGATTGCAGTTGTTTAAATAAGCCTTGATCAAACTAAGAACATCCAGAGACACCATTCAGAGGTATTTTTTGGTTGCTAAACAGTAAGTTCATTATACAGTTTATCACTATGTTTACATGCACGCTGCTCCCTCTGATCCGCCTGAGTCTCCTCCCATTTCCCCAGCCATTAATGTTATAATTCTCCTGTCAACAGCATTGATCTGGGGTCTACTGAAGATCTGAAGATGTTCCTCAAAGGCCTTCAATGACACTGCTCCTGTTGGGCTAATGCTAATGATGCTATTGCGACGTGTTGTGTGTGTATTAGGAAGGATGAAATACGCAAACTGAATTTCACTAATAAAGTTAGTTAATATGTTAAGATAATAATAATAGAAAATGTATTGTTTTACTGCATGTTACCCCCCACACTAATCACACATGCATATGATCAACTGGGGTAGAGGCAAAGACCCTCCCTGCTACAAATGGACACTCCAAGAGAAAAATCTGCATATCTAGTCAGAGGGAGAAACACACCTACTGTGAAACATTATGAGAGAAGATGTCAGCAGGTTTTTAGATATGAGCAAATATCAAAAAGTCAACATTTTTTAGGAACTGTTTGATGGAAGAGAGAGACTGAGTTCACAAAGTGGAACATTTAAAATCAGTACAAATGTCAGAAAAATTCTTATTTTTAATGGATAGGCACAGCTTTGTGTAAATAGGAATATCAGAAAAATATTCACTTCAAATGACCTTGTAAATGGCTTATTTGGAATACTGTCTTTTTAATAGGGCTGTCAAAATTAGCACATTAATGTGTATTAATCCATCGTCATGATTAATCTGATTAAAAATTGTAACGCAATTAACCTATTTGCAACACAGAATGATTCTGTATGTCTCTGCCGATGCATTTGGGTCAGTTTGTCTAAGTAGAGTTACCGTTGTGTACGCACAGATGTGTAGTTGGTCCAGCAGTGACAGGCAGCAGAACCAACCTATAAAGATGAAAGACACTAAACAGCACATTAACCCTTTGGATGGAAATATGTGGATTAAAAAACAAGATAGAACAGTTGTTTAGAGTTGTTTTGTTGAAACTGTTGGAGGTGTTTAGTAAACACATTAAGTGTATTTATAGTTTGACAGAACTACTCTTCAAGGATTAGGGGAAAAAATGGAATATGTGTGCATGTAAATGTGGTCATTATTGCCTTTGTCTGATCAACTCAGTTATATAGTCTACCTCACTAGCACTTTGTTGTTGCCTGCTCATGTTTTTTCCCTGTGATGGAGCTGTCTGTCTGCTGCAATTTACTCTTCCAGGATCAAGACACATAAAGGAATAACAGTCAGAGTACGAGTTCACATGAGTAGTTCACCTAAGACATTAGGTTTGCTCCCTTGCCTCTGGCCAAATTCGATGGAATAAAAGCAAACAGATGAGGACAAACTGTTCAGTTTAGTTCAGTTCAAAGGACATGTGCTGTGGGATGAGGACAAAGCTTGGATACAGCGGTTTGAAGGTGCTTGACTTGAACCTGTCTCGGGCATGGAGGCATTTGTTGATTGAAATCCGAAGTTAAATAATAATGAAACAATTAATGCTTCTAAATAAAACCATCTTCCATGAAGCAAATACAATTATCTTACCTGCTCACCAGAACTGTTCCAGTCTTTGTTTCTCATTTCCTCCTTCCTTTTTAAAAAGATATTTCTGCCATTTTATGACGTCATTATAAAGAGTAGGGGTGTGACTCATGTTCTTTTATGTACCTGTCATTGATTTGTCTTCGGGGCCTTGATAAGTGAGATTAAAAATACATTTTATAAACGGGTTTTAAAGGACTTCTCAGCCCACACAGGAACAAAAAATCCCCACAATGGTGATAAGTCATTAATTTGCATGGTCCTTGTGAGCGTGTAGCGTTTATTAAAACTCTCCCCTGACATTGGCTGTGTTTGCCCTTTATCTCCATGTGCAGGTGGAATCTTTGAGACCCGAGAGAGCGAGCTGGTGAGCATGGACGAGCTGGCTTTCAAGTTTGCTGTGAACAACATAAACCGCAACAAGACCCTAATGCCCAACACCACCCTCACCTATGACATTCAGAGGATCAACCTCTTTGATGGCTTTGAGGCGTCCAGGAGAGGTAAAGTATGATGACTGAGATAAGCCACATCTCATCAAATGGTGATAAAACAGTCATGAAAAATACAGCACTAAAGAAACATCAATGTTGTGTTTCATGTGATGCTCACATAATAAAAATGCCTTTTATCAGAGCCTTTGAGAACATGATAACCTTAAATTTCTTAATTTGTCTGCAACGGAGATGAATCCTATGGAATCAAAAACTGTGAAATAGTGATTAACAAGGTGAGAAGAGGGGAACTTGTAGTCACTCTGGATTTAAAAGGATTAGCTTGGTTCAAGGGTTTCTTTTTTTACTCTTTCCTTCTTATCCGTTGTAGACACAGTAGTTGATGTCTTTTTAATGTCTCTGCGGGGAGTCTGTAGGTATTCTGAATCGATAAAATTAGCATAGCCAAGTTTAATTACTGGCTATATGGGATCAATAGCACCTCAACTTTGAAGTGACGAAGTGCATATAAAACCCCTGATGGTCCCCAGAGTATTTATGTATGCGCTCCATGATGAATGACACAGTCATTTTAGAATTATTGATGATAACTATTCACAGTTTCAAACTCTGCCGGAGAAAAAAACACTATTTTCCACCTTTGAGGAGCTGCTGGTGACATCCATCATGAAGTGAGCTGAATGTCATTATTCAGAATACAAAACAGGAACAGTTTAAGTTTAAATCACACAAACCAGCTGACCTTTTATTTTTTCCACCAACAGTGTGTGACCAGCTGGCTCTAGGCGTGGTTGCTGTGTTCGGCCCATCACACAGCTCCTCCGTCAGCGCTGTTCAGTCTATTTGTAACGCTCTGGAGGTCCCTCACATCCAAACCCGCTGGAAACACCCATCGGTGGACAACAAAGACACTTTCTTTATCAATCTGTATCCTGAGTACACAGCCATCGCAAGGGCCATTCTGGATGTGGTTACGTTTTTCAAGTGGAGGAAGCTGACGGTGGTCTATGAGGACAGCACAGGTACACGCCTTCTGTTATCAGCCTTAGATATCCTTTGTCAAGAGCTTCACACTTACACCAGAATTCAAAATACTGTCCCCCTTCTCTGTCCTCAGCATAGACCAAATAAAGAGGCAGCACTGTTTATGTAGATATGGAAAAGTGAAGCCAAATTATTATGGGAAGGATCTCCTGCTCTGTACGAGAGTTCTAGTGTATTCCATCATATGATCCTTGCAACTCTAGAATACTCTGGTGTACAGAGGAGTTTATGACTGCAAAGGTGCCCAAATCCCGTGGCTGCAAAACAAATCAAATCATCACCCCTCCACTGCTCTACTTGACATCTAGTATGAGGTGTTCGTGCCGATGTGTTTGTGGCTTGTGCCAAATGTGACACTGTGTATTATAGCCAGGCAACTCCAGCCTGATCTCATCTGTCCACTATATTTCCACATGTGTTGGAGTCTATTTTGATGTGTGATGCTGCTATGTTTTAGAGAGAAGAGGCTTTCTCCAGCCAAACAAGATGTCCAGACAAGACTAATCAACCCATACTTGTTCAGTCTTTCTCTAATTGTACTGTCGTGAACTTTGACATTTAACATGCTCTTGTCTGATTTTTGGTTGAATTTGCAAGGACATCTACTCCTGGGAATATTAGCATCTGTCTGAATGAAGGGTGTCCAATAAGTCAATCATGATCAACCAGTAGATCGAGAAGGTAGTGCAAGTAGATCCCATGGCATTAAAAAAACAGCTGTTAGCCTACGAGCTAAATGATGTTGTTGTTTGCGATCCTGCAGTCGAACCCTACTGAGATAGATCATTTTGTGTTGGTCATTCACTTTTGAATAATCTTTGTGACTGCAGGATAATGAACTTCATGTTGGACTTCCTCATATTGTTTGGAAATAGCATTAGAATCCATCCAATGATGGCTAGAAATGCCTGCTTCTCTAAGCTCACTGGTGGTGCCATTGTGTTAAAATACCTGATCCTGGACCAGCAAACTGATAAAAATTCTGCCTTTATAGAGGTGGTCAAAATTGCTGGTGATTGATGAATTATAAGTATTCACATAGCAGCACCTGGTTGCTAGTAAGAGTGTTCCAATTTTTACCTCCGCCAAGGAGATTATGTTTTCATCGGCGTTGGTTTGTCTGTTTTTTCTGTCTGTTAGCAAGGTAACTCAAAAATTTATGGGCGGATTTTGCTGAAATTTTCAGGGTATGTCCGCTCTGGGTCAAGGAAGAGATGATTAAATTTTGGAGGCGATCCAGATCACCGTCTGGATCCAGGAATTTTTTAAAGGCATTCTTTATTAATGCGAGATAGGGCATGGTGGACCAAATTTCATTATGAGGTCATTCAGCACCATCTAGTGGAGAAAAGTACAAACACTACCTTAAAAAAAAATTACAAACACTATCTTGCCAGAGGTCTGCACTCTCTGAGTGCTTTTCTAGTTTTATGTACTGCTTTGGTCAACGTTTTGTTAAAAAATAATAGTTTTTGCACTGGTAAGAGGTGGGCTTTTGGCTGTAGCGCAATTGGTATATCACGCAAAACTTCAATGGAAAGACCTTTTGTCATAGCTAGTCACATGAATTAAAAAAAAAAAAAACCCAACAGATTTTGACAGATGTTACAAGTGAAGAAGAGTTTTAAAAGAAACATGGCTTGGTATGTGTGGACACACGTGGAAAAGAGAATCATTTTTTAATTTAGTAAGGATAGAACATTAATATATAATAATAATGAATATACCTTTAAATCAACAGGATATTTACGTTCGTCAACCATGTTTAAGGAATGATTTCATGTGTTATCTCACAATAATAGTAGTAATAATAATAATAATAATAACAACAACAAATCTTCACATTTGTGATTTCATGGAAAAGCCAACATTACGTACTTGTGTTTTTTTTTTTTTTTTTGACATTTCAGTGAAGTTTGGCCACATTCATTGGAAAAGTGACTAATGTCTCAAAATATGCCATTACAGGCTACATTTTCTGAAGATTGAAAACAGAGCCCAAAGGAGGTACAGAAGTCTTGTTTCCTCTCAGACCCCTTGAATTGCAAAATACAAAAAGCTTATTAAGAAACCTACCCAGCGAGCATAATAATTGCCTACTTCAGCTCTAGAGATCTAACTAATTCACTTGTGCAGAAGAAAAAAAAAAAAACAATGCCTTTCAGACACACTCTTGTTACCAATTATAAGTTTCCTTGTCTGCATCACTAGATACCAGCCATGTCAGAGGGGTGACAAAATAGAATTCAAATCCCAATGAACTTTGTTTTCTTGACCTTAAGATATAATGGGTAAATCATTACTCACTAACTGCATTTCGATTGACAGTGCCAGTCACCTTTATGATGCACAGTGAACCCAATCTGTGACAGGCCATGAGTGTCTCATATTAAACCGCCTCCAGTATTCCCGCCCTCTGACTCCACACTGTGGAGAGCCAAACCATAACAGTGATGGCCTTAAAACTGGCAGTGTCCTGTTTAAAGTACCCATAGAATGTGAAATGCCGATGTTGAAATGTCATGGTTTATAGATTTTTTTTTTTCTATCTTTTATTTTCAATCAGAAATTTATTTTCCAGAAATGTCATACACACACTGTCACACACCGGGATACACAGGATACAGGTTTGTGTACATCCTGCTAAGAAATGGTGTGTGTGTTTTCTGCAGGGAAGACGTAAAAGGTTTAATAAAGTTTAGTATTAGGGCTATTTCAGGACAGGAGTCTAAGGCCAAGTGTTCAGACTGCAGCCAAATGTGGCCCAAATCTGACTTTTTGCTGCTATTTGAACTGTATCTGACCTTTTAAAGGAACAGTCCACCGTGTTTTCATACTGAAATATGTCCTTCTCTGACCTGAGACGAGTTGATAGAGACC
>JAQQZY010000007.1:22229113-22241236 GCA_030068375.1 Ostorhinchus rueppellii | reverse complement strand
CTACACAGATGGAGGCACACATTATGGTGTGGTAGAGTTTTCAGATTTAAACAGAGGCAGGAAGAATCACTAGACCTACATCAACAGCACCACAGAAAAGTGTGTTTTTGTATATATATATATATAATTTTGATCATATATAAATCATCACTCATGCATGCAAAAACTACATTGTTTGTTTTTTTTTTCTTAATTGCTCTTCGGGGCCCCCTAAGAACCACATAATTTGCAGTGTAGCGACTGGGGAGGGAGGAATAATAAATTCCATGTGATCCAGTTAGGTGCAGTTTAAACAGAGTGAGCACCCAAATGGAAGCTGTCAGTGGTGTACACATTAAATATTCACTGAACAAGTTTGCAAGCTTCACTATATTTTTTTAACAGAGTGAATAGATGGATTTAGGACTTATCGGTTTCTGACAGTCCTATAAGTTAAACTGTGTAGAAGTGATTTGTGATTTTGTCTCTAAAATGAAGTATAAAGCCCACACTGTGAAAATATGTCAGAAATGTTGAATTATCAATGTGCTCTCTCACCTCATACTTCAGTGTCTACTCTGTTTTTTCTGTATTTCTTCTGATTTGTCAACCACAAATGATAAAACATGTATTATTTTCTTCATCTCATTATTGTAAAGCAAAATGGTTTAATTTCTTTTATGTTTATCTTGATTTCTCTCATGTCTTTTCTGTCACCCTTTTTTTCTGTGCATGCTTGCGTCAGGCGTTTTGTTTCTTTTACGGGGTTCAGTCCCGTCAGTCCCAGCGGCGTGGCTCCACCTCCTCCTCTGGCACCTCTTTATCGACTGATCTGGAGAGCGGCAGGCTATTAGGGGATGACACAGAGTAGCAATGGCAATGCACTTAACACACTTACACACGCTACACAATAGGTTAGTAAACCTTGCAAACATGTGCTGTCCACCTTTTGTACCTTGTGAAAATACCCCATAATCCAGTCCATTTACCTTTAATGTTTGACTTCATGTAAATTCTTTCCCCTTTTTTCCTTGTGGATTAATTAACCTCTGATAACACTGTGATTTCTATTACATTTTAATGCCACAATATCCATCCCAAGACAGTTTATTTATTCATATTATCCTGAAGTCATAGTTTAATTATAGGGAGATTTAATAAGATTCCAGCCTTTTCATTATTAGAACAACCTCAGCATGTGAGGAGGGAGAAAATACCTCTCCTCTTGTAGACATATTCAAAGAAAATTGGAGCCTTCCTATCAGGCAAAACCAAGGACATTTAATAAAAAAAAATAAAAAAAAACTCATAAAAGCAAGATTTGAGCCTTTAAATAAAATGTCGGCTTTTTGATTTGATCTCCAAATATTTCAAGCTCTGAAGTTGAAGAAGTATAACATCTAAGTTTAAGCTGTTTTGCTATTTCTTACCAAAAAACTAAAAAGTTATGCTTAATTAATTATAGTCTCATCTAGCAGTTCAATACAGTGTAGTAGCAGACGTTCACTGCCTACTGGGAAATCAAATGATAGGAAGTGATTTGAATATATTTTCCCCCTCTTTAGAGTCTTTGGTACATCGATTTAGTCGGGCTAAAATTTGGATGGTGACGGAACAATATCTGAGGTTAAGATGTCCCCTGAAACCGATTGAAACAGTCAGCCTATAATTTCATCAATAATTGGCAGCTGCAGATAGTCTTGGCTGATTTAATGGTAAAAGTCTACACTGATTCACCGCAAAAATCTAAATCTTACCAAGTTTGTTTTTCTCATTTTTAGGCAAAATATCTCATTACGCACCTGACCTCCCAGTTACCCTCGGTCACACACCCTGGCCGAGTATAGTATTGCACATGACTTGTAGTTATAATTACGTTAAAAAAAAACAAAAAAAAAACAAAAAACATACTTGCTTTAATTTTGTTTTAATTTTAAAGATTTTTTTTCCCCTTCATTTTTACTTTTCACTTCAATATACAGATGGACATATTCTACCAATATTCTTGCTACTGAAGTATCATTTATTATTTTATTTAATCTCATCTCTCTCAGCTTTGTTCTTTGTTCTGAGTGTATTGTGTCTGTGTAATGTCTAAAAAAAGAAGAAAATCTCATCACATTTAAAATAACACACAATCACCTAAAACGTAACTTTTCAGTGAGATATAAGAACATATTTTTAGACATTAGATCTTAAAAATCTTATTTCAAGATATCTTACCAAGATAATTTTCACTTGTTCCATTGGCAGATTTTTTTGGTTTTGAATTAAGCAAAAAGAAAAAAAACAAACAAACCTCAAGATCTATTTGTTTAAAAATAAGTTCTTATGTCACTAAAAAGTTACTCTTTAGGTGATTATGTCATATTTTAAGTGTGATGTGATATTTTGATCAGAAATGAGAAAAATATATTTGGTAAGATTTAGATTTTTGCAGTGTTCCCTGGACTAACCTTGTCTGCAGCCAGATCTGTCTGAATTTGATACATGTTAAAGTGAAACAAAATTTACCAAGAGGAAAAATGTTGCTGCTGTTATGAAGGTGAATGTAGTCAATTTATGGAGACAACTAGAGCGATAATGGTCAGCCCAAATAAATAAAGGCCCCAGTTCACATCTGATAAAAATGGTAATAAATAAAGAAAATACTTTTGTAAATATCAGCCGAGGAGAATCAACAGTTTGGGTTTTGTTTCTAAATAGATGGTTTTCAACAATACTGGGAATGGCAGCAAAAAGGCATCACTGCATGTGTGACATAGCAAGTAAAATGGGATCATGTTCATACAGGATTTAGTTCATTCTAGATATGAATGTATTATTTAGATGTAAAACAAATCAAATTAATGGTATTTTATGTAGTAGTCTCTATTTTTGTCATCGCCATATATCTTTTATTATAGAAGGTTTCTCTACTCATATTCAGTCTTAAATGTATTCGTGAGAAACCCTGCAGGAAGCCACATTATCTTCTGAAGTCTACAGCAAAGCCTGAGGATAAAATAGGAAGACCTTCTCTGGTCTTTTCAGGCAAAAGCCAAAGTTAAAATGGGGCTGATTTTGTGCCACGAATACTAATTTGCTAAATAAATGTAGTGAGATTCCAACCAGGGACCTTTCTGTGTGGAGCTTACATGTTCTCCCTGTGTTTCCGTGGGTTCTGTCCAGGTACTCTGGCCTCCTCTCACCATCCTAAGCACTGCACTGAAAGGTTTATTGGTCAACCTAAAACTGCCCATATTGTGAATGTGAGAGTGATTGGTTGTTCATCTCTACAGTGGCGGGAAAAAATTATTAGACCTTCAAAAGCCATCAAAAACAATGGTTATGTAATCAAGTACTAATTCCTGTGTGTATCATGTGACTAAAACAGACAGAAAAGAAAACATGGAATGTGTAAAAGCACTGTTTTTCTCAGTACAATGACACAGATATTGATTGAAGAACTTAAGTGATTTTGGTTATTATCAAGAAAACATGAAAAATGGATATGAGCTCTGAAATTAAACTATTATGAGCTATTTTTATTGCTATCATTATATTTGTCCAAAACAAATGTACCTTTATTTGTACCACGCTCTAAAATGAAGAAAAAAATTGAAGAAAACAAGGGTGGTCTAATAATTTTTTCCACAACTGTATATGTCAGCCCTGTGGTGAACTGGTGACACGTCCAGGGTGTACCCCACCTTCACCCATAGGTAACTGGGATAGGCTCCAGCACCCCCCATGACCCGAGTGAGGATAAAGCAGGTTCAGAAGATGAATGAATGAAATTTAGTGAACGCACCCTCAGGAGGAGAACACAATAAAAAGCAAATAAACATTACTAAAGATTAATGAGTTGGATGCAACGTAGTATTCTGCAGAATAAAATAAGCCTGAGGCTGCTCATCTCAGAAGACCCACTCTTTGATAATTTTGAATAATTACCACTTTATGAATTCTTAGCTCACTGTGTTGGGGCGTTGCAGAGCAGGCACTGTCCTTTATCTTCTGTCTGTGTAATTGGATTTCATGATTAGACATCAGTTAACAACTCTTTCACAAGTGTTAAAGATAAACTTACAATTTTATGATTTAGCCTTTTTGCACTGAGTTATTCAGCTGTAGGCAACCTTCCTGGACTCACTGTTCGCCTGCAGATGGGGAATCACATGTCACAGCTTCAGTTTGTCATCTCAACAGACATTAGTTCTAGTTATCAAGTTATCCAGTTATAGAGCGGTGATTTTTATATTCACATGTCCAGATGATATTTATGCTCATGGTGTCAAAATCATTTTAAATGGAAACCAGGATGTGCAGTGTCTTAACCCGAGCCTTTGTTTTTCCTCCTCTTGGCAGTGCATGTCATTTAGCGCCATGATGGAGGAGTTGGGGATCTCCCTGCAGTGTTATAAAGACACTAGGAGGAGGTCGCGACCCCACAGTGCAGCCACTTCAGCGTGCATGTTCTGTCAACCCAAACGTACAGCAAAGAGGGAGGAAGTGACACGTGACTCCAGCATTTGATCCTTGGGTTAAAAGACTGGTGGGACTTGAATGAGAGACTGCTGTTTGATCACTTCCTCACATTAATTTGTGTGCTACCGTATGATACAAAACTGTCTCCTCATTACCCTTGTCAGAATGTTTAAATGTGTGTGGATAATTCACTTAGTATAAGAATTATGCTGTAGTTGTAGTCAATTAAGTCTTAGCCTTGTATCAACATTAATAATCTAATGTTTAAACAGGTGATGACTATGGAAATGGAAGCTCTCTCTCTCATGTTAACCCTTGCTGTTCCCTCATGGCTGTAGTTTACTATTCTGAGCAGTTTAACAGTCCAGTCTAAACTCTTTGTAGATATTCCCATTGTGTAATTTAATGACAATGTCATTGATTTTCAGAGTAAAAACAACTTTTGCATTTTTTTAAAACTGTCGTCTGATTTGTGGGTGCTTGGCAGCATTTTATGTGCATATTTGGAAGGAAGGAAGAAAAGCTTCAGATTGGACTACTGAGCCAGCGCTGGGCAGTGAGGGGAGATGAGGACCTCTAAGGAAAGACAGGAACACACCTGCTGTTTCATACCCTTCAAGCACCAATATCACAGACTTCAAACCACACACAAGGGCACTCAGCCTTTCATATGTTTGTGATCAGAAAAATATTGCTGTCTGTGTACCAGATAAAGGATATGATAGGATGGAAAGAGAAGAACAAAACTGGTACCACTTTTTTTAGTGTGTGAAATTCTCTGGAGGCCATAAACAAGCGTTTTTTTTTCTTGTTCCCTTGAGAATAACAGGGTTGTTTTAGTGTGAAGCATTTTCTGTTTGCAGTTGTCAAATTTAAGAGTGTGTATGAATAGAATAGAATAGAATAGAATAGAATAGAATAGAATAGAATAGAATAGAATAGAATAGAATAGAATAGAATAGAAGCTTTATTGTCTTTGCATAGTGAATACAATGGAATTGCACATGCCTCCCATATTAAAAAAACACAAGTAACATTCAAACTACAATTATTATTCCCTATTGTGACCATATATTGCATTGGTTCTGTTCATTCAAAAAACTAAAACACAGGTACTCCAGTGTGTAATGACTGTAATATTACTGACTAACCATCAGTGTAACAGTGTGTTACAGCTGAAGGATAATCTAAGAGGAATTAAGGCTTTTCTTAATGCTGTCTAGGATTAGTGATCAAGGGATTAAGTGTTTACAGAAAGTTAATAAATGAATGAATGAATACAATTAGGGTTAGAGATGCAAACAAACGCATAGCATGAGAAAAGAGTATATATTTTTTTATCCTTGGATGAGACACTGAGATCCATGTTGCTCCAAGTAGATGCTGCTTGAACAAAAAAAGATTGATGACAACATATTCACAGTATGTTTTCATATATTGTGTTCGTTTTTAATTATTGCATTTTCAATAAGAAGAATAGTTGCCTAACTTGTGTACATAGCACATTGCCCTGCAGGTATCATAAATCACTAGGAAATTGTCTCAGCAGCCTGTGCAAAATTACCCGAGCACGTGAATACAGACAGCATCAGAGGTAATCATCACAGGCCTGAGTGATATCTTGAGTGGAATTTTAATCACTCATAACAGCTTTGCAGAATAATCAATGTGATACTTCAGTGTGCATAAACACCTCATATATATGATTGCATAATGGTTGTAATGAGTCTAAAATTACCACGGAGGTCTCATTATCATTAACCTATAAAGACCCAAGCAGCACCCTGGCGACCAAAAGCATCAACTGATGTAAAATATTTAATTCCTGTTGATCCACTAACCCTATCAATACATTTAAATAATTGGTGTAAAATACAATTATTCTTCTTTTTATGGTCATCAGATATGACCCATGTGGACGTTCAGAGGCTCCATAGTTACCATGGAAACACTGTCGTCATCTTCTACAACATTCATTCACCTGTAAAACCCATTAAGGTTGATCAATGACAGTGGATGGAGTCACTGGGTTTATGTTCAGTTAATGATAGATTTTACTTTTTAAAGAAAGTACCTTTTTCTTCAGTTTTCTCTGTTTAGATATAATAACCTTCAAATTTACTCTGAGTTTTTCTGAACATCTACCTTATTTTGCCCCGCCCCTTTTAACTTCTTTTTTTCTTCCGGTTTGTGTTGGAACTTCCGGCTTAACACTATTTTAAAGCATTTACTTCTAAACTACATAGTTTTAAAATCTTTTAAACCATATGTTAACAAGCAGTCCGTAACAGAATGTTAGCTGCTAGCAGCAAATGTAGCTGCAGCAAACTGGCGTTAGGGCAAAGTAAACTGTATGAATTTACCTGATCACCTCACAAGCTGTTGGCACGGACTTCGCTCTGGAGCTTCATAGCCAAGCCATTTATCGGGATATGGGTGCTGGATTGTACGTTTCCTATCAACGAGGTGAAATGAACAGACATATGGCTTTTAAGGTTTTTTTTTTTAAATTTTTTTTAAGTTAAGCACCCTCAGCCACAGACGCCGGTCTTCTTCACCATGGGGAGGCGGATAAAGATTAAAGGTCGGCCCACAACATCCACCCCTTCTCTTCCCGTGAGTAAAACACTTTTGTTGAAGAGACAAACATTTCTTCTTCCAATTACTGTGGCAACCACGGACTGCACAAATAATACTGGCCATTTAACCTCACTTCTTTTGACCTTTGATGTATATGCTCACCAATGACTCCGCTGCACCACAGAATGTTCTAGCATAAAATAAACAAGATGGCGCCGCCCCAGTAACCACAGAGAATAAGGTGAATAGAAAAATACATGATATACACTGAAAAAAAATTAAAATGAAGAGGATAGTATTACAATAAATGGTGAGAAATCAATTAAGATAGGTTAAATCTAGAGAACAATTCATTTGTGTACTGCCACAAAAGTAGCACCAGGTCTTTATGGGTTAATTCCCTGCTTCCTCTTCATTCTCATTCTAGTTTAATAGCTTTCTGTTTCTCCCTTATTCTCTGAACCTGTAGGGTCACAGAAGAGAACTGTAGAATCCATCCATGTTTCAGTTTCCCTCCCACCTCTTGCACAAGCCTTTTTATCTCTACTGCTCTTCAGTATCCACTCTGTGTGTCTGTCCTTTTTACCCCTCTACTGCTGTGCACCTGCTCTGTACTCCCTCAGTGAACTGGATGTGCAGTAGTGACAAATGCCTTATGTGTCTTATGTTCTTAGTGAAAACCTCACTGAAACCAGCCAGTGGGTAACTCTAACTTTCTACAGAGACTGAATCCAGTATGAGAAGTCGCATTTCACATGAAAATATCATATTGACAAAGTTAAACTGACCACTCAGCTGTTAATAAAGCACCTTCAACCCTAGTGCTCTTTAAAAACTGACCTCTGACCTCTGGGTTTTTAACAGCAAATCTATTGGCATTTCAAATAAAAGACATGAATGATCATAAATACTTTAGAAATGGTCAAAAGTCAGAGGTTTTGTTGTGACATTTCTCTTGGTTGGTTGTGTGCACTGGTTTGTCTGCATCCTGTGAGAATTGGACCGAGCTTTTCTTAATCTCTTCATGTAATGAGTTTTCTCTTTTTTGGTATTCAGATTAATTCTGGGATTGGTCTCAGTCCAATGTAATAGTGTTTGGTTGTCTCTAATCTCCTAACCCCATAAATCTTAATCAAAACCAAAGCAGTATTTTTTATTTATTTATTTATTTATTTTTTATCATTATCTAATCCATCATGAATGAGGCCATGGATTACAACTGTGACCTTGGCACAGCTGAGCGGAGCTTTATTCCTTCATAACCCACAATGACCTCACCTGGACAGTAAGTATAATTTTCCTGATCCTTCTGGCTGTGAAAACTTGAAAACAGTGGTCCTCTGCTATCTTACAGCACAGAGTTGCCAACTGTGATGGAAAGGTAAACAAAATAAAAACTAATATTAGTACAGTTGTTAATAAATGTATTCTTCCACCACCACCCAGTATAAGGTGTTTGCCACTGCTGCCATAGTTTAACAGCATTTCTGTTTACCAAAATATCTTTTTATGTTTCTATAATGGTTAATCCACCAGTATATGCAAGATCTTTTTATCAAAACCATATCTTTAATTCTGAAAAAGAACTATTGTTGCTATCCATACATTTTCCAGTTTCATGTTTTCCAAAAATGCAACGGGAAATGCAGCAGCAAATGACTATTTTTTTTTAATGAAGTGGCACAATTCCAGTTATCATCTTGCATTCCTGTGTAAAACTACATAAAAAAACAATGGCAGCAAGAATGCAAACTGTTATCTGCACCAAAGGAGGTCACACAAAATACATGACATTTTTGGTTATTTGTCAACATGGACTATTTTGTTATTCCAATTGGTCATTTTCATAATGACTAACAATTAAATTGTTAAATTGAACCGAGGTTTTGATATACTATGAAGTTATTTATGTTGTTTTCTTGACAGGTGGTCTAATACATTTGTTAAGCACCATACATTAATGTTTTTTAATTGCATTTTTGTGTTATACTGTCAGTTAAGAAGCATAAGTTGCGATCCATATGCATTTTTTATGGAAGAGTAGAAATAAAAGGAGACACAAACCTGGAGAAAGTGAGTAGGAAAGACAGCTGGTGACATCTAAAATATATTGTTCTTATTGAATTAACATAAAGAGAAGCTCAGTGAAGCAGAGAAAAAGTTAAACTGAGCTGTCTAAATTTCACTACAAGCACTGCTGAATCGTGCTTACTCTTTCTGATGATTTCTACCTCTATGTGTATCTTAAATCTCACATAAATCTGTCAAACCTGTCAAGTCCTATTCAGGCAACATTTTACAAATCTCTTAAGTGTATATAGAAGTACAGAAATACCAAACTGCAACTATGTCTCCAAAATAGGGAGGGCAGACATTTGAGTGTGTCCTATCCATCACAATGAGATGAAAAGTCTCTGGGGCTGATAAGGTGGGTCTGTGTCAACGTCCTGTCAATGAAGACAAATGAGGAGGAGGGCTTTTGGGGCCGTGGAGCATCATTTATCTCTCTCCTTCTTTATTTGTCTCTCTGTATCGCTGTTAATCTATTACGGGGAGTGCATGACCGGCTGTGAATAAATCAGAGGGAATGCTGTCATCTGCTGGCGTGTAGGTGCACTGGCTATATTAAACTGCAGGTTAATGTGGTGAATCCTGCAGGGAATGCTGAGCATAAAATACACTGTTGTTTGGAAAGTTGGAATAATTCGGTTTTCAAGGTCAAGGTCATATTTATTTGTATTGCACATTTAAACCAACACAAGCTGCCCATAGTGTTGTACAAAAATACAAATAAAATAAAAAAGTATGGTAAAATAATGAAAATAAAGCACAACAAACCCCACCCCTCGCGCGCATTGTCGCTTATTTTAGTCAGCATATCAAATGCCTCTATATATGTGCCAAATTTGAAGTGAATTGAAACAAAATTGATGTTTTTATAGAAATTTGAAATTTCGCCCATTATTAGTAAATGGGAGAAGAAAAAGAATTTAAAAAATCATAATAAATGTGAACTTTGTCTTACTTTTCCCAAAATGTAACCACGTGTATTCTGGGTCACTGGCAATCTATAAACCTAATTGAGTATGAATTCAACCCAAAGTTTTTCCGCTACAGATATGAAATTTTGCTTATTATAGGTAAATGGGGGGGAAAAAAACATTAAAAAAAAAAAAAGTATAAAAGATCTAAACTTTGACCTACTTTTGCCAAAATGTAATGAGATGTATTGTGGGTCACTGGTAATCTAGAAACCAAATTTGGTATGAATTCAACCTATAGTTTTGCTGCTAGATTGTTAGCAAACAAACCGATCCAAAAACGATACCTCTTGCATTCCCTTCAGGGTGTGGTGTAAAAATATGCTAAAACTGAATAAAACAAAAAGAAAATTATAGTATAACACAACCGGTATAAAATAAATTACATCCACACACTACTATTAACCCTTTTATACATACTGGTCACTACAGTGGACATCTGTTACAGCTGTTCTCTTGTATTTTTATGGGGTTTGTTATTTTAGTTCCATATCAGCCAACACAGTGCACCATCCCATAATACATTGTAATTCATACCAATACTGTAACTTTATCTTCTTGATAAACCTGATCTGTAGTAGCATGTTTCAGTTAGTAGACTGTAACTAACAGTTTTCTTAATCAAAAGGGGTTTCTTTTTCCATGTTATCTCCATGAAGTGAGTAATAACTAGCATTAGAGTATGAAAAAATGGACAAAAACATCAAATTAGCTGCTTTAATAATGTTTTTACTTCATAGTTTTCACATAGTATATTACTTTCTGATGATGGCTTTTAAATACAGTTTTGTTTGCTTCAAAAATTAAGCGTGGACATTTTTGTAACTCCTTGCAGTTATGTTGTTTTCATGTCTACAGAGGCACAAAAAAAAAACTCAGGACAAAAATCACAACTAAGGTTCTTATAATTCATGCAGGAAAGGGTTAAAAGCCAGTGGAAACAGGTCTATCTGTAAAAGACATTTAAAGTGCTCAATAGACATGTAGTTAGTTGGATCAGAGTGTTCCAGAACCTGGACCTGCCACAAAAAAGGCTCAGGAACATTTCACACACATTCCTTCATTTACTCTTACACATCCGTAATCAGCTTTGACCTGGTGAAATGAGCTCCAGTTCCACTTTATCTATCAAGAATAAATCATACTGTCACAATCATTTCATGAGAAGAAGTAAAAATGTTTTATTCCAACTTTATGGGCAGCAGTGGATTCCTTTCAGAAAACCAAGCATCATAATTCATGCCTTCTTTCCTCTTTTGCATATTCATAGGTTAAAAACGGGCTCTGTTCTGCATTTCTAAACATCAGTAATCACCTTTGACCTGTATAGTGCAATGAGTTCCAATTCTATCAAGAATAAATCCTTGTCACCATCATTTCATTGAAGAGGTCCAACTGTATCAGCGTATTCCTTTTAGAGAACTAAGAGTCATAATTTGCATTGTTATTGCTGATACTCAAACTGTAAAATGAATAATAAACATAATGAAAAATCTAACGCTGGTATGATACATCCCATTGCAATATTTATATTTAAAATTGCACATGGTCCCCGAAAAAAATAAATAAAAAATAAAAATAATAGTCCAACTTTTATACTTAGTTAAAACCTGAAGTGTCATGGCTGACACACCCGGTGCAAATGCACTTTGTTTGTGCAATTGGACAAATTCCAACGGTTTCTGAAACCTGAGACATTGCACTTTAGAGGTTTTATTAGGTCATTACGCTAATTTCAGTCATGCCTGAAGTGGAGGCTGGAGAACCAGCTGGTTCAGCAGGATTATAACAGTCAAATGTAAACGACTGATAGATTATGAAAGATCTGGAAAAAAAAGTACTCTGGAAAAATGGGCAAAAGGACTCACTCCCAGCAGATTTTCAAACCTTTTTAGAGTCAAAATAAGAAAAACATATCCAGGCGGGCCATGTTAGGCCATGGTTTAAAGGGTTAACCCTTTCATACACACTGCTCACTACATTCATTCATTCATCTTCTATACCCGCTTTATCCTCACTAGGGTCACGGGGGTCGCATGGAGCCTATCCCAGC
>JAQQZY010000007.1:22204259-22216139 GCA_030068375.1 Ostorhinchus rueppellii | reverse complement strand
ACACACACACACACACACACACACACACACACACACACACACACACACACACACACACACACACACACAAAAACAGAACTAAATGGGATCTAAAGGTTAAAAATACCATTTATTATGACAGTTGTCCCCATGACAAGAAGCAGAACAAATAGTCAGAAACACGTGATGTGTTGAATGAAACTTGGTATAAAACATCAGAAAATGAATGCAATACATCTCATACTGTCAAAACAAAAGGACTGAAGTAGAATGGTGAGTCACATTAAATAGTGCCACTTTGGATTGTAGAAGCTGTTTTACTCTGCTGTACATACGTCCAGACTGTGTTTTAATACAGAGACTGAGAAATACATATGTGTTGTGATTAGAACTTCACTAAACCAACAAACCTAATGTTGGCTCAGGTGCACAGTACTGTATATGACAGGACACTCATTACAGGTACAATTCAGGATTGAAATGGAAGAAGCTTAATTCTTCAAATGTAAATGGGCACTGTGTTGTAAAAAAAACAAAACAAAAAAAAACGCTTAGGGTTTTAATTCATAAACGCAACCCACAATCATTCATGAAATTATTATTAAAAGTCAGCACACACAACACTGATAGTAGGAAAGAGACTCTGTTTCTTCTTTGTTGACTCTGCTCTTATGTGATTTGGCACTTCCCAGCTGTAATACAACACGGACATTCACACAATCTCAGGCATGAGGCCATGCGACACACACTGTACACATACACGTACATGTATGTACACTTACACCACCTTTCAAAGTCCAAGGGCTGATCACTACACAGTGTGAACTCAGTTTGTCAGGCAAAGTCAGGTCATTCTGTCTAAAGCACAGATAGGGTCAGCATGGCTGGTTCTGTGATGCCACAGACATAAAGTCTTTGGCAATGGAACATAAATACCGAGTATTTACTTATTCCAGAGTAGTGCGATTTGCTGCCAAACCTCAAACAGGATCAGTGGTATTTTCCACACTCAGCTTTTCTCAGAGTTTTTAGTGTTTCCACGTCAGTGTTGGTTGTTCCTCCTACACTTACACTAAAGAAAAGCGAGTGACACTAAATTGCTCGTTTTTAAGGTATGAACGTGAAGGATTACAGTATCTGTAGAACTGGGAATCTTTTCTGGGTGTTTCCCAGCCTCCAGCTAAATGTAATCTGGGATGGACTCCAACCTTTCGCAGCAACTAAAAAGGATTAAGCAACAGCAGACACCAAATTAACACGCAGTTCCACAGTCAATTAACATGTAACTTTATCTTAATGTGACATTTATTGTGTAACATTGAGTAGATTTGGGCCTGCTCATCTAGTAATGATCTCACTTATCCATGTAGGCGTAAGCTCCTGGCAGAACTGGTGGAAGATGAGAAGGTTGCCATGGAGATTGCCCGTCTAGAAGAGGAGTTTCGGCGTCTAACAGAAGAGAACCGCACCTTGGTGACTGTCCACAACGAGCGCGCTCAGCAGCTGCAGAGGCTCTGCCTGACCAATCAAACGAGGCAGGACTCCTCGTGACCTCTGACCTCC
This sequence comes from Ostorhinchus rueppellii, assembly GCA_030068375.1. Taxonomy (NCBI): domain Eukaryota; kingdom Metazoa; phylum Chordata; class Actinopteri; order Kurtiformes; family Apogonidae; genus Ostorhinchus; species Ostorhinchus rueppellii. The sequence continues at coordinate 22,214,597 of JAQQZY010000007.1, read as the reverse complement.
ACAGAACCTGAGACCTTCAGATGCCCAGCTGACACCTTGAAACCAAACCAGTGATAAAATCTCAGCTAATGCTTCAAAACTAGTCTGTGAATCAGCTAAATACACAGAAAGCCTCAGAGATATTTAATGTATGAGTCAGAAGAACCACAGACATAATGTTGTCATCGGTGTAAAGCTTTTATTTTGATTCTACTGAGCTACAACACATAATACTTGGATGCTATTTTTGTTATGTGATTTTACAGAACCTGCAGATTTCAGGTCACCAAGTCAGCAACTGTGAATGTGACCAGATGTTCTGATTTTAGTCTCAGGTCCTGTGGAGACTCAGATGTTTTACCTGAGAAAACCAAAGGTTATATGATGTGGTCCAAACTTTGAATTGTGAGGAGTGTTGATCCTAAACTTCTGTATCCCACCTCTGCACCCCCCCTCGTGTCCTTTGACCTCAACACTTGCCTTATAAGTTCCTCAAATGTTGAAAAAGGAAATTGGATGAGCATTAAACACATTGTCAGGGTTGAGGAATTAAAGTCACTTGTGAGGAAGAGCAAAAGAAGAAGGGTTATTTCTCAATAAGTATCTTCTGCAACACAACACTGTAAAAGTTGTAAATTTTTTCATGAAGCGTGTTTAACTATTTACCGAAGGGGAAGTAAACAAGATAAACAGTTACCTATCAACCTCGTCTATTAATAAAATGCATTTTATTTTAACACCAGCATCAGTTCCTTAGTTTCATTTCTCTATGTTGTTGTGATTGGCGTGTGTTTAGAGCAATATTGTGGATTTACAAGGAAAAAGGAAGTGTTTTTTTTTTCTTTTTTTTTTCTTTTTTTTTTTTAATGAGACGGTTAGCTCATTCTGGAATTATGAAACTGTCACTGAATTGGTGTGTTAGACTTCTACAGACTGCTTGCCCTTCCTTCTGTCAACTGGCTCAAATCATGTGATATTCACAACAATGCAGCAGAGTGACGAAAATGATATCGCTATAGTCTGGCTTTGACTGAGGTGTTGCTACATGAAATCAATGACGTTTCACAATTATACATTGCTAGAGAACATGAATATGCCAATTTAGCCATTATAGTTTTTTTTGGGGGGGGGGTTTGGATAGATTTCTATCCACACAAGGGCATGAAAAATACATTATTCCACTCACCTGAGAACAAATGATTTGATGTAATGTTGCTAGTATTGTTACATTTTCCAGTGTGTACTTATTCACTTTTTATGCATATAGACAGCAAGGAAAATAAACTGAGGCAGACAAAAAGGCTCAAGGGAATATGACTTTTGAAATGAATTTGTTTGGGGTCAGTTCACCCTCTGAGCAGGTTGTTTTCAAAACGTGCTTTTTCTTGAAATGAACTGCAAAAGTCCAGACTAATCTTATTCTTAAAACACATATCCTGTCTAAACACTCCCCAGCCTTTAACTTCAACCTCTGTATTGTGTTCCAGTTAAATCTATAAAGGGATTTTCTGGGAAAAAGCCTTCTACTTTACCAGACAGATGCAAGGGAGGGATTGGTTACGACAGGAAAACTGCTTGCTCATCCTTTATCAGCATGAGTGCGTGAGTCAGCTCTTGCTCTGTTACACCCAAAGTTGTTGCAACACACATATATTCTCTCTCTCTCTCCCTTTGCCTCACCTCCCTCCCCCTCCTCCTCCTCCTCACTACCGCCCTCCTCCACACACACACACATACACATACACAGGGCATATGACTGAGTCAGTTTTTAGTTTGTAGCCGAGTTGAGATAAGGCTTTCTGGGAAACGTTGCCTGGCTGGACTACATTCCATTTAGAAATAACCATGTGGGCTTAACAGCTGCAACTTCCCTGAGCTCTTTAAGACATTCACTCTGGGTATATAAAGTCTGCTGTGTAAGGTAAGTACTGTAGTTTTCTGTTGTTGATCATGGTAACAGTCAGTCTGATTCTATTTGCATTTTACAGCTCCAATGGATAAAGAATGAGTCAGAAAAAAACACTCATGACTTGTTGTGTTTGTCAGTAGATATAGATGTCCACGGCCATGTCAGCCCCCCAGTCGTCTGTGTTTACATTTGAGTCTACAGTGCATTCCTCCCATGTTCTACGTTGCCTAGATGAGCAGCGTCTCCGGGACTTGCTGTGTGATGTTACAGTGCTGGTGGAGGGTCAGTCCTTCAGAGCCCACCGCTCAGTACTCGCTTCCTGCAGTGAGTACTTCACACGCAGGATCTCCTCCCTTACTCACCATGGAGCAGTCATCACTCTGCCACCTGAGGTAAAATCTTACATGTGACCAAAAAAAAAAAAAAAAAAAACAGCAGACACAAAAGCTGTAAAGTCTCACAAAACAAAGAGAAGTGACACAAGTGTTATGGTGAAGTGAGAAAAATGGTTAATGGTGTATTTCCTCAATGAATTCCGATGGTACCTAAGTTCATCGCGTTTTTTAAGGACATGTTTATCATTTCGTTTAACTCTAAACTCCAGTCCTGTGACTTTAAAACATAATAAATAACATAAATACTTTTAAAATTTGAAAACATATGAGTAATGGAGATGCATTGGAATGTTTTATTCATACATTAAATAACAGGATATACTTTTGCTGATTTTTTTTTAATGAAAGAACATCATTTTAACATTTCTACCTGCTGTAAGATGCATGTGTTGATTTAAAATAGAGGCTAAAATGTGTATACGAGTGGTGTGAAAAAGAAAAATTCAACTAAATTTGATCAACTTGTACTTACAATGGAGCTGACATGCATTATAAGTCTATATAAAAAGTAACACTTTTCCAAATTATTTCTAAATCCACACCAGATGACTAAAGCTGTCTATGTGTGTCATTGTTTTACAGGTGACCGTAGCTGGATTTGAGCCTCTACTGAAGTTTGCCTACACATCCAAACTCCTCTTTGGGAAAGAAAATGTCTTAGAAATACAGAGCTCAGCTTCCATTCTTGGCTTTAAAGACTTAGACGGGGCATGTTTTGATTTCCTCCTCCCTAAATTCTTCTTCAGCAGCAAGGGCTCGGGCTCTTTTTTAAGAAAGGCCTGTTGTAAGAAGAAATGCAAAAGGAGACTATCAAAAGAGGATTGTGTCACAGACTCTGAAGATGCGTTGTTGGAAGAGAAAGAAGAAAAACCAGTTGCTGACTCACCATCTCAGCAGGAAGTGGCTTGGGTCTGTAACAAATCAGTGAACACCAAAATGGGAAGTCAGACCAGTGCCAGCACCCTTACACCTGTAACTGAGGGGGTGAGCGAGAATTTTAGACAGTGTCCAAAGTATCGCAAATTCCAGCTGGCTTGTGGCACAGAGAAAAGTCAGAACAGTCCCACAGCAGTAGCAAAGAATGATAACGACTCCTCCAGCTCACCCTCCTCCAACAGTGTTACCAGTAAAAATGAAAGTGAAGTTGAATTCCCTGGAAAAAGTTTCTCAATCCCCAGCAGACAGGGTGAAGAAGGGGTTGTCAAGCCAGTGAAGACTGAAAAACATGGCTTAGAAACAGAGGAAGACATGGGAAGAGGAGGCTTATTTAGTAAGACAAGCACAAATGAGATACATAATGAAAACCACAAAGACATCAGTATAAAAATGCAGGAAGAGATGCAGCATAACACTGATGTAAGCAGAGCCTGTGTCAGTGGAGTCATCACAGGGTCGAGCACAGCGCCGGGTCAAAAGTCATCAGGGTTAGTTTTGCACCATTGCCCCTTGAAGGCCGTTTATGAGAGTCCGGCAGTCACTGGGTCACTCGGACAACATGAACCTGTTGACTTCACAGAGGACAAGAAAACAGTATCTGTTCATCAAGAAGCAGAAGACCAAATCCATCTGGTGAAACAGAAACAAACAGGCAGCATGGAGAGAACAGCACTGAGGCAGGGTACCATCAGAGAGAGGAGCAACGTGGAAAAGGAGGTCGTTGAACCAGGATCAGATGTGTGCTCGCCTCAGATGAGCATCCAAGATCTGGATGCAGGAAGTTGCTCAGATACAGGGAGCAGAACCAAGCAGAACGCTCCAGTAGACTGGTTCAAGATTCACGTGAACCTCAGTTCAACAAATACCAGCTGCCCTTTTCTTCAAGATCTGGACCAAAGGACAAGTTCATGGAAGGGAGCGGGGCTGTCTGAGTGTGAGGGGGCGTCGCAGTCCGGTTTGTCATCTCTAAACTCAGGAGAAGATGGAGACTCCGAGACAGAACTGGAGGGAGACAGTGAGGCCTACACAAGAGAGAGAGCCAGGCAGGTGAGCATCATAATGAGCTGGTTCAACAAGACTTAAGGCCATCCTGCTTTTACCTACAGTCTGTGACATTCACAGTGGGCTGAAATTTAGCTGAGTCAATAAACGTCATTAAGCTCTACCTACAGCTAGATTATTTCACACTGTGTATTTTAGATAAGACCAAAGTACATAGTATCACACACAATTCAGCATTTGTTATAATTTCACAGAGAGCTGAATTGCCATAGGCTTAAGTTAATAATTCACCTGGAGGTTGTGGTGTGATTGTGTGCATGACTGAGTTTTCTGTCAGCTAATTAGTTCAGAGTCTAATTCAGACTGTGGAGTTAATGATGACGAGGTCTAAACAAAACATTTGAGGATTCACTCCTGTCACTGCACTGACTGTCTAATTGGACATAAATGTGAAAATAAAATGTGTACAGGAAAGTCTAAGGTCATTTCAGGCAAAAAAAAAAAAAAAATGAATATAAGGCACTCCTATTTACAGCAAGAAACACACTACAATGTTTAAACAGCAGCTCCAATAAAGTGGTGAGTGTACATTTCCTGGTACACATCAGAGGCTGTTGTAACGTAGTACCTGACCTCTGCTTTCTAACATAACTCACCTTCACTGTTAATAATTAACAGCTCAGTAAGGTGAAAATATAACTTATATCTGCACTAGACAACAACTCTTTATTACTGACAATTGCTTTAGTGGCCTATTTTCCACATGGCTTCTTCATGACTTCACTCAGTGTATTTTAATTCATTTACTCTTCCAGTTTCTTTATGAGCTCTCTGTTATCATTTTCTGCAGTAAGTATAATACCAGTATCTTTTCTTAGGGTTTAAGTAGAGGTTACATGCTTTAACCCTAAAATGCAAAACATCATATTTTATACATGAGTTTTGAAGCCCTCAACATGATCAGTATGTAATATTTTTTCTTTAAAAACCTTATGAATACAATTAGATACATGCAATACATGGATAATCCACCAGAAGGGGAGGAATTCGTTCACCAGAGGCCTTTCCAGTGACACTACAAGACTGTCATTAATGAGGAAGGAGGCGGAGCTTCAGCAATTTTGAAAAGAAATTACCAATTTGTTAGAGATGTTTGTGTTACAGTATGTTTTTGTTTGTTCAAAAAGAATATTTGAGCGTTAAGACCTGATGTATCAAATATGACACAAACTTGAAAGTAACACATGGAAATTGATATTTGGAAAAAAAAAAAAAAAATTGTTACCGTAGGACAAAAACAGGCTTCAATTTCAAAGAACTGGAATTGTGTGTCAGTGATTTAATGGTTCAGGCTTTACAGGATTAAAACAATTCAATTCAATTCAGTTTTATTTGTTGAGCCCTATGTCACAACAAATGTTGCCTCACAGGGCTTTACAGGAAACCACAAAAACTCCATCCCTTTTCTTTAACCTTTCTGACGTAACACAAGCCACTCTAAACTTGATTATTGTCTTGGTTATTATCAAACACTACTGATGGGATTCAGTGATATTTTTAATAATACATTTCCATCATCGAACTGCAGCTCCTTCTCTCTTCCATTGATTCTGTCTGCTGTCATGTTTATGTAACCTGTATTTCTTTCCTGTCGCCTTGTCCTCAGGTGCAGTTGCCATACTCTGTGGACTGGATTGTTGATCTGAGCAGAAATGATTTCCAGCAGCTGTTGAAGCAACAGAACTTTACGCGTGAACAGCTGGATTTAGTCCATGATATGAGGCGGCGAAGCAAAAACCGCCTTGCTGCTCAACGCTGCCGCAAAAGGAAACTAGACTGTATATTCAATCTGCAGTGTGAAATCAACAAGCTGGTGAGGGTTTTTTTTTTTTTTTTACAATGTCTGTCGTCGTTACTCATCAGTTTTGTTTTGTTTTTTTCATTTTCAAATATATTTATTAGATTGCACATGTTGTCTTTAAATGCTGCAGAAAACAGAGCGAGAGAAGCTGATGATGGAGAAGAACCAACTGAACCAGCAGAAGGTGAAAACCTGCCACAGCGTCTCTGCTTTATGCCAGAGGGTCTGCAGCGAAGCCAACCTGCAGCCAGAGCAGCTGCAGGTGTTGGCCAAATACACCTCCCCAGACTGCCCTATGTCCTCTTTTTTCCCTAACATAGACTCTCTGCTCGCTCACTCTGGAGTGCCACTTCATCCTGAGGCCGTGTTCTCAGGCTACCCCACTGGCCCCGTTGACCATGACGGGGCCTCGTCCATGTCCAACAGGGACACAGTCACAGGGGATCCTCAACACTCAGCGACTGGAGGGGCCCCATAGACACATCTGTACAATTTCATATGACAACCACATAAAGATGGAGCCACAGAATACAAACATTGACCAAAAGCAGGTAACAGTGGTATATTTGTAATCTCAATCTAAAATGAATGATTATTATGATATATTCATGATAACCACTTTTTTTTTTTTTTTTTTTTTTACTAAGCATAAGCCTCAGGTACACTTTTAACTAAGAGGTCACAACATACCCTTTTGTTCTACCTTAACACCTATTACAAGTATTTGACATTCCTGTGGGTTTTTCCACTGAAAAGGGCTTATGACAGCTTATTTTATGATTGATATGATAGGATTTCAATTCATGAAACAAAAAGCAACCATCTATTAATCATCACAGCCAAGGAGAATGCTAAGAATCTTTTAGCACTGAGACAATCACAACTTCAACAGTGCTCTTTAGACTTGTAACTGGATTCATTCCTTAATTCCCTCAGGATGAATGATGTTAACAATAGTGCTATTTTGATACAAACACATTATCAGGTGTTAAAAACACAGAATACCTCAGACAGTGCTGGTTCTTTTGTTAAATGTGCAATACACCACAGGGTTATGGACCAAACCAAACCAAAGACTTGACATGTCGTTGTATATGTCGTGTTTACTTTCTGGTTGAATGTCTGCCTCTCGTATTTCAGGTTGTCATTGTGGTCACCTATCCTCAGCTGACCACGGTGACACAGCGCTTCTATATCGCACACAGCTCTCAGTCCTGTTTTCACTCAATAACAGACTTCACATTTGCCTAAATATTTGTTTAAAGACGTAGTGCTACTCCAACACTGCGCTGTATCAATGCATTTCATACTATGTGGTTGTTAATAGCATCAAGAAAAAAAAACAAAAAAACATTGTCAAGCGAATAATGCGGCAATGACTGCATTTCTTTCCATTTAAATTCACTCGAAAAAGCACAATGAAAGCTACTTTTTAATGTTGTGATCCAGTCTTTTAACTTATTACTGCTTCCTACAGTTCTGATTTGACCTGTCACTTATTTTCTGTCTGTATATAGAGGATCTGAACTCCTCCCTTCAAGATTATCAAGCTTTACTGTACAATAAGTGTATGTAATTACAGATTTATTTTCACTACTGGCAATCTGTACAATGCAACTGGTGTTTATTTATGTCAAATATAAAATCAGGTAAAGGTACGTTTTATGATAAAATCTCTAGTTCAACAACAATGTGTTTTTTTAAGACACTGCAGATGACACAAAAATACCAATAATAAAACTGGTTCTTACTGCCCTCTAGTGGCAGTAAATGTACGCACATGCCACTGAGAGCTGTAACTCTGTATATAACTGTTTTTATTGCACAGCTCTTTTACTTTTTTTTTTTTTTACGTATATTTTGCAATGATATCTTTTTATTTCAATGTTCATACTGAGTCCTACATCTTTACCAAAATGGAAAAGAATCTGATCAGCATTCCAACAGAAATAAATGCTATGATGTGTAAAATATGCTTGCATTCATTCTTTCCTATTTACTGTTCAGAGATAGTGGTTGGAGTGATGCAGAATTTAGAAATCCCATTAATGTGGCATAAAATCTGCCAGTACTGTGTGTGAATGAACAGCCAGGGCCATGAGGGGTCTTTAAGAAGATCATCTGTCAACCTGAACAGACATATTAACTATGTAATACTTCACTTAGTCTCCCCCATTATGAATCTCAGTCTCTCTCAACTGTTGCAGTGAATACACTCCTCTGAGCTTCTTTGTCCTTCTTCGGTGCTTCTTCATTATATGTTAAAAAAAAAAAAAAAAGGACAAAAAAACCCACTAGTAAACATTAATATCTTGCAGTCAGATTGGCATTGACAGTTCTCATGGCTAACTATGCTTTGGTCATAAAGTCATAGAGTTAAAAGGGGATGTAGAAGTGCAAAGGCTGAACACGCTAATGTGGCCTAATGAGTTTTGGCAGTAGTTACTGGGAACTGAGCATCTCAAAGGTCCCAGGGTTCAAAGGTCAAAATGACCTAAATAGAGCAGGTGATTTGCCTGAGAAAGTGTGTTGTGTTTGGGTTCCACCTAACCACAATGAATACGCTTCATATTACGTCAGCTTAAGGTGGCTGTGCGTATATGTAGGATTTTTTTTTTTTTTTTGTATTAAAAAAAAACATTGTGCAAAATTCTTCTCTTTTTTCCCCACTGGGTTTTTTGGAGTTGTTCCTTGTCAAGAAGAAGGGTCTAAGGACAGGGGATGTGTGGGACATTGATCCATTTGCTTCACTGATTGTTTACTAACTGATTACTTGAGTGGTTGCTTATTTTTATTGTGTGCGTGTGTGTGTGTGTGTGTGTGTGTGTTTCGTTTGTTTTTAATATCAATTCAACAATGACTTTCAGTGATTTTCTTGTAATATTGGGCTCTAGGGTTACAACACTGAGGGAATAAATAAGGATTTCTCCACATTTGTCATCGTTTTTTGATTACCTTTTAGTTTTACTTGAGCTGCTTGACTAATTTTAATTCTTTTTGGGGAAATTAATGAGTTTCAGCTTGAATTTAACTTAATTTCCATAACTTTATAATCCCTGGAAGTATTATGGCGGGATGAAGCCTATTCCAGCTGGCATTAATGTGAAAGCAGATAAACCCTGGATGTGTGGAATAACTGCACCACCACAAACCACCCTGTTTCTAAAAACTGCCATTAATATTATTAACATTTGAGTTAACATATTTGAGAATTATTCCTTCTCGACTAATTTCAACTCCAGTAATAATAATAATAATAATAATAATAATAATAATAATAATAATAATAATAATAATAATAATAATAGTTGAACACCATCAAATGTGATACAGATGAACACTTCATGATGTAGTAAGACCCACAGTTTGACTGATCTGACAACAGGTGGCACCATAACAGCAATTTTGTACAGTGAGAGATGACCCATAAGACTGTATCCTCTTGTAGATGATTTATGTAACTCGCCTGGGGACTCAGCAGGTCTCCGTGTGATCAAGCTGGCTGAATGCATCTTGAATAGTGATTATAATTTTTCTGAATTCTGCTGAAAAACGTACAAAGAGAGCCAGTCTTTCCTTATGGTGGAATGTTAAATATCATATGATCTACCAGATTTGTGTACCATGTTGTTACTTTGAGCCTCACTGCTTTAAGTACGAGCTCTCTCCCTGCTCATTTTCTTCTCTTACTACCTGCTTCCCTGTCGCTCTCACTCTGGGATGAGCTGTGGGTGTTTTCTGTAGGTGGTTCTCTGGCAGCGCTGGTGAAATACAGAGAGCACAATAAGCCAGGCTCATAAGGGCAGTAATAAACAGATCTGTCAGCTGTCATTACTGAAAGAGTTAACCGGAGTGTTGTTTCAATTAGTTGCATTTTTAATTAACATCAACAATACAGTTCACAAAACTGTGTGCCGTTACCAAGGAACTAATGAGGAACAAAACAGTGACAAGGCAAATGACAGCTATTACAGAACACAAGATTAAAGTGTTTCTCAGATATTTCTCTTCCAAAAATTATATTGGATCACTAGATGGACTGTTGGTGGAGATGTCTTGATGTGATCCAAGAGCAGACGAGCAAATCTAATCCCTCAGGCAGAGAATAATCCACTCAGTCATGTGCTGTCCTAATGAGAAACCTGAGAGTCCTGGATCAGTCCGGTCTATGGATCAGCCTGAGGTCACACACACACACACACACACACACACACACACACACACACACACACACACACACACACACACACACACAC
>JAQQZY010000007.1:22185289-22196932 GCA_030068375.1 Ostorhinchus rueppellii | reverse complement strand
TAACGGATGCAACACAAAGGTAAATCAGTGTCGCTGTATGTGCAATATATGCTTGCAATGACAGTCAGATACTTACTGTTTGTATCTAGTATATCTAGCTGTTTATTTTTTGTATTAGTGGTGGTTATGCTAGTCAATCTGGGTGTAAATAGAAGAATTGAGTGAATATATCCTATTTACACCTGGGTGAAAATAGCATCTGCCAAACTTTTAAAAGTTGATTCAATGTTTTACTTTTTACAGTGTATATAAAGATCTTAATTCAGTAAAGATTTGGCCATGTTTGGCAATACAAATCCTTCAAAAATAGCGTACTTGGCATTGGTGAGTTAATTTACTGTTCCCTTTATACACCTAAACTCAAGTTCCAAACAGATGCTGTGAAAAGAGAGGGCATTTATCCTGGGGTTTTTAATGTATTAAAATGATTAATATTTTGTTTTACATTTTTAGAGGTATACTTGAGCTATAGGGGTAAATTAGAGTCATGTTAATATAATAAATTGTAGATCTGAAATAAAATGGAAAACAGAAAAGTAACAAAGGGTGCCAGGCCCAACAAACCCTACCCCTCACACATATTGTAGCTAATTTTGGTATCAATCCAGCTGATGTCATCATGTCTATGTGTGTGCTGATGTCAGCATATCAACTGCCTACGTGTGCAAAGTCTGAACTAAATTGAAATAAACTTGATGTTTTTATAGACATTTGAAATTTTGCCCATTATAAGTAAATGGGAGGGAAAAAAAGACTAAAAATTCATTAAAAAAATCTTTTTTATTTTGACCTACTTTTCCCAAAATGTAATCACATCTGTGTCACTTGCCATCTGTAAACCCAATTTGGTATGATTCAATTAGTAGTTTTGCTATGATAGACATTTGAAATTTTGGCCATTATAAGTACCTGGAGGAAAAAAGATTTAAGAAAAAAAAAAATACAAAAAAAAAAAAAATCATAGAAAGCTGAAACTTTGACCTACTTTTTAAAAAAATTTAATCAGATCTATTCTGGGTCACTGGCAATATGTGAACCCAATTTGGTATGAATTGAACTGATAGTTTTGCTGCTAGAGACAAACAAACAAACCGAACCAAAAACCCCTTGCTTCCCTTTCGGGGGGTGGGGCATGTGTCTTAACATATTGATTCTATTGCAAACAACTGCAAATTAGTAGAAACACAAAAAGACATGCATAGTGACAGAATAATGCTGTCAGAAAACATTTATAATACTTCTATGTATGAAGTACACTGCGCTGAGATCAGTTCAAAAACATGTCAGTTATTATTGTCTGCTTCAATCAGAACCCATAAACTAATAGTGAAATCATCTAAGTATATTCAGTAGATTTTTGCAGTATGTTCTAATATTCATGTGCAGTAGCAGTACCTAAACAGAATTTGGATTCTCAACACAAGATGTTGGATGCAAAGGTCCTGGTGTCCTTTTTGCCAGCTGCTGTGTATTTGCTCACTGTTGGAAAAAACATAACAGGTACTGTGTAATCTAAGGTGGAACCAAGACCTTCGGGGCATTTTCTCCTCAAACATAGCTGTTGCAGGTTTGTATCTTTGTACCACTGATGACACAGCCACCTTGTGCAGAATGTTTTCCCATTTGTCTTGCTGATTCACACATTTTAACCCCTTAACGCCTGCCTCAATTTCCAATTGTGGGAAAAAAAAATTTGGACTTGCGTTTTTTCTTTCAAGCAGATAGTATTTTGGTTGCATTTTGGGACGGGAGGGGGTTGTTTGATGCGAATTCACGACAATCGTTGTCAAGGGGTTAAAAAGGCAATCAAATATTTTTTCAATTCTTTTTTTTCACGTACGTCTGCCTTTTTTCCTTTGACATTTGTTCAGACATACTTAAAGGTGCTTGTTATCCCATGATCAACTTGCTTAACATCCCATGATGCGGTGAGCTTTTAAAACTGATTAAAACTGAGCACATCTTTTGCATTATGAAGACACTGTGTAGTCAGAAGACATTAGCACTCATGTCTCTGTAGGTAATCAAACACTTTAGCTTTGGATCATAATGCTTTGGACTGGTTTCTGTCTTTTTCAGCAATGGTTACTGTTTTTTTTCCTTTAACAGTCCTTTTTCGCCTTTAGTTTTCCCATGCATTCCACTTATCTCCTTGGTGAGAACCACTCTCCTTTATACACATTTATATTTTTTGATCCGACTACCCGCCTACGACTAATTCTTTGTGTCCTGTACTGTATACTGCTGGACAGAACATACAGTACAGTTTGAGGCAATGATGCTGAACTTCTCTCCTGCAGTTGTTTTGAGAAACTTGTGCTTATATGTCAAATTAGATGAGTAATGTTATGATTAAAAAAAAAAAAGTCCCTGCACTACTCTATCTCTGCCTTCAAGCCACACATATGAGATTGTGAGTTAACAAATTCTAAGTGATCTCTCGTGCTTCTCATATAGGACAGTAACCTCTCCCTGCAAAAATAACTGTTCTCTATTAAAGTGTAGAGCCTATTATCATTAGGTGACCCATAATTAGGATTTTACACAGTTTCCACCTATTAGGTTGAATATGAATGCAATCTAATGCAAGAGCCCTGCAATAAATTCTATTGATTCTGATGTACGTCTTAACCTGTTGACAAAACCTCATGGTAAATGTATTATTATTACTGTACTGTGTTATACTGAGCTGTGGAATTTTCTATTACTGTACCTGTACAATAAGGGGAAGACCATAAAATAACACCAACAAAACACTGAGTCTCCAAAATAAACAATGAGTCCCATCAGGACCTTACGTTCTCCCTGGGCTCATTAAGGCTATCACACTATATATAAATAAACTTTGCCCGCCGTCTTGTGATTATTAACTTCATTGGACAATTTCGGTCTACAATTTACGACAAAGGAAATTATATTACATCTTATTTAATAATGAGTGGCCTAGAAACCCTATTTCCTGTTAGGTTTATTAATTATCGCACAGTAATTTGACATAGTTATCTACTTATTTAAAAAAAAGGTCCATGAGAAACATCAAGTTTGGAAGTATAAAAATAACATTGCACAAGATCCAGTTTGTAGAAACATCACTGTTGAAATACAATAAATGTTTAGCTTAGGTAACTTTAACTTCTGTAGACCAGAATGACAAGAAAATTAAAATCTTACAAAATGATGGTGGCAGAAAAATGAAACTTCACACTATAACAAGTACAGACTGTCTTGTTACATTTGCATCCTTTTTTGGCTGAATAATTGTTTTTCTAAGATACTGACAAGGAAATATTAATGTAAGTGGTTTTCGTGGATTGTTTTCTTTTTTTTTGTTGTTAGCAACAAAATTAGAATAATGCAACAAAACCCTACATTCTATGCTCAGTCTGTATAAAAAGGCAAGAAATAAGCACAAGACAAAAGTCTTCCATACATTACATCAGTGAGTTATTGTAATAAAGCATTAGTTAATTTGGTACAATCAGCATGCATGTATGGCAATTATATGGTATCATATGATTTGACCCTAAAGGTTTGTAAAAAGATTGCAAAAAGCATTAAAACATTCCTGCCAGCATAACCATAAAGCAAAAATGATGGACTGAAGAATAGGCGCTAAGTTTGAGAGACCAGTCAGTAAATAAATATATGATAATTATGATTTAGTTTTTAGTTGAAAGCTGATAATTTGTGAGACTGTGAACTTGTACCATTTTCATCAGCTTTCTCAGACAGGCTAAAATACAGATAAGAACCATTTTAGCTGTAAAGTAAATAATAGAGTAAATAATCTGAAAAAAAGAGTACGTTTGAAATCTAATGGCTGCCGTGACCTATAAATAAACATAATCAAATGCAGGAGGCTTTGTCATAGAAATAGCCAGATCTGTAAATATAGTGTTGTGTAACAGATGCGTGAGAAATCTGGTACGCATTCAATTGATTTCCTGCTCTCTCTTCGCAACATTTCAGTATCATTAATTTGCTACTGTATCTACTACTGTTAATATTATTTGATATGTACAATATAAAAAACATGAGTACAAATACAACCTGAAGAGTACAAAGAAATCGTGACATCATGCAAACATTTTTGAGAGAGTTGACTCAGCCGGTAGAAGTTTAAGTCAGAAAGTATTTTGGTTCGGCCACATCCTGAGGTGGAAGATCATTTTGGTCCACTTCATATGATAAGGTGTTTTCGTACATTCAGCTAAATCACATCCAGAGAAATTACTCAAAACATCTAAATAGTTCATGTGGTCTTTGTAGATTCTACATCTGATGATGTTGCGTCCATGAAGGCATGTTCCTCTGAAAAATAAAGAACTGCTGCCATCTGTCAAAGAGAGGAGATTCACTCAGTAAATGAGTTCCGTCAAAGAAAATGAGGAAATGGTCATCGAGAGCACCCCACAGTAAAATGTCAAACTCAAGCAAAGCCAATTTTGGACATCTTCTTCTTCTGTAAAGCAAAGTCCTTTGGGTCACATGTCTTTTAAAACCGACAATTAACTGGAGGTCAGAAAAAGGGCTTCATTCATTCTCAGAGTAAATTATCAGTAACAAAACATCACATGTACAAAGAGTCAACAGCCATAATACAAGCATCAATATAAATCACATTTTGTATTTCCGATTATATAATATGTAAAATATACACCTGATATACAACTATCTTCAATGATTTAAAACCTGTGCTTACTTCAGACAACCAAATGTCCGTTTTGGATTCAAATACAAGCCATTTTTGGCATAATCCCAAGAAACACCAACATAAATATTTGGTAATATTTACTGCACTAATGACTAATAAATATTTTTTTTACAATGAAAGAGTAATATCACTTGCGATTTTAAAAAATTTTCCGCAGCTTATAATTTTTCTTTGGAATTATAAAGTTTTAAACTGAGTTAGAAATATGTCAGCGTTCAATGTCCAGTCCTTTTAAATGCCCATATGTGCTGTCCAGTTTGCCACGGTATTTGACATTCCTTATTTCATAAATTGGCATCAAATTCCAGAGTCATAAATCCTGCAGTTTGTTTTCTTCTCAAGGTCCTCTCAGTGGAGGCATATGGAGTGCATTCAATAAAACGTTAAAAGGAAAATACTTAGAAAATTATGAAACACTGATAATATCCACATATAGAAAGGCATCAGATAAAAGATCAGGTAGGGTGTGAAGGGTAGAATTTGCTCCAAAAAGAGGCAAATAAAGAAGTAGGAGTGTAGGTGGCAGGTTTAGAGTGAAGAGGAGCTCTGGCTGTAGTGTCTCAGCAGCAGCTGGTCGTATTCAGCCTCAGAAGCAGGAGACAGTGAAGGAGGAGAGCTGCTGTTAGACCCCAGAGATGAGTCTCTAAATGGGGACGGGGGCGTCAGAGCCAGCAGCTCCTCCCTGTCCTTGGCTCGTCTGCCGCTCACACAAGTCCCAGCCAGGTGCTCATACAGCTTACCTGCAGGCCGGTTCTCACAGAAACTGGAGACGGCTGCCACATCAGCATATGTGGTGACGGTGGAGGAGGCTTGTTTGCTCCTTGACGTGAGGTACTGGTGGGGGCCGGGCGCTGGGCCGGGGTCGGGGACGGCGTCTGCAGCTGCAGGCCGAGCAATAGTGGAGTTCGGGCTGATGTTGGCTCCCCCTGGCAGCATCATGGTGTTGAGCTCACTGATGTTAGCAGTGAAACGGTTAACAACACAGCTAATTTGGTCCATAATTGTTGTACCCTGAGTTTGGCCACCGATCATCCCTATACCGATGTCACCCACACCTATGGCACTAATGTCCCCACCATCTGCCATGTTGACACTCACAGTTTGACTGGTGTCTCCACCTCTTCTCCTCACCCCACCAGGGTGTTCAGGTATGTATGTGGTTAAAACGTGGGCATCTTCCTCCTCCCCTCCTCCCTGGAAACCCCTTGCTTTTGCTGCATGCTGGCTGATTGTGTTTATGGGTGACTGGGAGGGGGAGCAGTTAAATGACTGAGACCCCTGTGGCTCCTCATACTCCTGTTTGCTGCTTATGTCTGCAGGGTCATCACCTCCTTTAGAGAAGGGTTTAATGATGGCTGTCTGGTTTGTCTCTACTGCACCCTTTTTCTTGACATGGAATGACATTCTTTTCCATAGGTTTGGCCTGTAGCTGTGCTCATTCTGGGCCCATGTCACAGATTTTCCATTGGAACTGCAACATAAAGGAACACAATCATATTGTAACTATTTAAAAAATGTTCATGTATTTTCACTGTATAGTAACAGACACTAGCTCTGAGAAAACCACTCGCTATTTCTTGCTGTCAGTGTTTGCACCATCCCCCTTAATATCTGTTGCTTTCTATGTAATTTCATATCTCCCTCCATTTCCTTTTGTCTTCCCTGGAAAGAGAAATCCTCAAAGGCAACAGATCTCCTCTGGGAGTATTTAACCCAAATGAGGTAATCTTTTATCAGCTCAAGAAAGAGTTTTTTTTTTGGCTTCATATAAAGTGTATTCAGATCTAATTTATCAGACACTTCTATGTTCCTGGATGGAGCTCAAAATTGCTTTCATATACGTTGACTTACAGACAGAAACAGTTTCTTAAGGAAGTTGTCCCAGATACCTATTAAAAATAAAGTGAAGAGATTTTTTTTATCCATGCTGCTGCTTTACCCATTGCATTTTTCCCAATTCAGCCCCTTTCCTCTTTAAACTTTTATGCCAAAATATCTGTCATCGTCATCATTTCCATTATTATTGTTGCATGCACCTTTGGAGTGGCACAGGTTTGCCTTTTCTTTTCTTTTTTTACCCTTGCCATCAGAGCCGGCCCAAGGCATAAGCAAACTAAGCGCCTGCTTAGGGCCCTGTGGCCATTAAGGGGGCCCCCAAGAGCAATTAAAAAAAAAAAAAGTTTTTGCATGCATGAGTGATGATTTATACACAATCAAAATTATACTATCATACAAAAAAACCAAACAGTTTTCTGTGGTGCTGTTGATGTAGGCCAAGTGATTCTTACTGCCACTGTTTAAATGTGAAAACTCTGCTGCACCATAATGTGTGCCTCCTGCCGTGTAGTGTGAACTACGCATCCAACTCATGAGGACTTCCAATCAAAACAATGCCACAAAAAAGGATGCACCCTTCTGGGGCTGAAAAAAGAAGGAGGAAGAGGAGAAAAAAATAACAAAATAATGAAATAGAGGGGCTCAAAATCCAATTTTTGGAGGCTTGGGCTGACTCTGCTTGCCATGATCACTGCAGACTTTGCTACCCAACCCAACTCTACCTGGACACTATCTATTAATTTACATATTTTTGTCCATTATGTTTTATAAATACCTGATGTTTTCTTGTCCAGAGCCACGACGTCGGAACAAGTTGGCCATGCTGCTTGAGGGTTTACCCGATTTGGCAGCTTTTTTAGCATCCCCAACATGCATCCGTACCACTGTAGATGTTGTGAAAGCACTGCGTACATTCTTCTCAGGTTTGGCAAGCATAATGTAAACCTAGCATCACAGAGGAACAGTACATTTCTATTAGCATAAAGATGTGAAAATAGATTATTAAGAAAATGCCTTTAGTATTTGTTACTTACCTTTGGAACAAACATGCAGCAGAGTGCTACTGTGGCGCTGAGGCTGACACTAAAGCACATGGTTATGATCTTGTAGTTGGAGCCAAAGTAAATAGGAACAAAGGCCAACCAGATGATACAGGTCGTGTACATGGTGAAGGCAATATACTTGGCCTCGTTAAAGTTGGCAGGAACATTACGAGTCTGTGAGAAAAAAAAGGAAGCGTCATGGGGAATGTTCAGTGGGACAAGTTGTGAGATATTAACTGGTGCTCTACTGAAATACCTTGAAGGCATAGAAGGTGCAGCTGAGGATAAGCAGGCCGTTGTAGCCCAGTGGCGCCACCACCCCCAGAGTGGTCAGGTTGCAGATTAAGTGTACCTCACGGATGCTGGGGTAGTCATGGATCACCTGGGAGAAGAGAAGGAAAAAGATGATGCTGCTGTACAGGTATATGTATAAATAAGACTAATTGATCTTCCTCCAGGCGGTACAGATTCAGATACCTGCGGTGGCTCTATGATGAGGAGTGCCACAATAATCCCCAGCTGCAGCAGTATGAGTAGGAAGGCAATGATCAGTTGTGCGCAGGCGGACATAAAGCGTGGTTTCTTGGTGCAGATCTTCTTCTTGCTGCCTGCCAGGATCCGTGCTATACGGTTGGTCTGAATCAAAAATAGATCAAATGGTGATGGAGGCCTTGCTTACATCTACTATGGATAATACTGCTGACAATGATTCATACCAATAATCCCCTTTTCAGGTCCCAGATCTTAAACATCAACCCCAGCCCACATGGAAAAACCTCAGCTGGTACAGTACCTCCATACAAATGGCCTGCAGCCAATCTTTGCGAGTAGATTTCTTACTCCTTGGCCATATCCTTGGATGACTTTATGTTTTAGCTGTACTACTTCAAAGTATGAGCTGATCTGAATTGGATATGGTTGTCAAAAAGTGGAACTGCAAAGGTGTTATCGTAAGCTTACTCACAGACATACCTGGTTAAAAAAAACAAAAACAGTCCCCACCTGAATTTAACTCATGTGCAACAAGTTATTTAACCTGAACGGAGGCTTTGAGTAGCTTCTCATTCCTTAAACAACCATCAGTTTGCTTGAATGCATAATTATTGGACCATATTTCCGTGGAAAAAGGTCATGTGGTGTGAAGAGTCCAGACTGACCCTGTTTCAGAGTCATGGGTGGATCAGAGTGAGGAAAGAGGCGTGTTAAGTGATTACCCATCATGCTTAGTGCCTACAGTACAAGCATCAAATCAGATGGAAAGCTGATAATGAACACACGTAGAATAGAATAGAAAAGTAAATAATAGAATAGAATAAATTAGACTAGAATTGAATAATATAGAATAGAAAAGTCAAGAATAAAAAATAATAAAATAGACAAGAATGGAATAGAATAGAAAAGAATAAATTAGACGAGAATAGGATAATATAGAATGGAATAGAACAAAATAGAATAGAAAAGTATAGAATGGAATAGAATAGTAACGTGTACAATAGTATAGAAAAGAACACAATAGAATGGTAAATAATAGAATAGAATAAAATAGAATTGAATAGAAAAGAACAGAATAAAATACAATTGTATAGAATAGAATAAAATAGAATATGAAAGTATAGAATGGAATAGAAATGAATAGAAAAGTAAAGTATAGAATAGAATAGACTTTATTCATCCCCTTAGGAGGGATTCAAGGACTCAATCACAACATGACAATTATACACAGGATTATATATAAATAAAAAAGTTACTTAATAATATAAAAAGTACCTGTTCTAATTTAAACAGTCTGTAATGTCAGTGTCTTTCTCTCTACTGCCTGGCAACAAAACAAAGGGCAAGTACCTTGGTGACCAGAGCAGAGTAGCTCATGGCAGGAGACAGACCTATTCCCAACCTTTGGAGGTAGCAGTAGATTATGTGGGGTTTGGCAATAAGGCTGAAGGTGCACAGGTAGCCCAGGCATATCCCAGCCAGAATGATGTAGCATAACTCACGACTGGATGACTTGACCACAGGGGTGTCCCAGAATCTGCATAATCATAAAAACCCTGATGAGAAAACATAACTGGGCTATCGGAATCACTCGGGTGGTAACAAATTCAGCTCCTTCGATGAGGCCGGCTCACAATTGTAATATTTTAGATTTACAGAATACCGAGATTACCAAATAAGGAGTTGATATCCGCATTATCATAACTAGCATGTAAAAACCCCTGAAAATAATTACTTTATGAAGACAGAAGTGACAAAAAGTGTGGCCATGAGACCCAGGCAGGCGAAGACCACCGCAGCGATTGGCTCTGGATCCCCCCAGCGCACATACTGCACAGGGATTGGCTCACAACCTGAAGGATGCAAAGAGATCACAGGCTTTTGAGGAAGTAAAAAGCCATATCAAAGCCAGTTTCCACACATTGTTATCAGTGACAAAATGTGCGGTTCTCCATTAGCAAATGTACTCTTGGATATGATCTTTTACATGCACACAACTAGAGAGGAAGAGGATTGATAAAGGGTCTTAAAAGAGCAGAGGGAAGAAATATTTCAAACAGTTTTTGTTAGACGTGAAGTGTAGAAATCTTCTCCTCAGCTAAATCCTTTATTCCACCAAGGATCTCCAGTCTCTTATGAGCTCAGAAACAAAGTATTTGTGTCAGTGGTGGTTCAGTGTGTTTGCCAGTTTGTGGTAGGTCTGGTGTGTAAGGGGATTTGTGGGTGCACCAAAAGTGTGTGACCCAGATTCAAGGCTTTCCTGGCCTGTTTGGATATCTTATATATGTGTCTGCAAGTAACACAGAAATAGACATGGATCAAAAACTGTGTTTTTTTTTTTTTTTTACCAGTGAGGTCATCTGTAGGCCAGGAGCCGAGAGTACAAGCTCGACATGTGTACTCATCAAACACAAACTCGTTCTCCTTGCAGGGAGTACAGGTCCAACAGCAGCTCACCTCTCCTTTACGGATCACCTACAGACACACACACACACACACACACAGCGATATGTTGAAAAGCGCCGAAAAGTCTCAAAGCTCTAATGGCAGTTTGCTGTAGCTAATCTTACACTCTGACTGTAGAGCCTGTTGAGGAGGCAAATTAGTGTTTCATCAAGGGAAAGAAAAGGAAAGACTTATGGAATGTCAAACACAGACTCATTATGAACAAGTTTTTCTGTCATGGCAGCAAGTTTGCATAGAAATACACCTCCTGGCCATAAAGCAGTCCCAATTTAATGAAGCAAATAAGTAAGAGCCTTCCATTGGATAATAATTAATGTTTCTAATCTTCTTCTCCTTTCGGCTTTTCCCTTCAGGGGTCACCACAGTGAATCCGTTTTCTCCATCTATCCCTGTCTTCTACATCCTCTTCTCTCACACCAACTACCTTCATGGCCTCTTTCACTCCATCCATAAACCTCCTCTTTGGTCTTCCTCTAGGCCTCCTTCCTGGCAGTTCCAAACTCAACATCCTTCTACCAATATATTCACTATCTCTCTTCTGAACCATCTCAGCCTGGCCTCTCTGACTTTATCTCCAAAACCTCTAACATGTGCTGTCCCTCTCATGGACTCATTCGGGATCCTGTCCATCCTGGTTACTCCCACAGAGAACCACAGCATCTTCATCTGTGCTACCTCCAGCTCTGCCTCCTGTCTTCCTCAGGTCTCTAAACCAAACAACGTGACTGCTCTCACCACACTTTTGCACACCTTTCCTTTCATTTTATCCTCCACCTTCTTCATCTCTTCTTCCTGTTAATTAATGTCTCTAATAAGTTCTTTAACCCCAACTGATGCCATGACAAGCTTCTCATTTCTTCAATAACCATCACTTTGCTAAGGAGGCGTAAAGTTTGGGTAATTCTAGGATTCACTGGGGTCATCGGGCTTGTGAAACAGTGCTTCAGGAAACAAGAGATATCCTTTTTTACCTCCGCCAAGGAGGTTATGTTTTACTGTGCGTTTGTTTGTTACGTTGTTTGTTAGCAACATAACTCAAAAAGTTATGGACGGATTTTGATGAAATTTTCAGGAACTGTTGGAAATGGCACA
>JAQQZY010000007.1:22146764-22160731 GCA_030068375.1 Ostorhinchus rueppellii | reverse complement strand
AACAATTATGTACCTACACCGGGCACAACCCCCCCCCCCAACCCTTGCACATATTTCGCCCATTATAAGTAAATGGGAAGAAGTTAAAAATTCATAAAAAATATTGAACTTTGACCTAATGCTCCCAAAATTTAATTACATCTATTTTGGGTCACTGGCAATCTATGAACCAAATTTGGTGAACTGTTTGAAGTTTTGCCAAATATAAGTAAATAGAAAAAACAAATTAAAAATTCATTTAAAATTGTAACTTTGACCTAGCCTAGAAATCTCCATAAAATCTACACCACATAGCAGCAGAACATGTTCTTGCCAGTTTGTGGTCTAGCTTCACACGGTAGGAGCCCATCATTGGTCAAAGTACGTCGGACCAATCAAAACGGTCTGTCTCTGTGTAGCAAGTTGTTGGGGCGGGCTTTGCACAATGACGACAAGGCTGTTTGAGATCGAACAACCATAGAGAGTAATGGTGCGGGCACACCGAATGCGAATTCGCTGATTCGCGCGTCGACATTACATACAAAGTTAATGCAGAGATGCGTTTCGACGCAAATTGTTGAAGAGACAAACATTTCTTCTTCTTCCAATTATTATGGCAACCACAGACTGCACAAATAATACTGGTCATTTTACCTCACTTCTTTTGACCCTTCTTTGACCCTATGCTCGCCAATGACTCCGCTGTACCACCAGAAGTTCTAGCACAAAATAAACAAGATGACACCACCCCAATAACCACGGAGAATAGGGTGAATACAGTTCATGTTTAGTTTGGCTTGCCAGACTAACTTTGACCTACTGTTCCCAAAATGTAACGAGATCTATTCTGGGTCACTAGCAAGCTATAAACCCAATTTGGTATGAATTCAACCAGTATAGTTCTGCTGCTAGAGTGTTAGCAAACAAACCAAACCAAAAACAATACCTCTTGCCTTCCCTTTGGGGGGCAGGGTAATAACTGAATGCAAAAACAAGTATGTCCATCTACTGTTATTGATCCATGGGTTTTACTGGTGAATCTTGTAGAAGATGATGGTGTTTCCCTCTGAATGAATGTCCAAATGGGTCATATCTGATAACCATGAAAAGATAACAAACTGCATTTTACACCAATTATTTATATGTATTGATAGGGTTAATAGATCAACAGGTATTAAACATTTTATATTAGTAGATGCTGCTTGCTGCCAGTAGTTTGTGTCTTTATTCTTGAGTTGTAGCCTTCAAACTTGTACACAAAGTACCCACATTTGTCTGCTACAAATATCACTCATCACATTTACACACAAACTTTAGTCAAGGTATGATGTAGCTTGATCAGATCACAAAGTTTTGAAATGTTCTTTCTCATTTGCAGAGATCTAATGAAGTTTGAGGTGTAACATGAAGTCATTATTCAGCCTCATTTGAGACATCTGGTGAAAACAGAATAACAAGCAACATTTATGCTCAAAAACGGCACACAAAGTTTCATTTACAGCATGTTTTCGGCATTTACCTATTATTTTTTGCATATATTCCACTACTTTTGTGAAGCTAAGACTTTGGTAAACCTATTTTAAGCACCTTTGTCTACATGAGTGTGTGTTTTCACAAGAGATTTGAATATATTCACAAATCTAACTTCCAACTTTCAGCATTTGGGCTGAATTATGTCTTTCTAGAGTGCTTGAGGACAAAACATACCTCAGTTTCCATAAAGCTGAGATTGTCCTGAACATTTTGGTATAAAACACTTGGGTAATATATTATTTACAAGTACCTTTAAAAATGTGAAATTATGAAGGATGCACAATTTGAGAAAATACCCTCAGACCTCTTATGGGATATTGTCTTTGTCTCAGGCTACATGCATTTGAGTGTAATGATTTATAGTTGCAATCATGCCACCTCCACTACAATAGGTAGTGATATGCACTCTTTTAGCCTCTTAATCCAGGTCGTCACAAATCACAACCATAGTCAAGTCAAGCGATCAATTCATCAACCCAGATGTAAACTGGCACGACAATGGACAACGGTGCAAATTTGTACATAGCACACTTTTTGTCCGCTCTACTTTTAGTGTAAATGAAATGTGTAATATTCGACCTCCAGTTCCTGATTTGGCACAGAACTCTGGTGCATGCACAGAATACCTTGTCCTGCTCTAGTCCAACTGGTCTGTTTACATGCAGGTGCAGATTGACTTTCAAATGCAATACTGTATCTACTTTAAATGTGTTCGTACAACTAGTAAAATTTGGATTTCAATCGAGCTAACATGTTTACATACACTTATAAAATCCAGATTTAGTTGGACTAATGTGGTTTTTGTTTTTTTAAGTGTTGTGTAAACTGACTAACTGATTCAGACTTGTGTTAGAGTATCACTCCTTTAAGCGTTCTCACCAAACACATGATGTTCTATATGTTACACTGGGGAAGGTCATAACACATGCCAGGGTAAATTATAACAATCATTTAGATAAGAGATATAAAAGTGGAGGCAATACTGTACAATATGCCTCAAAAAAAGGCATTAAAAATGTTTTTTCAGAAAAAAAAATTACTCCTCTTGAATAGCATTTCATATTGTTAATAAATGCAGTAGGGTATTGGGTGTACAATTTGTGGACAGATAAAGTGGGATGTCACCCATTGGTTTCTTTCGCCATGTTGGCTTTTATCGACCAGAAGTGACCGTATTTGGACAAAATGGACAGAACCTAATGCTAGTGCCACATGCAAGCATATGGTAAACTTTTTTTTTTTTAAGGTTTGTTTTTATTAATGGAAGCTTTTACAGGATGTTTATGGTGTTTAGCAAACATCTACAGTTCGGGATAGTGAGATAAGGCATATTTTACAGAAGGAACATATAAATGTATAAACTTACAGATACACCACACAGGTATAATTTTTAAACATGAGAGGAGAAAAGAATAAATAAATAAAAATAATAAAAATCAACACACTACTCACAACCGATACGTCAATGAGGAAGTTTAGGCTAATTTGAAGTCGATCCAGGAAGGGTCACATCGTCATGGTCAAGTCCCAGAAGGGCAGAATGTCCATGAAGGTTCCCCAGAATTTTTCAAAGGAAGCAGACTTCCCTCTCACGTTATACAATATCTTCTCAGGTGTGCAGTAAGACACAAGTTCATTAATCCATTGTCTTATTGATGGGGAGTTTTCAGAGTTCCAGTTAATTAAAATACATTTTTCACTGCAGTTCTTGCAAGTAAGATAAAGTATTTCTTATAAACATATGGTAAACTTCACAAAGCAATGTGTAATAATTTACAGGCTTGTTAGTATAATGATTATTAAAAAGAAAAAAAGCTACAGTAGCACTCTAACAGGGAACAAAATGTTTATTGTATAGGGTGGCTGTTGCTCAGGCGGTAGAATGGGTTTTTCCGTTATCAGGGGTTCAAATCCTGCTCGGTCTTAGTCATGTACCATTGTGTCCTTGGGCAAGACCCCACTCTGAAGTGGATCCAATGTACACACTTAAAGTATGTGTAAATAGAAAAGCATAATATAGATCTAATCTATTATTATTATTATTATTATTATTATTATTATTATTATTATTATTATTATTATATAAAGACAGGCTGAAAGTCTGCCTCAGCAGTGAGCTGTCATACAGACCTCTCAAACGCAGCTGATAGGGCAGACATCTAAACCTTCTATCTGACCTGAGATCTGAGTAGCAGGGGGAAAATGTGCAGATGAGCAACTAGATCACTTATTAGAGCTTCCAAATAAAATAATGAGACAGGAATGAATCCTGAGAAAGACGTACAGAATATTTTAGACTATTTTATTTTTAGAGGAGTCCAATAGAAGTCTCCTGTCAGAGGTATTACAATGGTATATTTCAGTGTTGGCTTCATGTTGTAACATAGGTTCTTGCCCCGTGACGTAAACTCAGCTAAGGCTGCCGCGTTAAAAAAAAAAAAATCACATTGTAATTACTTTGACAGGTATTGTGGTTTGTAGTGTGATTCATGATGCAATAAAGATTAAAATTATAATGATGGGATTTGTGCTGGGGTCATGTTCTCCTATGAATGGGAATCTACAGTGCAGGGCCTCTCCAGTCGGTCAGGAATCTGCATGTGCCTGTTTACAGCTTGAATGTTCACCATGTGGGATCAGGAGGAAGTGAGCAAACGTGATCATATGACTCAAGTCTGGAATTGTTAGCATTACAACTCTCCCTGTGTTACTGCAATACCTGATCCAACCTAATTTTTTTTCTCCATTTTAGCAGCTTTACACATCTACATTTCTGTGTTATAAATACAATGCTGTACTTTTTACTTCAGATTATAGTTATTCACATCTAAAAAATGTACCTCCAAATGTGTTAACTTTGGATTTTTATGATGAACTTAAGGGTGAAGTGATCCTTAATGGGTTGAAAGAAAATTCTCTCTTTCTTACGTAAAATAAACTCTCCAAAGCCCTCTTGGACTGTCTGGAAAACCCACTGTCATAAAGCTGAAAACACTGTTATATTTCGAAGCTTGTGAAACGTGACTTTTTAGGGGTATGTCCTTAAAAGACAGTGATGCTTAAAATAAATGGAGCTCTAATAAAGTAGGATTCATTGCTTAGGATTGAACTATTCAATGGTGTATAAAGCAGTTAAAATGAGCTCAACCTTAATAGAGCAGTAAAATGTAATATACACATTACGGCCACAGTTAATCCAAAAACATCATATATGATAGTAAAACACAGACAGGGACCTTTTACTCCACATTGCCCATGTAAAGTGCACCCCTTGATTTTTTTCAGACAAAGTAGACCTAAGTAAGAACAGTGGAATTTGTATAATTTTATTAAAAATGACTTTCTCTGGCTTGTTTTTACAGTGCATTCATTGTTCTGTATATGATGTGTGTGTCAGATACTGTGCTCCCAAGCAGATGACTACAACAACAGAGGTGTGCTATGTGATGCCAGGGAAGAAGGCCCATTGCGTCGTAACCCTGGCAACCAAAACCGCAATGTGGTTGAGCGACTACCAACAACCGCAGAGGTGGAGTTCACCCTCAGTTTAACCAACTATGACACGGGAGCCATGGACCGCACAGCCAACATGAGCTTCAGGAACACTCTGGAAGGTCAGATGAAATTAACCGCAAAGACACTCGCTGGCTGCTTCTCCTGTCTGCTTTCATTTTCACTGACGTACTTATTATTCTGGTGCTGATGAGACACTTGTTATCTTGTAGGTTTTGGGGACCCTCGTACTGGGTTGGGAAACAGTTCTCGTATGGGTATGCACGCCGCTATCCATGTCTACATGAACGGATCCATGTCCTCTGTCCAAGGTTCTGCAAACGACCCTATATTTCTCCTCCATCACGCATTTGTAGATTGGTAAGAAAAGGCACGGACAGACACACAGACACTTAATGCTGGCTCACTGACTCACTTTTCACTAAACAGCTGTATCTGTCTTTGCATGTAAGCCTTTACGAGCAGTGGCTCAGGAGGTATAGGCCTTCACCATCCCAGTATCCAGAGTCAAATGCACCCATAGGGCATAACAGTGAGTACCACATGGTACCCTTCCTGCCCCTGCATAGGAACAGAGACTACTTCATTTCCAGCAAGGACCTGGGATATGAGTATTCCAATCTGCTTGATGCGAGTAAGCAATGCTTTTCAAAATCTGCTCTTGAAATAAAATCTTGTTAAAGCCGTCTCATTAACGATTCACCATCAATTAGCATTATAATAAAACCATGACATTTTTACAACTTAATTTAAAGAATAAATCTTCTTTTGCAGGTCAAAGGCTGGGAGAGTCTATGCGTCCTATTTTGGATGAGATCCAGGATGTGTGGCCCTGGCTTCTGCTTGCAGCCCTGTGTGGAGGAATTTTAGCGGTGGCTACAGCTGCAGTGATTGTCACTATAAAGCGGCTAAACAGGGGATTCACTTGGCCTCACATGAGGAGATGGAGAAACTTATTTACACTTCCAGAGACTCAACCTCTTATCTTTACCCCGAACTCAGAGGAATCCAAACACCATAACTACCAAACTGCAATGTGAGGGAATACTTAACTCCACATAGGATCTTGTATTAACTTATCAAAGTGTCGTGACTTCATTTCTGTTGACTTGTTAGAACTATTCTTGAAAATCCCTGTTTAATTATAAATGTTGATACATCATGTTATACAATTGTCATGTGCTTCATTGTGAACATACAACAGGTCTGTGTTCCAGTACTGTACTAACTCTTACAGACCTAGAACTATTTCAATGAATTTTTTTCCCCCTAATTTAACCTTTCCTTAGTGATTCGACTGTATTTATTACAATATTCTCTGCAATTATTCAGTGAAAATCTGGTATTTTCCTATGATTACTGATCATGTAAATGTTCATAAAAGCTCACAGTAAACTCAAGGGTTATTATATCAAAACACAGAAAACTAAGGAAAAGTGTTCCTAACAAAACATAAAAACAAACATTGTCAACCTCTGTCATTTATCAAAGTACAGGGATTTTACAAGTCATCAGTGTTTCAGAAGATGACAGCATTTCCATGCTCACTACGGAGCCTCTGAATGTCCAAATGGGTCATATCTAATGACCATGAAAAGCTGAGAAACTGTATTTTACCCGACTTATTTACATGTATTGATAGGATTAGTGGTTCAAGTTATTAAACATTTAGATCAGTAGATGCTTTTGGTCACCGGTAGCTGTTTAGGTCTTTAAGGGTTAATTTACTTACATCAGTCATGTGCTTGGAAATGTAACGCTGGGACTGTGCATGCATGTCAACTCCTATTCTTGGCATTCACAAAAGCCACAGAGGGATTTTCTTCTATTATCGTTACGTGGGAGTTGACAGAGTAGAAACTTGATTAACATTTAAATTGATTTATGTGTTTGAGGTGTAGAGACGTGTTAAATGTGATGAATGTCTGCATAATGCCAAAGTCTGGGACATCTTCATAGCAAGAGGACATTGCAATTTTCCAACCTTCCAGTTATTGAACAGATAAGAAACTTCATGACATTTATAAAAGTCATTGTAGTTCCTAAAGTTGCATGTGGTTCAAAATGTTCACTTCAAAGGTCATACCTAGTTTAATTTACAAGAAATGATTCATTTCGCTGATTCCGTGTGGTAAGAGAATCAAAGTCTCAATGTCCTACAGGAACGATTGTGGGACACAGATCAACACATCACCCCAATTAGCAAAAATTTCACCACAAAAATTTATTTTTGGTAAGATAAAGTGGTTCCCCGATATGTAATGGTCGCTGTCTTTTTACATTCCATGCCCTGATGCATGCCGTCTAGCAAATTTTACAGTAATTACAGTACTTTGTTCAAAACATTTTGTACTGAAATGGCATTCTCACATATAACACATTCTGATTATTAAAACTTCACCGTTTGATGAGGGCATAAATACAGCAAAAGTGTGAAAGCAGAATCGTACAAAAAAAATACATAATCATGTAAAAAGTTGCATTTTGATCATATTTGTTTGTATTTAAACTGAAATGGCTTTATAGGTTGAAACATGCCTGCTGCGTGGCTAATATTTTAATTTACTTTCTAGAGTCCAACTGATCGAGACTCATTAACGGTTATTCAGAATCAATTCTATATGATAAAAGTGTGGGAATTTCAGGCGTCAGATTTTTCTCATTACTACATGGAGCAGCTTTAATCTCACACATACAGGTATACAGTATAGTCATGAGGACAAGTCTGATGTGATACCGATGGACAGAACAATGCAATAATTTATACAAATTATTTAACCAAAGGAATGAATAAAAAAAAAAAAAAGACAATACCAGCAAATGACTGTGATATACCACTTCAGATGTGCCACACATGACAAGTAGAAATATACAGAAAAAACATCTCAAAAATAGTTAAGATTGTGGTCCTTAAAGATGACATAATGTAGGCTAAGAAAATAAAAAAAATTAAAAGGCTTTGTGGGTCTGGGTGAAGTATGGGCACATACAATAAATCTTATCTGTTTTTTTGATGGTATAACAGCACAATTTAACAAGTGACTTTTGAAAGTCAGCAGAAGTTTCCTATTATCATTCAGTATTTAATGGAAAAAATACTTGAAAAGTTGTTAAGCATCAAGATCCCTATTATGCTCGATAGAGGGCCTAAAATTGGAGAGAGAATCAAAAACAGTACTTTGATTACAACAGGTTAGGCAAACTGTTGTGCTGAGGAGTTGAGGCCAAAGTTCTTTTACAGAGTAAGAGTTGACTTGTGTAGAGGTAAAGAGTAGCCTGTGTGGCCTTAGATTCAGCTAAAAATAACTGCTTCACACTTTGTTTTTCAACTTTCCTCTTCATCGTCACAATCATCTTCCTCTGATTTCTTCTCATCCTCCTTGGGAGGTATAACGGGAGGGGGAAGGTCCAGACGAGCCCATGACATGGGCTCGGATTTCTTCATAGCGACCTCGATCTTGGCTGCCATCATGTTTATCACACTCTTGCTCACGTCAATCACCTTAAAGCAGAGCAGAGTGTTACCAGGACTGGTTTAGAAAACATGTGGTTGAAGCGGTAAATGAGTCTGCAATCAAAGTTTGATCATTTTCTGTAAATTTCTGCAATTACACCACGGGATCACGTCCTCTTCACAATCAGCAAGACGCTCAATTAATGAGGCTTGGCAATTAAAACTTGAGACACATAATGCAGCACTTACCCCCCATAAACTGATTTTCTGCTCAAATTCCTTCTCTCCCTCAAATATAACATGGATGTTGAGCTGCAGGAGGGAAAAGACAGAAACAGTGAGCTGAAAACAGAGTAAATCTGTGACACCTAGGTCTAATATGTGCAGCTGCGTGGTCACTTACTGTGGTGCTGTTTGCGTCCACGTAGCTTAGCTCTGGGATGGAATTCTTAGCGTAGATTGAGATGATGACCTGTGTACCAGTTTGGTGCCAGTCAAACCGACACGGAACAACTTTCTTCCCCTACAAGCAGAGTTTAGATAAACAAGTCTGAAAGTGGTAAATACAAATATCAGCCACTGCAGAAGTGTAATGTGCTGCTGCTGTGCATACCCCTATGAGACACCACTAGATGGAGTTACAGTTGAGGCTCACTAACTCCTAGCCCCTCATAATCTTTCGAATGATCACAACGGTCATGCCTACCGTGTCCTTTTTCCTCCATAGATGTGTTCCCTTGGTACAGCCCTCTTGAGAGAGGAAAGTGTTAAAGTCGGAGGTTTTCCTCTTACAGCAGCTCCAGTACTTCATCCTAGAGAAGCCGGAAAAACAGACCCACAGGAGCTTTAGCAGTCAATAACTCGTCACTCAAGATAACCAGTAAACAACACTGGCAGGAAAAAAAAATAGTGTTCTTCTTCATGTTTCTTTCACGGTTTCTAGAGAGTAGCCATCGCTGGATTTCAACACAGTGGGGATTTTATAAAATCAGTTTGAGTTTGACATTTTTTTTAATCTTTATTTAATCACAGAGTCTCAATGCAATAGCAATCTCTGTTTACAAGAGAGACCTGATATCAAGAAGAATACACACAAAAAAAAACCACAAGCAGGCAACACAACACAACTCTACAACATGCAAGGGACTATATAGTAAACAAGGAATGGATAACAATGGTTCAGAGAATTAGAAAACATTCAGGAAATAAAGCTTTAGGTCAGTAAAATTATCAGCTTAATACTGACCCTTCATGGAAGATGGGGAATCCAGCGTGGTACAGACACACATCAGAATTGCTTGCAGATCCATCAAAGCTCTGAAGGTAAAAACATGAATATTTAGAAAAAACTGAATGCAAATGTTGTAGTCATTAAAAATACAAACTTTGCTTCCCTTGATTATTAGCCGGAATAAATAATAGTTGTAGGATTTTATCATCTGATTAGTATAAAAGATACATTTGTTACCCCAACTGTCACTTGCTTGTGAATGAACAGCGGCATGCAATCATGTTTATTTTATTATGATGATGATAGAAGTATGACATTTCGTGACACAATTATAATACGGGAATGAGCATCGACTAATAGCTTGTTCCCTATTTAAGACCCTAAATCCCAACAGATTAAATCAACTAAAAACAGGCAGCCCTTGAGAGAATATTTCATGGTTTTCAATCAGTTGATGAACAATTATGCAAATAATTAAAGCCCTGCTTGACACTACCACAAATCACGTCTATACAAATTTTACTGACAATTTATGCTGTACATTTTTTGCTCTGACGGGCTAGATTTGGTCTGCATATGTCTCCATTGTACCCGTTATCCCATACCCACAGTACTGAGACCCTTTGAACTCCTAAAGTTTCTAAAAGCCTTCACATAGGTTTGGAATAAGACTGATTCAGTTTGGAGTTTATTTATGTCAATGAAACAAAAAAAAAAAAAAAAACAAAAAAAAAACCCAAACATCTGAAACACCTCAGCAGCTGATATCATCAGCTCAACGGATCTTTGATCTGGAATGTTTTTTATTATACAGTGACACATTGACCTACTTTAGTACATCCTCCATTTTTGCACGATGTTCCAATCTTGATCTCGTCGCTATCTTCCTCTAGGGAGACAGAAAGAGGGTGGGTGACAAAGAATTGACAACTTTGAAGAGCATCTCAGAAATCCACTGACTGCCTGATGAGTTGTCCTGTCCTGTCAACTTGCACTCAAAAGCCACGACGTGAATGGCACAGGTGAGGGAATATTCCCTGTGGCAATCCATTAACTTCCACCGTCAACCTGTCTTTCCTGTGTACTACAAGTGGAAGGTAGTCAAAGATGAAGAGGACTTCAGTAACTGCAATGTTGAGAAGTAAAAGGAGGAAGGATGGCTGAAAAACAAAGAGCTGTTCTCACCCTTCTTTTCAGCTGCATTTTCCGACAACTTCAGTTTCTCCAGAGCTGTCTTCAGAGAAGCAGAAATTTTATGCTGCATTCTCACCATTGGCTCATCAGGACTGTAACAGCAGCAAAAAATGGGGCATGAAAACAACAGTAGAGGGACTACAAGTATCTTTTCCTCCAATTGAATGCTCTTTTATATTTGGAAAGGAGCCAAACACTGGGTATTGTGGTATTTTCTGTGAGTAAGGAATACATCATTTGCAACACTACTTCAGTAGCAGTTCTCTGGGACAAAGCCAGCGGAAGACCAACACACTTCTTGAAAGGAGTTTCACTACTCAGTAGTAATCGCTTTATCAGTTACTCGTCCACCTTCTTTTGAACTCTGGTGGGAACTCTGCAGGGTAAAATAACACTTCACTCCATCTTGTGGATCCTCAGTATGCGTTTGATGATTTCAGGCAGATTTAGTACCTCAGATACTGTACTGATCCTTTCATGCTTTTGATACTAAACCGGAATAATTCAGAGCAGGATGTAGTCCATGGAGCTAAAAAGGATATACAGTATTTAACTGAAAGCCTGAACGATGCCCTGCATGGAAAAAAAGTCTTTTCTTCTTGACCTCTTTATCCTTCATTTCAAATGTGGCCATTCTTGACACAAAACGTCTGCTGATTAACCGCTGCTTATTAAAACACAAGCTCAAATGTTTCTATCAAAAAACATGTCTACTTAACTTTTAAAAAGGTAAACATTAAGCAAACAGCTTCATAAATAAAGAAAAACATTTTTAAAAAAAGTAATGTATGGAGAAAACATACAACCTTGGTCTGCATATTGCCTCTTGAGGCTTTGGTGCAGAGATGATGTACTCGTTAAACTTTGGTCTTTGTTCATCTGATTCTTTCTTTTCTCCTGATGATGTCACATCCGGTTTCACTGGCTCAGGGGGCTTCTCTTTGTTGTGGGGACCTTTTGTACAGCCCTGTAAGTCGAGATGCCACTGTGTTAAACTAACAGACAGATCAATATGGCTGCAGCAAATGTAGTAGTCAGTGTCAAAAAACAAAACAATGGACAATGGAAGGTTGACCAGTCAGAACTAACAGATGGATTTAAAAAAACAAAACCTACAACAATGCTGAGGAAGTCTGAGAAATCTGTAGTTCTTCTCTTGCAGCAGGACCATCCCTGGGGAAAGTTAACCAGACATTAACATTGACTGAATAACAAATGGCACATATATTACTGTCAGCTAGCTGAACAATCTAATCATTTTACCTTTAATGCATCATGGAATACTGGGACTCCGGGATGATAGGTACACCCATCTGTGGAAAAGACACAGCTTTGATTTTATTAGAGATAAAATATGAGCGGTTATAAACAAAAAGCTGCATCAGCACAATATAGCATCCAAATTTGCTCAATTGGAAGCTTGTTATTTTTACAACTTCTTTTGTTTGTTTGTTTTTTTAAATTTCACAAACGGAATAAAATAATCAAAGTAATCAGGAGGTAGAGGTGAAAAAAGCTGAAAATACAACTTTACTCTTAGGCTCAGTAGGTGTGTGTTCATCATAGGTTACTTGGATAAAGACTAAGAAACTAAATACTAGTTAATTATTACAGACAAATTCAGAATTCAGGACAAAATAAATACTCATCAACATTATACAATTCATACTATAACTATATTTTGGGTTTAATAATAACAGCAATATTATTTCGGAATAGTTACTGACACAGTACTGTGACACTAAGTATCAGTTTGTCTATTACCACACAGCCAATCAGCACCCTAGTTATATCATGTCTAGACTGGTAACTTCTTACATCCCAAAAATACCAAGGCAAAATAATAAATAGGTCAGACTTAGAACCAGTGGACATTTAGCTCACTTGGTAACATATTGGACTGGAATGGGGAAGATTTGGGTTCAATTTCCAGTTGAAGTAGCATTTTTTTTTCCTGAAGATTTTTGCCAGCAGGTAAATCCAACATTGATATACATCAACTACTGGAACAACATTCTTAGTGCAGAATTCGGAACACAGCCCTCAAATGCACTGAACTGACACAGAACTAAGTAGTCACACACCACACTGCCACGTCTAACATTTAGCTCCACCCACCTTCTGCAGCCTTCTCTATACTATACTATATACTGGCACTAATTTGTCATTTCTTCCATCAATTGACACAGTACTGTGGTAACAAAATGCCCAAAAGAGTGCACTGAAGTATATGCCATACATCACCACAGTACTGTGGCAACTAGAGGTTCATGAGTTCATAACAGTAATCCTGACTGGCTCGAGTACATATGCTAACATTTTATTGGTCTGTGGTAATAGACAAACTGACATTTTGTGCCACCATACTGAGGCATTAGCCATTGCCATATTATGTACAACCACATACAATCATTACAATATTAATTTCAACAGTTAATTAATAATAGTTATGTCAAACTTTATGTTATTACAATGCTTTTCCATATCAGCCGGACATCAGTATCATTCAGTTATATTAATTGGAGATGGTAGATGTCTTTTTGTTGTTACGGATTCTTTTGTTATAATGAAAAAGCTTGATGATGTACACATTTAATTTAATGTAAGCGGTGTGTTAGGCGAGAAGGATAGGCAAAAAATAAGCCTCTGCTTCTAGCCTATTCCTTATTTTGTCTTTTGTGTTTATTATGGTTGTTGTACTGTGTGTAAACAAAAAACAAACAAACAAACAAACAAACAAAAAACATTCATTCACTCATTCAGTATCAGCCGACATTTGCCAATCATGGCCAATATTGGTATCGTCACAGGACAATGTCATTCCATTGATGATAATTGCAGATATTTATCCATTGTGTTATATTAAACTATTTTTTTAAAAAGACATTTGTATATTTGAATCTGTGATCATTCAAAAATAATGTAATGTACCGTTACAAGCTGAAACATTTTTTGTTAAAGCAAAAATAAAACAAAACAAAATAATCATTAAAGGAACAGTCCACCGTGTTTTCATACTGAAATATGTCCTTCTCTGACCTGAGACGAGTTGATAGAGACCTC
>JAQQZY010000007.1:22132266-22145801 GCA_030068375.1 Ostorhinchus rueppellii | reverse complement strand
AGAGGTCTCTATCAACTCGTCTCAGGTCAGAGAAGCACATATTTCAGTATGAAAACACGGTGGACTGTTCCTTTAAGTAGTCACACAGGAAATAAGTAGAACTAGTATTAGAACTCCTAACTTCACGCAATTGTAGGTTCTTATTAATATTATAATAATCTTATTAATATTTTTTTAATAAAAGAATGATGAGTTTGAAGAACTAAATATGACAAATACAAGAAATAAATCATAATCAAAGTTTGGTCTAAAATTACAATTGTGTTTTTATGCCTCTTTTCACAGGCTTGTGTAAAAGATATAATGCTGGGATTAGTTTTGGCTAAATAACACCATAAATCAAATATTTTCAGTCTGAGCCATGCGCCCTCAACACTACTGCCTCTGATACACCTCATAAAAATCCCTAAAGTTAGATAATAATATGCTCTATTTGATATGAAAAGAGGCATCCTATTAAAATGGAAATTAAACTTGACTTCTGCATTGAGTGTTTGTTATATAACTTGGAGACAGAGGACATTTCTAAAGGCAGGGAATAAGAGGCTCATTTAGGCTTTGCTGAGTGAGCAACATTATAACTTTGAAAGTTCAATTATGTTTAGATAAGGGGCTTCAAGTAAACTGTGGTGACACACAAAATGTATCTGGAAAAAAAAGAAGGAATAATAATAATAATAATAATAATAATAATAATAATAAAAAAAAGACCAAAGCAGAAACTTAAGATCAAGGAGTCATTCATCAGGAAAATTAACCTATTCAACCAAACCTGTTGACTAGATAAACAGCTTGAAATTGGAAAATTGAAGGTCATACACAACCAGGGTAAATGCATATGAATTCTTTGACCATTCTGAACATTTCCTTTCAATATAAATTTACTCCCTTTCTATCAAATTTTCAGATATGGTTATTTGATATGACGATAGAAAAGTTGTTGATTATTTCATATTATAATCTATTGTTGATATCATGTCACAAATTAAACTCCTTGTAGCTATATTTCTTGTTATTCCAGTGCTTTGTTCTTTCACTTAGTGTAGATGTAGGAAGAAAAAGTTTGTGATGTTATCAAAATCATGAAAGAGTGAATGTGACAGAACAAAGTAATTCTTAACAGGAATTGTTAACGTGAGACTTCCAAATAACTTAGCCTCTTAATATGAACGTGATGAGGTCCATTACCTGATTGGTTTAAAGTAAAGATCGACTGATTATACCCATAACAGTTTCTGAAACTATTAAGTGTACTTTATTCCTCAAAGCCAGTTATTCCTTTTCCAAAGTCTAATATTAGCCATGGAATAGAATAGAATAGAATAGAATAGAATAGAATAGAATACCTTTATTGTCATTACACAGTGTCATGAAATTTCGAGCTTCCTCATAAAGTGCACACATACATATAGAGTAAATTGAAAAAGTATAAAAAGTTTTTAAAAAAGTATGTGCGATATACAATATACAGAAAACACTATATGCAATATAAAAAGAACACCTATTTGCTATATACAATTGTGCAGATCCTGAATGGAGAATACAAACAAGATAAAAACACAAGATAAAACACAGTAGGCAAAAACCCTAAGGACAGTAAGGTGGCTAAAGTAGCAGCATCCAGTGGTGTACTAACCATGTATAACATTATAACTATCATTCCAGTATAAAGGCATCAATTGGGGACTCAATGACTTGTAGTCATGGTACTCTGGTTGTATAAGTGTACTCTGGTTGTATAAGTATGGACCACTATAAGAGCCAAATTCAGCCAAATTCGGATGATAAATCAACCAAATGACATGAGTCAATAACTATATTGTGATAGAGGTCGATGCAATTCTATATTTGCCCACTCTGGATCTCAGGGGTTCCAAAGTTTACATAGACCACGACAAATTCACTAGGTCTTTAAACAGCTCGGAAACTGCCAGAAACTAAATTACATTACAATAGAGATCAAAAACAATATATTATACACATGATCGAATCCAAAGAAATTCGCCTATAACACAGAAATTAAAATTATACACTAAATTATGCAAGGGAAAAATGACAGTGTCACACACTCATCTGTAGAAAATGTTGTACACACACTAAGTCAACATTTCAGAAGATTTTGTGGTTAAAACTGGTACTGTATGACCATAAAGATCATTATGCAACCACGATAAAGGATGGGAATGGAAATCCAAAAAACACCATCCCAGAGAATATGTAGTCGAACTACTGTATATGTTGAGATCAAAGTTGGCTATGTTTGTGCCAACCTGAATTTCAACACAAGCAGCTTAACTTCTGAAAGTTAAGTGTCAATAGGTGAAATATTAGCTTTTTTTCTTTTGGTGAAGCACTATTAGTACAGAAAACAGCAACAATGAATCGCTAATGTAAGTGGAAGACATTAATAACTTAAATGTGATGAAGTGTGAAACTATTTAACATTGCATTGACATTATCTACATCTAAAGGTTACGGTTATCCCTAGTAGACTAGCAAATCTCATTTATACGCTTTAAGCTAACTGTTCGGTATTAGCTACGTGACTTTTTACCCACATTAGAGTTAATGAATTGAGTTAATACTTTTAAAAGCTGTCAGCTAATACCCGGTTAGCAACACTAGCCCACTGGGCCTGGTGGCTATAGAAATTTCCAGATGATCAGAGGTTAGCTTGCTAACACACTGACACAGGACACCACGTTTAGTTAGCTAACTTCTACACTACTCACCGTCTGGGTTATTCTCCGGATCAAATCGTTGTCCGCATCCCTTGTTGTAACATAGTACTGACATGGTGGAAAATCAAACAGGTTCGACTTCTAGCTAAATTTGTAAATGATCCCAAAGAAAAGCTAGTGTGTGAGTGATACACAGCCGCTACCTCACGCTACTCGGCATTAGACCGGACGCACTTCCGGATCTTGTCGGAAACACTCGGCAAAGATCGGAGCTCAGCACTCCCTCCATCCTGTGAGCGCACCGTATTCACTCACAAGCGACAACTGATGCTGTCCGCTTCCAAACTTGCGTTAAGCAGCATGTTCATTGTACCAAATTTACTCCAGGACCGTCTCCTCGCAAAAAACGAACACACAATAGTTTTAACAGTTTTTTTCTTTATCTGTTGCAGATAAAGCTGGAATATTCTTCTGCACTCAGGGTTACAGTAGTCAGGTGCATGAAACTGGGGCAATAGCTATTTAGTTTTACGAGGACGGCTGCAGCCCACTAGACACCAGCCTGTCGGGATGTATGCACAGGAATTTTCGTTTTCGCGCATCATCATCGACTTCTAAGTGATTATCCTGGTTCTTTGACATTTTTTTAGTCGGAGAGAGGATGGGACAGGATTTACTTTCACTGATGACCGCTGTTTTATCCAGAGGTAAGGCATGCATCTGTGTGAGTGAACTCGATGCAATTTCATCAAGCTGCAGATTGGAACTCATGAACATTTGCATGCAGTCGAGTTTCATCCACAAAAATGGGAGACTGTGTACCCCAGGATCTCATGGGACAGTCTCACTCTGGGGAATCTGAATTGCAGTCGTTGTATTATGACACCTTCTTTGGGGCTGATATTAATCTACAGGCTGCATTGAGTATCACCAGCTGCAGAGCATAGGTAGACTGAAATTTCAGTCATATTAAAATACAGTGTGCTATAGTGTAATTATGGTTGAAGTTGCACCATTGTCAGTGTATTCAGTGCTGTGCAAGTATATTCAGTATAATAACCTGCTAATTTATTCACTGTTATATGTTAAATAGGACTTGACTGCAATTTGCATTTACCACTTGGTCCCTTTCCTTTATCACTTAAATCATAATAAATGCAAACATTTCTTCAGCCCCTCCCCCCAATTATCTACTTAATGTTAACTTTTTGATACTGCAAGTATTGTTTCTAATCAGCTGTTTTTTTGTTTTTGTTTTTTTGTTTTTAGAGCGTAACTGTGTTAGACTTGTACAGACTTTCTCAGACTGTCCTCTAATCTATCTTATGTAAGTGTGGTTGGTTTTAAACAAACAAAAAAAAAATCAATTGTGTTTTTGTGCTCAAGAGTTAGAAACAGTGATTGTTCTGATTGTTCCTGATCTCTGCTATTTTATATGGTGACAGAAGACCTGCTTGTGTTTTACTGGTGCTGAGTAAGTGCTCTTGTGCTTTGATGTGATTTGTTTTAAAGACATGTCTTTTTTTTTTTTTTTCTGCTGTGGAACCTTTCGGGTGCAACATTCAGTATTTGAATGCAAACTGTTTGAGCACAACACTGACTATGGTGTCATATCCCTGTAGTAATAAGAAGTACCCCTGGAATATATTTGCAACTTCTGTTCCACAGTTCTCGATCAAATTTTTAGCATGCAGAGTGTCTCTAACAGCTCACCAACTGAATCTTGCCTCTGTGTTTTCCTTGTCATTCCTTCCAAATATAGGGTGACTGGGTGATGGAATAGTAATGAAGTCTTGTCAGTGGGGAATTATGCCTCCTCTGTCCAGCATCTCTCTTCATCTCCGTCTTTTTTTCTGCTTCCTTCTTAACTTGCCCTTTACCAATCACCAGTTCATACCGGAACCAAGGACAGGACAAGGCCTGCTGCTTTTCACTCAGCCTGCATATAATGCCTCAATCTTTGAGAACTCTGCTGCAAGGACCTATACCAGGAGTGATGTCAAAATGGGTGTCTTTCTTAGCCCCCCTCGTTCCTTAGATATTAAGTACTCCATTGAGTCTGGAGACACTGAGGGAATCTTTCAAGCTGAAGAGTTTGTGATGGGAGACTTTTGTTTCCTTCGAATACGCACTAACGGAGGCAGTGGTGCCATATTGAATCGAGAGGTTCAAGACAATTACACACTGACTGTAAAGGCATCTGTCCAAGGTGGCCTAGAAGCCCTAGCCACTGTTTATATCAAAGTCTTGGATACCAATGATCTCCGACCTCTCTTTGCCCCAACCTCCTATTTCTTTGTTATTCCTGAAAGTGCTCCTCTAGGTGCCAGCATAGGACGGGTTACAGCCACAGATGCTGATGTTGGTTCTAATGGTGAGTTCTACTACTTCTTCAAAAACAAAGTGGAGCATTTTGCCGTCCACCCGACCAGTGGGATCATCACCCTGACAAGCCGACCCAGGATGGATAAACAGGACCGGTTTGAAGTGGAGGTGCAGGTTGTTGACAGGGGGATGAAACTGTATGGAAACAACGGCATTAGCAGTACTGCTAAGCTGGTGCTAACTGTGGAACGTGTTAATGAATTTGCTCCTGTTCTCAGTGTGACTCCTGTTGTTCCATCATGGACTGATTTGGACCCAGTGTATGCCATAGTGACTGTGGAGGACAAAGATGTTGGGGTATCTGGGGATATAGAGTGGGTATCCATCATTGAGGGAGACATCTTTGAAGAGTTTGTGGTAGATCGATCACCTGTTGGAAATGAGTACAGAGTTAAAGCATCAGACTTAGTTGACTGGGATAAATTTCCTTATGGCTGCAACTTAACATTTCAAGCTAAAGACAGGGGTGTACCTCCTAAGTATTCTAATATCCAAGTTATTCAACTGTTGGTTACAAAGCCAGAGCCAGTGTTGGCGAATTTTGAAAAAGATGTTTATGTAGTCAGGCTGAGTGAAATAGCTCCCCCAGGCACAATTGTAGAGGTGGTGAAAATCTCCCCTGCTCCTCTGAGTGTCAATTACAGTTTCAGCAGCCTCTCAGATCCAATGTACTTTGATATAAACCCTTTGACTGGTGTTATTATGACCACAAGGCAGCTGACAAGGATATCGCAGAGTTTTATGGAAATGGAAGTGCTTGAAATTATCACCCAGCAACGAGCAAGGGTCCAAATAAACATAGAGGATGCTAATGATAACACTCCAGTATTCAACAAGCCATACTATGACGTCGCAGTCAATGAGAGCTTGCCAATAGGGACTGTTGCTATCGTAGTGTCTGCTGTGGATGCTGATAAAGGAGAGAATGGATACATAACCCACACAATCAGTAATGATCCAGATCTGCCATTTAACATAGATCAGGCTACAGGGGAAGTAAGGATCACAAGAGACATAGACTTTGAATCATCAGAGGATTTCTATACTTTTACTGTGAGAGCCTCTGACTGGGGCTCACCCTACAGAAGGGAGAGTGAGGTTAATGTTACCATTCGTCTGATAAATATTAATGACAACCAGCCTCTTTTTGAGAGAGTTTCTTGCAAAGGTATGATTAGCCGTGACTTCCCTGTCAACCAGACTATTGTCACTATGTCTGCTGTGGACATGGATGAGCTACAAATGGTGAAATACAAGATAGTGGCTGGTAATGAATTAGACTATTTTAATTTAAACTCAGATTCTGGGGCTATATCATTGAAAAGATCATTAGCAGTGGTTAATTTAAAAAATGGAATATTCAACCTGAAAATAGTCGCAACAGATGGTGAGTTGTTCTCTGAACCTACATTTGTCAATGTATCTGTGGTGAGAGGTAGAATGCCACCTGGGGGTTTTAATTGCAAGGAGACCAGGGTGGCACAGCTGTTGGCTGAAAAAATGCTGGCAAAAGCCTCTGCTATGGCTAGACCAAGATTAGATCAGAGTTACACAGACCTCTTTTCTACAAATAAACAGGCCCCACAGTTCGAGGCCTTACCTACTAGTATCTTAGTGCGTGAAGACCTTCCTGCTGGTGCCAGTGTATTTCAAGTGAGGGCACGTGATGGTGACACAGGTTTCAATGGCCAGGTTCTCTTTTCCATATCTGATGGCAATAGAGAAAACTGTTTCAATATCAACATGGAGACTGGTTTGATCACTGTATTACAACCACTTGACCGTGAGCGAACAGATCGCTACTTCCTAAATATCACCATCAATGACCAGGGATATCCACAGATGTCCAGTTGGAGACTCCTGACAGTGATCATTGAGGATGCAAATGATAATGACCCCCAGTTCTATCAGGAGAGCTTTTCTGCTATTATTTCAGAAAACTCCGCTATTGGTATGCAGGTCATTACCATCACCGCATTCGACAGAGACATGGGTCAAAATGGACAGCTGTCCTACATTTTACTGACCAGTGTGCCTCAGTTTGGTATTGACAGCGAAACTGGAAGTGTATTTGTTGCTAGCCACTTAGACAGGGAAACGGTCCCCATGTTCATGTTGAAAATTGAAGTGAGAGACA
The DNA here is from genome assembly GCA_030068375.1 of Ostorhinchus rueppellii. Classification (NCBI taxonomy): domain Eukaryota; kingdom Metazoa; phylum Chordata; class Actinopteri; order Kurtiformes; family Apogonidae; genus Ostorhinchus; species Ostorhinchus rueppellii. Next base: position 22,138,598 of record JAQQZY010000007.1, on the reverse strand, counting down.
AGGCGGAAAGAGGCACGAGGAGGTCATCAGTCACTACTTTACGCATAATCGTGGATGATGTCAATGATTGTGCTCCAGCTTTCATCCCCAGGAGCTTTAGTGCTAGAGTACTTGAGGACCTCCCACCTGGGGCCGTGATTACATGGGTTCAGGCTCAGGACCCAGACATTGGCCCAGGAGGACAAGTCCGATACTCTTTGACTGATGACTTCAGTGGCACTTTTGAGGCAAGTATTTTTATGTATCTTAATGAACATCAAATTTTGTCCAATGTAATTTTGTGTATGAAACAATAACACTGAATTTTGCGGGCAATGCAAATGCTAATTTTATGATTAGAGTAAAAAATGTCATAACTTCAGTTTTGTTTTGTTTTTGTAATATTTGTACCATTCTGAAAACACATGGATACATTGATACCATACCTAGAAAACAGCTTGCAATGTGGTTTTTAATGTGAGCAGACAATATTAAAGGTTGTCATTGGCTGCTTGTAACAAAAGGGATTGTAATATTTTGTACAGATTGATGCTGTGAGTGGGTTTTTGAGGTTAAGGAAGGAGCTGGATTTTGAGAAACAGCAGCTTTTCAACCTCACGGTGCTGGCTGAAGACAGGGGAGCACCCACTCTGAGCAGTTTGACATTTGTGGAAGTGGAGGTGCGCAACACACAGTCACACATTCTACACACACCAGAAGCATTACGTGAATTTGGTCAAATGACTTTTTTTTTTTTTTTTTTTTTTTTAAAAGATTTTAACCACAATAACTACTACATGACTATAGCCCAGGATGAATCTTACTCAGTGATTCACATGTCTTGGTGTTCACTGCTGGTACTGTATAAATTCTTAACTGTTAAATATATATATTTATATATGCCCAGGTGGTGGATGTCAACGAGAATTTGTATGCACCATACTTCCCCGACTTTGCTGTGAGAGGCTCAGTGAAGGAGAATTCTCGTGCAGGCACAAGTGTCCTGACTGTGAGTGCTAAGGACGATGACAAGGGACGAGATGGCATGTTGAGGTACTCTGTCAGAGGAGGCAGCGGACTGGGCACTTTCACCATCGATGAAGACACAGGTGTGACATAAGATCAATTCTTAACCTTATTTATGTAAAGTAAAAAACCAATAACCCAACGAGCTGTGCTTGAAGTAGCAAGAATTCAGTTTATTTCTTATCATTCCAATTTAGTAAGGAATTATACTTGTCTATCCAAAGACATGCACTGATAGGTTAATCGGCTAATCTAAATATCCCATAGGTGTGAATGTGACAGTGATTGTTCATCTCTATATGTCAGCCCTGTGATGAACTGGCGACTTGTCCAGGGTGTACCCCGGCTTCACCCTTAAGTAGCTGGGATAGGCTCCATGCGACCCCCATGACCCTAGAGGATAAAGTGGGTATAGAAAATGAATGAATGAATGAATGAACTTGTCTTGCCATTTTGACAAGGTCATTACTTTGATGGTTTTTGCATATCTGTGTGTGTATTATAGAGGAAAAGGTGAAGAAAGCATAAGGTATTTCAGAGTCACTGTGTTGATAGGGCCTCACGTGGGAGATCATTACTGTAATGAGGGCAGCATGGCAGCTACACTGGCTCGGCCTCAGGCTACTCAGTACAACAGATCCAATGCTATGTGCACAGCATTGATCAAGCTTCCCTGGCACAGCAACGCCGTCCTCTCCAAACAGTAAAATCGCTGTGAGTTACTCAAGGAGGGCGACCCACAAAAGAAGGTGTGGTTGCGTCTAAAATGTTCTGCACTGTCAAAGTGCAGCTGAAAACATGTTGATCCAAAGATGAAGCTTTGACTCACTCACCCAAGTAAAAAATGAGTCAAACCCAGGTATAAAAATAGGACAGTTCATATTAGCTCATACTGGCTCATGTTTAGGATGAGAAAGTATATGCCAGTTTGGCTTTTTCAACAATGACTTTTCTCCCCTCAAATTTTTAATCAATGTTTTCTGTTGACGTTAAGGTATTTTGTAAGTTAATGTTATTCCCAGTGGAAATACCATAGCAAGAATTGCACTAAAGATAAAGTACAAACCAGATATATGATATTGGCCAGGAATGGTAATAGTTTATTAGGGAATCTAGTCATTGCCAACAACTGCTAGCACTTAAATTTCATTCCCCTTTGAAATTCTCTCTCCATGGTGCTGAAACATTTAAACTCCAGCTCCACGATCAGTTCTATATTCACTCTTTCTGTCTGTATGATAAAGTCCTCTACACTGAGTAGTTAATTTAGATTTTAGACACTTCTCAATCTTCCTAATTACATCTGGTGATTAGTAAGTGTCACCACTGACATGTCCTGGGGAATAAGTGATGGTATTCCTCTTCTAGCCTCTCTGTTCACCTCTTGTCACAGTAGTCCCTACTGTACATGACTGGCACTGTGGGCCTGTTCTGACCTTTAACTAGGCTAATTAGTATTGACTATAGTTGAGAGGGAGAATGAAACAGAACAGAGAGACAGATGGACTAGCAGAGAATCCTCCCCTGCTCTCACACTGTCTCTTCGTATATGCAGCTATACACACATATTTTGTCCTAAATATATGCTGTATTCATAGACATTGTATTCAAGACAGTCTCTAGATTTGGTGATGGAAGTTGGTGAAGTTATTCACTTGGTATTAGAAGCTCAGTAAGGAGTAACACAGCCAGTGAGAAAGCTTATTGAGTGCAGATTTTCCAGGGGAAATCAGAGTGCTTGTTAGAGCAGAAAGTAAAGGGAGAAGGGAGTGGAAGTGAAGCGAATAGAGGAAGGAAGAGGATGCAGGGGAGTCTGGAGTACATAAAAAGTGTCAGAAGAAAATACTGCTATCTTTTCCCCTTGCCTTTTGCTAATTTTTTTTGGAAGCCTCTTTTCAAGTTGTTGGTTTTGTTGTTGTTTTTCTCACCGCTATTTCTGCAAGTGAGAAGTATGGTCGATACTGTGTCCGTATCAGATGAGGAGATCTAGTGCATCAAATATGTACTAAACTGAGACTGTTCTGCTGCTGAAGTTGTCCTCATGAGTCAATAATGTAATCAGTTCATTACTCATATTTACATCTTATTTACAGACATGTAGTGGTCATAAACATCTTAGGACACCCTTGTTTCTTTTATTTTGTGTTATTGTGTTATTTTCTAAAAATGACTGAACTTGGTATGTTTCATAATGCTTGGACTGTGTACTTTGTTGTCAATTTGCTGAACGACAGACTGTGACCTAATCTCAATTTCTTTTCCTTCACACGCCTATCATACTGGGAAAAAGCATCATATCAAAGGGAAAAAAACAGAAATTTAAATGTACTTGTCTAAGTGTAGTTTGAAAAGGTCCGCAGGTATGGACTGATATTAATAAAGACATATAAATGCCTCCAACTGCAAATGTTTTAATAAAGAGATTTAGGCGGCAACTGCTGCTGGAACATGCTCAAACATGAATTAATGCTGTAATCAGTTTCTTTGCCTACATGTAACTTTGATTTTTGGTGACTAGACCACTTGGACCTTGTTTGGAGCAGGGCTTAGGTTAGTTCTAGGTTAGGGGAATTATTATTATTATTATATTAATTTGTGTGTGTGAGTGAGACTGATTCACCGTAAACCCCTATGGTGTGAGAATGTGGGTGCTTGAAAGAGGTGAGCCTTTTTGGGGCTTGTCTTACTTTAAATGTCTTGTATTACTTGTTACATGTGTTATTTATTCTTTTTGCCTGGGTCCCCTCTCAAAAAGCTCTTCAGCTTCCCAGAGTGTCCTATTTCACATGATGTAAATGCTATTTTTTTGTTTTTACATTTGGTTCTTTTTCATACATATATGAATGAATGAATGAATGAATGAATTGTAATTTTAACCACTTCTTTTTTATCTATCTCTCTAAATGCAACAGTTATTTTATAGTTTTTAATATTACCCCTGGAATCCTTTTATATCATTTCTCCTGCTGCCTATAGGGGGGCTAATCCATCATCCCATAGAAGCGCAAGCAGCAAATCTGGGAACATTTGTCATTTTGGGACTCACTGGTGCTCAGTCTATCCTGTCATTTAGGTATGAGTATGCTAAGACAAGTCAAATCAGGTCAAACTTTATCTATATAGGGCTTTTTATGCAACACTTGTAGTTTATCACAGCAGGAAAAACAGGTGATTAACACCATTAGTGATGGTTTTGGGTTGTGGATACTGGCTATGCATGGTTGCATCCAAAAACCAGAACCCTGGAAGTGATGAAACGATGATGCTGTGAAAGAGCCCATGTGAGCTGCTTAAAAAAATATAACAGTTAAAATGCAAAGAAGAGCCCAGAAAATGATATTTAGCAGAATTCCCATGAAAAATTAATTAAAAATAACTTATGTTTTAACCACATCTTCCAGTCTTCAAGTGTTTCATTTTGTGGTGTAGTAGTCTGTGTTGTCAGGCATGGACAGCATCGCACTGCTCTTTCATCCTACCATGCATTTAGCTGCCATGTTGCACTGAGTGCCTGTCAATCTGTGGCTCTTAGTGTCAAAACTAAGTATGTATAAAGCGAATGAGGAGACAGTGAGAGATAGTGAAAAGGACAGAGAGAATATGAAGAAGTGTGAGAACTCCTTCTTAACTCATGCCATTGATAAGCTAGCTCTTTGCATCATCTGCACCCATGACAGCCCAATTGTATGTCATATCTGTCTTTAATGAATGCTCTTTTTTTCCCCCACATTTGATATTTAGATGTGGAAGGTGGTTCACCCTTCTGTAGGCGGAAAGTGCACATAGTATCTCTCAAATGAAAAGTAGGATCTTCTCTGGCTTAAATCCTTAGCACTCCTGCACTTTGAACAAAAATTGGTATTCTTGTCATTGGCTGGGGGAAAGCAAGCCCTGCAATTTCTCATTGGGCAGCTGTCAGACGCCACTGCTCCCTCTATTAGTGGGTTTGCAAGCTCCAGGATTTGTCACAGTCAAAATAAAGCATTCTTTAAGTTACAGACAAACATGCTTTTGAAAAGTAATTTATTCTACATTTGTTAAAAATTAACAGGCTGTATTATTATTATTATTATTATTATTATTTTTTACTTTCTATTTTCTGTGACACACATGGAGATACAGAAAATTACACACAATGTGCTGTCATTATTCTGGTTATTGATTATGTGAAATGGTTGCATTAATTAGGGAGTGGGACCACTAAATGTGTTTCTCAGGAATTTATAAGTTGAAAAGACGTGAAAGAAGGACGTAAACTCGTGCGTACAGAAAACTGCTAGATTAGAAAAGATGCCATGACCCTTCTGTTTTTTTGTTCACTCTTTGAAGTGTGTTATTTATGGTGAGAATGGATGCTGTCAAGTTAGATTTATATTGAATTCACCGAATAGTGCCTGTCGGTCTTAAAGTTCAAAGAGGTTTTGAAACAGCCAACTCTGTTTTCCACGTCTCTGTGTGTCTAGCTATCTGACAGAGATGAGATGTGGTTTGAAAAGGACATGGTCAAGGCCGATAGAGCAAGGATGTGTTTCTGCAAACACTCTTACTATGCACTGTGCATTCACTGGGCGGCCGCTTAGTCATAATCTGACATATTCACACACTTCCTGGTGATAAGGTAACACCTTCAACATGCAGTTTAGGAAGGCTGAAGCAAGACTGACAGAAAAAAAAAAGACTACACAGTCACACCTCCAGTCACATTTGGAAAAAGGAGACAGCTTCTTTACGTCAGCAGATGAGGTTAATAATCCCACATCCCAAACAAATTAATGTGACAAAGGATCAACATGTGTTTGCCAAAATGTTTTTAATACGATGGCCAAGGGCTTTGCATGTAATCAAGTAAGACTGTGTTTGTTTACCCTAAGGGGTGCAGAGTGTGGGCTGAACTAGTGTGGCGACATCTGTGTTCATGGAGTCACTGCTATAGATTTTCATTTGTTTTGGTCAGAGTGATTTTGTGTACTCTATGAACTCCGTGAGTCACTGATTATAGATTTACTTAACTGCTGCCTTAAACACCATTAAGCAGAGTATATATGTGACGACACAGATGCTTAACAGGTATGTTCGCAAGTTCATTATTGTCAGATTATTGCAGATTGACTTTCTAATAATGACAGCAACAGAGATGTATGGTAACAAAGTGGAACCACTTAAGTACTGTACTTAAGTACTAAATTGCAGTATCTGTACTGTTTTGGAGTATTTTTTTCCTCCTTCTTTCACTTTTACAGCACTACATACTTTGGATGAATTTAATCCTTTTACTCTGATACATTTTCCATGTGCTGAATGGTTCCTGGTTCCTATTATATAAATGT
>JAQQZY010000007.1:22099034-22111682 GCA_030068375.1 Ostorhinchus rueppellii | reverse complement strand
GGGTAAAAAGAATAGACAGAGACGCGGGTGTGTGTATAAATATATATATATATATATATATATATATATATATATATATATTTTTTTTTTTTTACTTTAACCTATTTTTCCCAAAATGTAATAACATCTATTCTTTGACACCGGTAATCTAGAAACCAAATTTGGTATGAATTCAACCAATAGTTTTGTTGCTAACGTGTGAACCGACAAACTAAACCAAAAACAATACCCCTTGCCTCACCTTTGGTGGGCGGGGTAATAATAAAGTTGCCCTTATTCTTGAAACATTACCCATCAAACAGTATAAATCACTATTCTTCAAATGTTATTCTATGTCAATTAGGTAATTATGTTGCCCTTTTACTTTCTCATAAAAATAATTATATCTGCATCATAGAGAAAGTTGGACATTAAAAACCTGCATAACATGTTTGTATATTTGACCCATAAAGCTGGAATAATTTTGTTTTCAGACCTATTCCTCTTTTTATTCCTAATTATACACATCAGTAATGACCTTTAACCAGGTTCAGTGATTATATACTGAGTCCTAGATATGTTTTATAAGTAGGATGACTCATATTGTCATAGGCATTTCATAAGAGGTAACAAGTGTTTTATTCCAAGTTTATGGGTTACAGTGTATTTATATATTGTGCCACTAACAGTTTTAATTTGGTGTTTGGGTTGATGAGTAGCAACTAATGCCAGCAGTTATGCTTTTCAGAATAGCATGCATTCTGAATAACTATTTAACTGCCCTTTAATTCAGTTTGGTATTTGCTCAATTGTGAAAACATTATATTGCCTGCCACAAAATACAAGTATCCGTAAATCTTTCCACAATAACTTCCTGTAGGAATAAATGGTTCCTATTGTCAGTGGCTGCTGGCACAATTGCTTGCAGACAGCTTTTTAAAAGTTACTTGTGTGGCTTTTTTTTTTTTTTGTATAATTAAAATTAGCATAATCAAACTCACAGGGCCAATCATCACTGAGCTTAATTTTGTACAGGCGTAAGAGCACTGAATATATTGTGCTTCTTATTCCATGCAAGCAGTCAAGTAGAACACAACGGAAAGTAAGAAGAATGTCTTCTTCTGTTGCTTTGGAGGAAACCATTACTTTATTATATACACTATATATCCAAGTATTCAACACTGAGGTACTCTATTTCTATGGTGCCTCTTGAATGACCCCACTGAAGCGTGATATACGATATTTTATTCCAGAAATGAGAGATATTCAACAATTATGATTCAGCAGAATTACTAGTGTCATTTATTGAATCATTCCATATCAGTTATTCAAAAAGTGTTATTACAGTCACCCTGATGCTTATGTAAACTGTTTTATTCCATTTTAACACTCACTTTGCAAGAAAATAAGTCCTTCACATATTTTATCACAAAAAGTGAAAGTATGATGCTAACAATTGTCTTTTAAATGTCCTAGACTAGACTCTAATATCATTTAAAAAATAAATAAATCAAATTTTCCATACAGTACTGAAAAGTCAACTTTTATTACACAGACAAAGGTACAAAATGTCATAAGGACCACATAGTACTTTCTATAGATGATGCAGACCTTTGATCATGAGAATATCTTTCACTCCCTAAATATTAATATTCTCGTGCTCTTTTCTACTTTCTCTCACTGTTAAGGAGGACGGCTGGCCAAAGAAATGTTCTACATTCCTCAGAATGCGTGTGGAAGAAACTGCTCCCTTGATACAGGTCTGATCGAGCTGATTTTGACACCTCTTTGCCATAAATGCTCTACATCAGAAAAGTTAAGAAAAATCAGGAAATCTTTATATAGTATAGTACCATGACTTTTCTGGCCAAAAGCAGTGCTAGTTTTTTTTCTGCCCAAGTAGGATAAAATTATAAATCTAAATATTTATATGCTATCTGGCTAATTTTTTGGAAATATATTTGCAGGATGTCACGCATATGTGTGTGTAAGTTTCGATAAAATGTAGAATGTACTGTGATTACCTGGTCAAATCTGTATCCCTCTGCTGGAAAAATAAGAATTTTACCAAAAGTAGTAGAATTAACACCGAGATATGACCCCTAGAGGCTGGTCTCAGACTGGAAGTAAACCGGATAATTCTTTTTTATTTAGAGACTACAGGCTCTGATTTCTGTTTTTCTTAATACTGTGAGATTGTTACCTCTTAGTGTAATATCGACCAACCTTTTCCTTTGAAAAAAACAGAAAAAGTGAATCCCCGTGGCTTGCTCTGACTCAACACGCTTCGGTGCTTCTGTGAAAAATGCCCAATCAGTATTCATATGCTGAGGAGAGCTAAAGCTCCCAGATATCTCGAGAGAGAAGCTGGAATGAGACGAAGGATGGTACTGAATACCTAACGCACATCAATCCTCTCCCTCACTCTAATCAAACATTAAGCCTCTAAACTGTACACTCACCGCCTGTGGAAAAGACCCGGCTGCAGGTTTTTGATCTCTGAGATGGGTTGTGTTTTGGAGTGATAAGACAGATGTTTGTGTGGCTGTTAACAGCTCTCAGGCTGGCAAGCAAGTTCGGTGCTACATTGCATTGCATTTCAGTTCATTTTATTTCACAGACCCTCCAGCTCTAGACGCAGGCACCTGGCCAAAACAATTACACAGTAATAACTTAGAGCACCTGAGTTTAGCACGCAGAGAGAATTCTTAATGACTGAAACTCCTTGTAATGTATATGTGTTTGTGTGTGTGTGTGTGTGTGTGTGTGATTCCAGGGAGCTTTGACATGCAGTTTGACCTGCAGGTGGGGGTGGGGACTCTCGTTGTTGCCAAGCCGTTAGATGCAGAGATGCAGTCGGTGTACAACATGACTGTACAGGTGACAGATGGCACCAGCCTTGCCTCAGCACAGGTACACCGTTATGCACTGGCACCATCTCGTATACTCTTCAGACCCACATCAAATTAAATTATTGTTCCCTCTTCCTAGGGGAGCTGTTGACTCCCAGCTTCTTTGCATCCTACGCTTGCAGTCCTATTTTTCCTTGAAATTATCTCTTGCTGACTATGAAATGCGCCCTTTGTTGCTTGGTTTTTCACATTTCCCGTGCTTCTGATGTCTTGGCTGGCCTACTAGGGCTGTATTGAAAAGGAAATCCTTGATATCAGTGGATTAATGGGATTAGTTTAGGCAAATAAAGGTCAAGTATAACAAAACACATCCACAACCTTCCTTAACAATGCTCCGTTCTGCTTGAAAAAGACCAAAATATAGCTCAGTGTTAATTCCGTTCCTCTAACATCTCAACCTTGTAACTGGAAATAGAGGTGATGCAACCATACAACTTTATCAGGTATTATCAGTATCCCGCTTTCACACTCTTCCAGGACTGTTATCACAAAGAAGGATAATAATACTCAAAACAAATCTGCTTGAACTTTTCTTCTTTCTCTTTGCTACCAAGGTGTTCATCAGGATATTAGACACCAATGACAACCCTCCAGTCTTCTCGCAGTCGGCTTATGATGTCAGTGTTTCAGAGGATATACCAGTCGATATGGAGCTGCTGCGTGTTAGAGCGACAGACGTGGACGAACGCGCCCGATTAAGTTTTTCCATCTACGGTTCTGTAGACCCAGCCAGTATGAGACTATTCAGAGTCAACCCTGGAACGGGTGTCGTCTACACGGCAGACAGACTGGATTATGAGGCTAGAACACAGCACATCCTCACTATTATGGTAAGAGATGTGTGTTTCTGTGTGTGTTTGGTTGGTTTTTACTCTGTGTGTGTGTGTGTGTTCCTTTCCAATTATGCACCCTTTGGCAGCTCCGTCTGCTGTACTTAATTTTAGCTGATATCCTTTATTGCCTCCCACACTGTTATCCATATTCATCTTTCATTTTGCGTGATGTTGCTCCAGGTCAAGGATCAGGAGTTTCCATTTAACCGTGACCTGGCTCGTATCCTGGTGGCAGTGGAGGACTCCAATGATAACATCCCATATTTTACCAGTACTGTGTATGATGCTGTTGCCTATGAGTCTTCTCCTACTGGAACTTCGGTACTGCAAGTGACCGCCCTAGACAAAGACAATGGAATTAATGGGCAACTCTCCTATTCTATAGAAGCAGGTGTGATGTTACAGAAGAGTGCAAAAGTCTGCTACTTTTATATTTCCTCTCCTCATAATACTGAGTGCAGCCTGTGATTGGCTTGTAATTATTTGTCATAAGAAAACACACCAGTATTAGAAATAATCCTCCTTTTGTATTTACTAGTAAACAATGTCTCTCAATTTCCTGTTTCTCTCAGGTAACACTGGTGGTGTGTTCAGCATAGATAATGCCACTGGTCTTATCTCGATTGCCAAGGACCTGGACCTTACCTCTGTTGGCTTTTACACTCTCACTGTGCGTGTCACAGACAGTGGATTTCCTCCATTAATGGCCACATCCACAGTTCGGATCTCCTTGGTTCTGTCTGACTTTTCCACGCCCAAATTTTCTCAGAAAGAGTATTCGGCTGAGGTAAAGATGTGTAGAGAATAATTCATGACAACACTGTAAGCAGAAATAATATAGATAAATATTACAAATAACCTTACTTTCCTGTCTTTGTATTTACAGATAATGGAAAACAGTACAATAGGAACACATGTGACCACTGTTAGTGCCCTCAGTCGGTCAGCTCTCTTTTATGATATCTCCAGGGGCAATGAGGAGCATTGTTTTTTTATAAACCATCATACTGGTGTAATCCTCACACGCAAACTACTCGACTTTGAGGTTTGTTAATGTTTGTGTTAGAATTTTCATCATCTGCCAAAAAATAGTGTTGACATGATGCTTTTTGAAGGCATTACCAATATATGCGCCCAGAGTTTTAAAATAGCACTTTTACTAATTGCGTTTTTGTTGTTTTTGGCAGCAAACGACATCTTACTTTCTGGTGGTGCATGCTTTGAGTATGTCTGGAGTCGAAGCCAGCACAACTGTCATTGTCCAAGTGGGGGATGTCAATGATAGCCCTCCTGTCTTCCAGCAAATCAGGTATCCGTGAAGGAGTAAAGCTCAGGCACTGAAAAGTTCCTGTGCTGTTTGTTGAGCCGTGCCGAGTTGTGACAACATGTTTTTTTTTTTGTTTTTTTTTTTTCTGCAGGGGCTTAAGTATAGCCTTGCTCTTGTTTCAACAGTGTCTCCTTTTTACCCTTTTTAAGGTATGTTGGAGCAATCAGTGAAGCCGCTCCAGTGAACAGTGTTGTCCTGGGAGAAGACGGCAAACCCCTAGTCATTCAGGCAACTGATAAGGATCGCAATCATAACGCGCTGTTAACTTTCCAGATCATAGAAGAGACAGCTTGCATGTTTTTCAGTGTGGACTCAGGAACTGGATCAATTCGGTAAGTGATCAAAATTTTACCACGGGTATCTCTGCAGAGGATGTCTGATTCACCCGGTTATATATTTTTCATGATTTCTGGGGGAAAGAATAGATTTGTTCTCATTTTAACTGTTCTTAAATTTTTAGAACGATTGCCAGCCTGGATTATGAGACTTTTTCAGAGTTCCTTTTCCGAGTTCATGTTAGAGACAGTGGTCAGCCTCCCAGGAGCGCTGACAGTCCAGCTGAAGTGATTATAAAGGTAAGTCAGGGACTATGAATCAGCTCTCTCTTCCCTAAAATGGTTTTTGAATTCCCTACATTGATTTCTTAGATGTATAAAACTATGACTTTCTTTTCTCTTTATTAAATCTCTGTGTATATCCTGTCTTAGGTGATCAACATCAATGATTCACCTCCAAAGTTCTCCCAGGACATTTATGAGACTGTCCTCCTTCTGCCAACCTTCATGGGGGTTGAAGTCTTTAGGGTTGAAGCGTTTGATCCTGACTTGACCTTTAACCTCAGCTTGACCCCTGACAAGTCCACCACTCCTCAACTAGTCTACTCCTTGGTTGACAGTAATCTGGAATACTTCTCCGTGGAGCGCTACACTGGGATTGTGACTGTCACTAATCCAAACCTGAGTAAAGACCGCTACCGGTTTAATGTGAAGGTGAATGATTCCACAAAACACACAACTGAATTTCTATTTTTTTTCTCTTACTAGCTTGGATGAGCAACATACAGTTGACCTAAAAAGGCTTATATAATAATGATTTCCTCAGGGAGGTCAGTGCACAGGGTCAGCTGCAGAGCTGTGCACCCAGAACCCATATTAATTCACTGTCTTGTTTCAGGACGCTTCAGCTTGTTGACAGAGTTTCTGCATTGTAGAGGACTTGTCTCTAAGCACCCCATGCCATCCTACTGCCCTTGGGTTGTTTTGTTATTTTTGTTGAGAAAGGGCAAAACATGTTTCGGAATACACATTATGACCCAGCAGAGTTTTACCTGCATTGACATTATTCTGAGTCAGCTATCAGAAATAGTCAGAGATCCTTTATGTATTCCGTGGAATTGTTCTAATGAGGCACCTTTTTATCAATTTTCTTTGTTTTAAGGTATGGGATGGTCGTTTCTCCAGCATGGCATTGGTCACAGTACTTGTCCGAGAAGCTATAGACAGCGGTCTTCTCTTCACTTTCCCAGTCTACTCTGCCTCTATCCCAGAGAACGTACCTAATGTGACCTTGGTGACGGTTGTCAACACGGTTGGCCACCGTCTTAATGAGCCGCTGAAGTACACTCTGCTAAACCCTGGTGGCCGCTTCACAATTCGACCAACCTGCGGAGTGTTGCTGACCACAGGGACGCCTTTTGACAGAGAGGAGCAGGGGAGCTATAAGCTAGTGGTGGAGGTCAGCAGGGAAGATGAGATCCTGAGGGTGGCCAGGGTTGTGGTGCACGTGCAAGTGAGTGTGGAAATATGTTTGTGTGTTTTTATGTCCGTATGAATATTTTTAGTCTCATACAGTCCGTTTTATGACTCATTCAACAATAAACAATTGGCTCAGTTGCATGCACAGCGTATTGTGTGTTCCAGGGATGGCATGAAACGAAGTGCATTTACTCAAGTACCGTACTGTTTTGAAATACATATCTGAGATACTTGTTCTTTAGTTATTTATTTCCATTGTATGCAGCTCTTACTTTTGGTTTACTGCAACTTCTACTACACCCAAATCATGCTTTTCTATTTTCTATTTTCTACTGTTTTGAATTAGCTGAAATTTCCAGGAAAAGCAAGTGGGCTTTTCATGACAAAACAGTTCACACTTTTTAGACCTGTTGTTCTCACAGGATAAAGATACTAAAAACACACACTCCAGTGATAATCTATAAAACAATGCATTGCCATAGATTGACTTACCTGTCAGTGCATAAAGTAGCTGAAATGAGCTGAAGTTAAACCATCTACAGCAGCCAAATGTAGTTTACACCCGAATACAGGAGGAGAATCAATACTTAAACATAAAAGTGTCCTTATGGCACCGATGGACATCAGGGTTCATTACAAACACTCACAAGTGTGTAAATGTGCACAGCCTCTTTGGAGACACACTTGTCATTGCAGTTTCTTTGTGATGCTGCTGCCAGTGGTGAATAAACAGATTATCCATAATGCAAAATTCTGGGTATCATGTAATTATTATGACAGATAATTCAGTAGATTGTACTGCAGATTTGAGTCACCAGAGAAACAATATAGTTGGTTTGTGATTGTGGGGAGTTCTGTGCATATGTATTTCTGCCAATTTGACAGACAATTTGAGATTTTTGCCCTGGGCAGGTTTCATTATAGATAGACCATTTTGTAAACATGGACAGGAATCTGAAACTGAAGCTCCCCAGCTCAGATGTGAAATAAGGGCAAACTGCATCCAAATGGAAAATGGCATGTCGTTCCAGCTTGTCATTTAACGCAAAATCTGTTTTGAAAACGGAGCAGATTCCAGGAATAAATGCATTTCACAGCATTATTAACAGGCACAATCCATTCCTCATGGAGTTGATTGTTTTGCTTTGCTAACACTTTAAATGCAGACTCTGAGTACTTCTACAATCCTTTCATTAAACATCCTTAAGTATTTAATCCCCACCGAAAATTTCGTCCAGCTTTTACAGTAATCCCATTTTTTATTGTATATTTTTTTTCTATAAATTGCTCTTCTGTTTTCAGGTGGAGGATGCCAATGACAATACCCCTGAGTTTGTAAACCTCCCTTACTATGCTGCAGTGCAAGTTGAGGCAGAGCCAGGATCTTCTATCTTTGGGGTCTCAGCTATTGACTCGGACAGCGGTCTGAATGGAGAAGTGACCTACAGTCTTAAAGAGCAGCATCGAAACTTTCAGGTAAAAATTGGATTAAAGTTAATTTAGTTATTCATGTGAATCATGTGAAGAACCGTAGAATAGATTGAAGTCATTTTTTTCCCCTAAATATGTCTTACAGGTGGATCCTGTGACTGGAGAGGTAACATTAAAGAGGCCCTTTGAAGTTGATTTATCCAATGCTGAGTATAAGGTGGTCATAGTGGCCACCGACGGTGGATTTCCGCCATTGTCCAGTGAGGTGGAGCTGCCCATCACTATTGTGAATAAAGCCATGCCTGTGTTTGACAAGCCTTTTTATGGGGTCACTGTCAGAGAGGACGTAGCTATCGCCACCTCTATCCTGTCTATAAACGCCACCAGCCCAGAGGGCCAAAGCGTTATCTTCACCATCACTGATGGAGACCTTTCCCTCCAGTTTGACATTGGCTTTGACACAGGGGTCATCAGTGTGATTTACCCCTTGGACTATGAGACAAACCAGTACTATCGGTTAACAGTGAAGGCTACAGATACACTGACAGGTGCCAAGTCTGAAGTTGATGTGGACATTATTGTGCTGGATGTGAATGACAGCCCTCCACTGTTCCAGAATAATTCATACTCCACTGTGCTGAGTGAGAACTCCATGATTGGAACGTCAGTGTTGCAGGTGTGTGTGCTATTGTTTACTGAATTATGTCTCTGTGTACACTAACTGAATGAGTTTATATACTTAAGATGCACCTCAGGAACATTGTGGATCAATATTAGATGCCAGAATATTTATTCATTAAAGACGGTGTGATATTTTTCCTGGAAATTTCCCAGTGGTAACTCTTGACCTTTTTTGATTCATAGACTAGTTCCTTGTTCCTGTGGCACTGGTAATTGTTGGCAAAGAACAAAATACAAATTGATGGAAATTATGGATTTCTGTCTTAAATTTTTCAAAGTAATATCAGTTATATTTTGCTGTTTTATTGGCTTTTAAAAGAATCCGAAAGGACACGTCTAAATATTGGATGACTTGAATATTTCTTCTGCTAGATATGCCGAAGAAAGCTCAGTGATATTTAAATATTATCGCTACATTCTGCAGGTCATGCAAAGTGCATGGTTGGCCCCTGGGTTATAATTTAAAGTTTTGTTATTTGTGCCTTGAAACAATATTCATTCTGAGTATAAACAGCAAGCATTGTGTGTTTTTGTTGCCTTTGTTACAAACGGGCTCATGGCTGGCAATAAGAATGGAGGCCACACACATAAACGTGACTTTAAAGCTTCATTTATTCACTCAAATTAATAACCTAAATAACTAGTGTGATGTGGAAAAATGAGAGTGATCCATCTTGTCAGCGGTGCCAGGATGATTGAAAACATGGTGTAATGCATGTTGTCTGGTTCAATAACCCACAGAAAGAAGGAACAAATCAGGTGGATGGAGGCTGGGCTGAGATAAAGGCCAGAAGGACGGTCCTTTCTGTGTTTTGTAAGCCCAGCACACATAGGCAGTTAAAAGCGGACCACCCTCCTACCTATGAGGCCAGGCTCAGTCAGGACCCAGTAACTGCAATGTAGACAACAGAGCATTATAATTACAGCACAGACAGGCAAGGTGGAAGGGGGCGTCACGCAGTCTTATTATAGTTCAGGTTTGCAGGATAAAATCAGAAGAAATTATGAAATTTACTATTGAAATCTTGCAGTACTGCTATGTAAAGCAGCCCACTGAACCGAGAGTAAAAGTTTACTTTGTTCTGCTCTAACTTCCATATCTCAGCATTAGGATAAATGCTGTGTTTTTGGAATTGATAACCTGACACTAGCAGTGTGTTGTGCAGTTTTCTGTTCTTTTCATACTTGCAGTAACTGTTGAAGTCAAAAGTTTAACAAATGAAGTTCCAACATTTATTTACTTTTCTCATCTGTGAGCCTTGTACGACTAAATGGAATATAGTAGGAAACAAATCAGAGTTTTTCTTGAATAATGCATGAAGTTGTATAAAGTTTAATGCCACTCTCCCCATAGGTGTTTGCCCAGGATCAAGACACAGAGAAGAATGCCCTGGTGAGTTACCAGATCCTATCTGACATCTACAACAGCACCGACTACTTCAGCGTTGACAGGACCACCGGACTGGTATTCACTGCACGCTTACTTGACTATGAGCTCATACAGCGCTACAACTTCATTGTCAGAGCGACAGACAGTGGAGACCCTGCCCTCAGCAGTGATGTTACTGTCACTGTGACTGTAACTGACACAAACGACAACCCACCTAATTTCAGCCAGGCGCTGTACGAGGCCTTTGTCAGCGAGCTGGCTCCCAGAGGACACTTTGTGACTTGTGTTCAGGCGTCAGATGCTGACATCTGCGATGCTCATAGGCTGAGGTAAGGAAAAAAAGTTTTAAGAGGTCCTCTGTTAGGTATTTTTTCTGTAATGTCTTGTATTATTAATGAATAGGAGTTAGTACAAGGTTTCTGTTGATGCCTTTTTGAACTCAATCTGGAACTTTTACATTCCTCATGTTACAACAGAACAATACTGGCAAACCAATTTTGTGGTCTTGTTTTTGTTGTGAAAATTGTAGTCATTTTCATTCTGTCATTCATTTTTGTTTTTCTCTAGTGAATTTGGCTCAGTACACATGAAACAATATAGACCCATGTACATTCAGCTGTTACCGAATAGAACAGCATTGTAGAAAAATATTACTCTTTCTTGCCTTTAGGTACAGTATTCTCTCTGGGAATGAGAGAATGACTTTTATGATGAACCCAGATACAGGAGTGCTTAGTCTGTCTAACAAGAGGAGACAAGGCATGAAACTCTCCTATCAACTCAATGTGTCTGTGTCAGATGGAGTCTTCACCAACACTGCTCAGGTGAGACAGATTCTCCTCAATTTTTTTCCCCTTGTAGTTCCGGAAAGCAAGTGGCTCTTTTTTACCCTTTGCAGCAGTGCCACACTAAACACAGTTTCCTGCTCTAATGACTTCTTGCTTCAGGTTTATTACATTCAGACCTCACAGATGTCCACTATGACTGCAGTTTTGCACTGCTCGCGGCTATGATAGTGCAGTTGGAGGTTAATGTGTGCTTGTGCTATTTCAGATTTACAGTGAGGCTGAGCTGCCAACTGTAACAAATGTTCACATCTGTCTCCTAGCTGTCATTATGGGTGGAACATGAGGTTTTTTTTGGGTCTGATATGTCACTTTGAACACGAACAACAGCTCATTTCACTCTTTTTCCATTGTTTTATTTATTTTTGACATGACATGAAATAGAAGACAAAACCAACCTAACCTTAAACATAACCTTACCCTGAATGCAGCTTTCAGAGAGCTATGGGTGTTTTTCCATCTGGTCTGTGGACACATTAGCGACTCTGCTGTTTATAATCCTGGTCTGCGTGCGATGCAAATGTGCTTGTTAAATAAACACTGATGGTTGTCGTGATGGTACTACTGATCTGTCAGCAGACATGAAGATATGTGATTATGGTGACATTGTTTTTAACGTTGATGATTATCTTCAGGTAATTGTGCGTGTCCTAGGAGCTAATCTGTACAGCCCTGTGTTCAGCCAGAGGTTCTACCTGGCTGAGGTCAGTGAAAATGCGCCTCCAGGGTCAAAGGTCATACAGGTACGCTCACTTTTTCTCATTCACATCAAGAGTTTTAATACACTGGTTTCAAGAGAAACATCATTTTATTTTTTTCTCTATAACCTCTAGGTTCAGGCAACCGATGAGGACTCGGGGCTCTTTGGGCAGATCACTTACTCCTTTATCAATGACCTGGGAAAATCTCAGTTCAATATAGATGCAGACGGGGTCATATCCACTGTTCAGAAGTTAGACAGAGAGAACCCTTTCAATAAAGACATGGTGCTGACCGTCATGGCCCTGGATGGAGGAGGTAGAGTATTTTACATGCATAACATCTGATACAAGTTATCATCTGCTATATGGTGCATGCTGTGTTGAAGTTTTACTCTTGACTCTTTTATTTTGTAATATTTATCTACATGAAGGTTTAAAACTCCTCAAGTGTGTTTGCATTAACCAGGAGAGAGCCAGTGTTACTTTTGTGGCAGTTCCCAAATGAAATTTTCCCCTATATTTAACCATTTTTAAGTGTTTTATCACCATTAATGATAATATTCTCCTCTGTATTTTGCATTTTTCAGTGTAAATCATGTATTTTCTTATATTTACCTCCGCCAAGGAGGTTATGTTTTTGCCGGCGTTTGTCTGTTTGTCTGTTTTTCTGTGTACAAAATAACTCAAAAATTTATGGACGAATTTCGATGAAATTTTTAGGATAGCTTGGGAATGATACAAGGAACAATCGATTAGATTTTGGTGAAGATCAAACACTGCCTTGGCGGAGGTCTG
>JAQQZY010000007.1:22083404-22098778 GCA_030068375.1 Ostorhinchus rueppellii | reverse complement strand
GAAAATCTCAATATTGAGGGCGATTCAGCCCTTAAACTTGTCCCTCAACTTCACGTTCTTAGAATTGGGACAGCACTTGCCCTTCGCGGGAGTGCAGATTTTTGAGACTGAGGGTTGAGATTGAGGGTTAAAGGGGGAACTGGGATCCGGCCATACTCTCATGTTGCATCAGATCATGTCCATGTGTGCGAAATGGATCCTCTGTGACCTCACTTTATATTCATTAAGGAGTTTCATACATTTTTCTATTACATATATTTAAGGACATAATAGAATAAAGACAATCTCATCTATTTCCATATGTTTTGAAGACTGAAAGCTTGATGAGCCATTTCTTCACTTCTTGATGATAAATTTCTTCACCTCTTGTTCCAGGCCGGGCCTCATTTTGCACAGTAAGGGTGGTCCTTGCTGATGAGAATGACAACGCCCCTCGGTTCAGAGCAGTGGAATACCGTATGAGTATCAAAGCCAATGTAGCCAAAGGCTCTCTCGTCACACAGATTCAGGCCACGGATCCTGACGCTGGGTCTAATGGAAAGATTACCTATTCCCTTTACAGCGAAGCACGTCTGTCTCTGGTTGATGTGCTGGAGGTTGGTGCATCGCCGTGGACACTCATCATTTGATCTTAGACACTAAACATATGCCTCCACTTTCCAGATGTGCACTTGATAGGGTTGTAAACGTAATAAAAATGATGTTTGAAGCTCTGCTATTGAAAGATTTATCCTGCTCAATTAGTCCTTCATTGTGAATTATTTTTAAATTAGATTCATCCCTGAGCAAATTAATGTAATGAGAATAAAGTCTACTAAAAGCCAAATGTATGCTGTAACCTTGATTTGCCTTTTGGAGGTGTTCTTAACTAACCTTCCCCTCAGTGGATTAACAGCCATCTGTTTACTGTATACTGCACATTTCTCCTCATTAGTATGTGAGGATCAGGCTTAAACTATAGTTCTTATAGTTTTCACATAATATCATCGTTTCTTTTTATTTACTTCCTCACTTTTTTTTTTTTACTTCAATTTAGTTTTACCTCAAACAATATTCATGAAGCCATTGTGATTGGACGTCCCAAGCTGCTATAATAGCATTAAAGGAAAAAAAACCCAAATCTAATTTTCTTGCAATTCTCTTTTATTTCAGCTGATTTTGCCTTTTTCAGTGTATTTTTTTTTTTTTTTACCTCGAAGGAGAGGCAAGGGGTATTGTTTTTGGTTTGGTTTGTTAGTTTGTTTCACACTCTAGTAGTGAAACTGTTGGCTGAATTCGTATCAAATTTGGTTTATAGATTGCCAATGACCCAGAATAGATCTCACTGCATTTTGGGAAAAGTAGGTCAAAGTTAAAATTTTTTTTTTTTAAATTCCCATTTACTTATAATGGGTGAAATTTCAAATATCTGTAGCAGCAAAACTATTGGATGAACTCATACCAGATTGACTTTATAGATTGCTAGTGACCCAGAATAGATTTCATTACATTTTGAGAAAAGTAGGACAAAGTTAAAATTTGTCATGAATTTACTTATAATTATAAATATGCACAAGGGGCGGGCTTTGTTATATCCTGGCACCACTTGTTTGTTAAGGTTTTGATAGTAGAATAGAAAACTTTTATTTTGAACATGTTTCCAAACTAGTTAGTTAGTGTAGTTTTAGTCATAGTTTTTAGTGTAAAAAACTATGAAAAATAAATAAATAAATAAATAAATAAATAAATAAAACTTAAGTTAAAAACTTTAAGAACTAGAAAAGCACTCTGAGAGCTCAGACCTCAGCCAAGGTAGTGTTTGTACTTTCCGGCACTAGATGGTGCTGAAGGACCTAATAGGCAGCTCAGTACTGTCATGCCCTATCTCCCAATAATAAAGAAACATTTAAAAATTCCTGGATCCAGATGGTGATCCGGATCACCACCAAAATTTAATCACTTGTTCCTCATCCAATCTCTAACAATTTCTGAAAATTTCATCCAAATTTCATCAATTTCATCTGTTCAGAACTTTTCAAGTTATTTTGAACACAAACAAACAGACAAATGGATAAACACTGGCAAAAACATGACCTCCTTGGCGAAGGTAACAAACATTTGTATGAATGAATGGAGCAACTGTAACACACAATAATTGGGACTAATTAAGTATTCTGAAATACAAGTAAAGTGCATTTTCTACACCTTCATGGTGCCCAAAGTGTTCTACAAAGCCACCACTAGGGTTCACACATCAGTATGCAGCTGCAGCCAGACCCTACTGGGAGC
Source organism: Ostorhinchus rueppellii (assembly GCA_030068375.1). Taxonomy (NCBI): domain Eukaryota; kingdom Metazoa; phylum Chordata; class Actinopteri; order Kurtiformes; family Apogonidae; genus Ostorhinchus; species Ostorhinchus rueppellii. Next base: position 22,096,510 of record JAQQZY010000007.1, on the reverse strand, counting down.
AATTCAGGGTTCGGTGTTTTGCTCAAGAACACTTCGACACGTGGACAGTCAGAGCCAGGATTTGCACTGCCAACCTTTCAGTCGTCGCTCTACCATCTGAGCCACGGCCGCCCAATAATGGTTATAAATACAGTATAGTTAAAGTGCATGTTCAGTCATCAGTATATACACATGACGGTAGCTCAGATGCTCAGAATAGTTCAGGCTGTAAAGGTTGTGGAGATAACCCTGAGCCTTTGTTTGTGTCCAGGTGGAGCCAGACAGTGGATGGATGATGACAAAGAGCACTGTGGACCACCTCCAGGGGACTATGCTTTCCTTCTTCGTCAAAGCCACAGACTGTGGATCACCGCCCAAACATTCCCTGGTCTCAGCCTTCATTCACGTTGTCCCTCCAGATGCATTTGTTCCATCCTTTAGCCAACCTCAGTACTCCTTCACCATCCCCGAGGACACAGCAGCGGGAACAGCTCTGGGATCTGTGTACATGGGCCCTGGACAGACCGGGTTCTTCACTGCAGTCGGAGGAGACACGCCGGATAGCAACCAGGGAGGAACGTTCGTGGTGGAGAGGGACTCGGGTCTTATTCGTCTGGTTAAGCCGCTAGATTATGAACAGGTCAGCATCTTCCGCTTCAAGGTTTCAGCCACAACAAGAAGAGACCTGATCGAGTCTGTCTCCACCGTGGACCTAGAGGTTAAGGTTTGTGACAGTAAAGCATGCCTTTTGAATTCTATTACTTAAACAATGCCACTTTTGCTCCATTTAAGTGATAATAAATTAGATAAAAACAGAAAATCGAACTCTCGCACAGAGCTCATACAGCCAGATAACAACACAATAGCTGTTATTGAAAATGCTGCCCCAGTCCAATATCTTGTTAACAATACAGAACAGGGAAAAAAAGAAATCAAATTCTGTGTAGTGAGCAAGAGCAATCTTAAAGCAATGCATAAGTGTAAAAGCTGCAAATTAAAGAAATAAATGACTTCCAGTAAGCGGTCTAAATTACTTTCTAAATGTTGTTTGTTTTTCGGAACTATTGGAATTTGAATGAAAGTGCAATTTTACAATGTTTAATCTTACCGGCTGTTTTTGTGAAGCTGAATCTGTTATTTTGTAGATACTCGATGTGAATGATAACAAACCAGTGTTTGAGACCAACAGCTATGTAGCCACTGTGATGGAAGGAATGCCTATTGGGACGAGAGTAGTGCAAGTACGTGCACTTGATCCAGACTGGGGCTCAAATGGACAAGTGAGTAATACCATACTGTGGCGTGCTTGCCACATTGCATTGTGGGTATTGGGTACTATGCTTTATTATATTTACTATATATTTATTTATTTGTATTTTAGGCATTGTCTGTTTTATCGTCTGCTGTACAGTGTCCTTGGGTGTCTTGAAAGATGCTTACAAATAAAATTTCTTCTTCTTATTATTATGATTATGATGATGATGATGATGATGATGATGATGATGGTGATGATGTTGGGCGTTATGTGCAGGGGTTATTGTGTTTGTATGAATTAGGTTAATGTGGCCAAACAATCCTCTACATTTTAATCTGTGATTGTCATTGTACAGTCATGGAAAATTTATATTTATTTATTTATTTATTTAATAGGGACCATGCACATTTATGAACACTGATGCATAAAAAAAATACACTGATGTAAATATGCCAGTAATAACTACTTTTCATCTGCAGTCCCCAGGGAGGTGACAGAAACAAAACATAAAACAGCCACCATTAATACGTCACTCGTATGCTATAAATTAAAAATAAAATTAAAAATATACACATATTGATAACATAGGCATCATCAAAACAAACAAACACACAAACAAACAAAGAAACCAAATAGACATAGGATGATCACAGTGGCATTAGCCTATACATTCACCTCTATACTTACATACAATTAAACACAGAAAGTGTATGTGTGATGAAATGTATGTCAATTAAAAGTGAGTGTATCTCTGGTTTTCTAGAAGCCACTGAAATTTTTGTTAGACCATCCTTGTTTTCTTCAATTTCTTGTTCATTTCAGTGCCTGGTACAACTAAAGGTACATTTGTTTGGACAAATAAAATGATAACAACAACCAAAAAAAGCTCAAAATAGTTAAATTTCAGAGCTGATATCTAACCATTTTCCATATATATATATATTTTTTATAATAACCAAAATCACTTCAGTTCTTACGTTAATAACTATGGCATTGTAGTGAATAAAACAGTGCTTTTAGGCATTCCATGTTTTCTTTACTGTCTGTTTTAGTCACATGACACACAGGAGTTAGGACTAAATTGCATAACCATTGTTTTTATTGACTTTTGATGGTCTAATATTTTTTCCGTGACTGTATAATGATCTACTGCTGTGAACATATCACTTTTCAAAACAAGCTCTTTCTGTGACACTCAAACTTCCTTCCATTCCTCCCAGCCACATTACAATGTTCTAGTAAAACTGTAATAAAATCACCTGTTGCACGTTTTATTTAATATCTTAAAAAATCATGCTTTAATACACTCTGACTGCAGGTAACATATGGCCTTGGTACTCTGCTAACTTACAACCTGGACCTGACCAAAGACGCTCAGTCCTACAGTGGCCCCTTCACTACCAGCTCTGTGTTCGCCATTGACAGTAAAACAGGTTGGATCACCACAGTGAGTCAGATGGACCACGAAGCCTGTTCCAGCTACAGCTTTGAAGTTGTGGCCTCTGATCTGGGGGAGTCACAGTCCCTCTCATCCACCACAGTCGTGACCATCATGGTGTCAGATGTAAATGACAACCCCCCTCAGTTTGAAAGGGAGCTGTATCGCGGTGCAGTAAAGGAGAGCGATCCCCTCGGTGAAGTGGTTGCAGTTCTGAAAACCAAAGACAGGGACGGCACAGATCAAAACCGACTAGTCAGCTTTTACATCACTGGTGAGAAAACTATAAAAAAAAAAACACCCATGTAATAAAGTTCAACATGTTCTATGCTGTAGTCGAAGAGATAAGCTTCAGCTGAAAATGAAATTACACTTCGGCCAAATGACTTTTTTTTTTTTACTAAAGGTCACATTTGAAATTAATGGTAACTCAGATATTAAATATGAATAATCTTTTTCTTTATATTCTATTTTAATTATGACATCAGAAGATATGCATATACAATAAAATGTCACACAAAGCCAAAAACTTCATTTTTATTTAAAGAAAAAAAAAGGGAAATAAAGCTACTAAATAACTCACTATAGGTTAAATGTCTGTGAAAACAGTTACGCCTGTCCATACTGAATATGGATGAGGGGTTGGAGGACTTCAAGAGTCTGTGCACAAGTCTGCAAAACTTTGTGGCGGAAAAGAATGTTAAATGGTAATTCTTAAATGCCGCAAGTAATAAAAGACAAACTTCCGTCACTCTTTTTAATGGGTGTAATAAAAACAATGAGAAGCATCTCTGCCGGCACTTTCTCCTTGACACTGTGAATGTTTTTCCCCATTAACGTAACACATCAACGATGATATATTTTGGCCTTGTATTCTGGCATTTAAAGCTACTGATTGGCCAAATGGACGTGTTGTAATAAAAGGTCAATTTTTTAGATTTTAAAGGCCATCGCTGCTACACCACCAGTACGGTTTACATTATGAAGATAGATGATTATTGATCGTGTCAGTGGGTACCTGTATCATTCATGTGTGCATGATGTTGGCAGGTGGTCAGTCATGTTTAATACCCCTGGTGAATTATTAAGACTTTAGTTCTCAAGGGTCTCATCCAGTACATCTTCTTGTCAGTGTTATAATCCTTGTCTTTGTATTCCCCAGGAGGAAACCTGCGCGGTGTGTTTGGATTGGCTCTCGTGCAGGGGGAGTGGAAGGTTTATGTGAGTGGCCTACTGGACCGTGAGCAACAGGACTGGTATCTGCTCAACATCACAGCCAGTGATGGCCTATATGTCGCTCGTACTGCGGTGGAAGTTACCATCATGGATGCCAATGACAACAGCCCCATCTGCAACCAGGTCAGGCATACACACAGAGTGCCAAATGCAAACAAGCACAGAGCAGATGCAGTGGAGCAGAATAAACAGCCACTGTATCTAAATGCGCTTTTTACCTAATCATATCTCAATATTATCCGTGTTTCCTCTGTGTAGATTATGCAGAAACAGCCTTTTTAGGTTCTCATAGTAATTGACGTGTCATTAATGGTCGTGCATCACATCACTGTCTGTAAAGGAGAGGCAAATGTGTACAGTAGTCAGCGGCAAGAGGCCAGTCATTGTTGATTCTGTTTGAATTGTACCATGAACTACACATATGATATTTGTCAGTCTAAAATTCAATGTTGCAAGTGTAAGAAAGTAGCCGTTTGTTGGAAGAATTGCTAAGTTATGTGGACTAGATTTCTCACCTCATCTCCAACACTAAAAGGACACCTCTGCATGAAAGTGCAACAGTATTAAATAAGATACAAATTTTTACAAGTCAGGTCATGTAGAGAGCTCCAGGAGCTAAGCAGACTGTGAAGAGACAAAACTTTTTGACTTTCAGGTGTGTAGTTTTTGTAATGACATATTTTCACACTTTTTAAAGAGTTTTACAACCAGCAACTTTCTGAATTTGTAAAAATTTTTATCTAAATGAGTAAACATAAACACTTGCTCGCCAAAAAAAAAAAAAAAAAGTCACAAACACACACAATAGTTTGTCAAGGTCAAGTTTATTTATATAACACATTTAAAACAATTCCCCAAAGTGCTGCACAAACCTGCAGATTTACATGCAACATATATTATAAGCTAGTAAAGTAAGAACAAATACAAGATATACTAAAACTGATAAAAAAAAAACAGATCCACAGTAATAAGATAAATAGTTATAAAAACGCAACCAGAAGATAAAACAAAAGTCACACACTTGTATTAAAAGCCAGTTCAAATAGATTTGTCTTTAAAAGAGATTCAAAATACTTCATGGACTGTGCACGTGACATGTTGGAGCAGAGGGTCTAGAGCCTTGGACCTGCTACAGAAAGGGCCTTTTGTCTTCAGACTGGTTCTTGGAATGTCTAAAAGCAGGCCATCTGAGGAACATGTGTCTCTGGCTGGGACTCTGTGGTGACCAGTGCATGTGTAGAAATGGTGTCTCATTCTCCCTGATTCACAGTCTGAGCCAGATGAAACCTTTGCTTGTGTCCTTAGGGAAGAAAAATCTGGTCGTTCAGTATATTCAGGCTCATCTGATGTCATTTTATGGAGATATAACACTTCTGAGCCTAGACCTGACCGGTGTCCTGCATGTTTTAGATGTATCCTTCTTCCAACACACCTGATTCAAATGATGAGCCTATCATCAAGCTCTGCAGAAGCCTGATAATGACGGTCAGGTGTGCTGGAAGAGGGAAACATCTAAAACATGCAGGATATCAACCCTCGAGGACCAGGATTGGAGACCACTGAACTGAACCAACCCCAGATCATAGCACAGTCTCCACAGGCTTGTACTGTAGGCACTAGGCATGATGGGTAATCACTTCATCTGCCTCTCTTCTCATCCTGATACACACAATTCTCTGGAACAGGGTAAATTTGGACTCATCAGACCACATGACCTTTTCTTTGTTCCACAATCCAATCTTTGCTTCCAATCAAACATCCTTGTTTAGTAAATTATGATTTTTTTTTTTTTTTTGCTGGGCAGTCTGTTTCACCATTGGTATCTGCACATATTTCTTCTAAATTAAAGATCAGGATTTTGCTTCTGTATGAGATTCAGTTAACCTAAATTTTAAATCCAGGTTCCAAACCTTCCTCTTTGCATGTACTTATGAGTAAACTCTTTTCAATCTTATCTTTTAAATGCATTTTTTTTATCTTAATGCTTTGCCTCTATTTTAATTTTATTGTTACTTTTAATGTACGATTTTAATATAATTAATGTCTTTCTTTTATTCTGTGAATACATTTTAAAATCATGTTTTATCTCTGATGATTTTATTGTTGTTTTTTCCCTTTTTTTTAATTTTAATGCAATTTCATTGTCTTGCTTTTGCTTTTGTTGTGATGTTTTTAATATCTTTGTAAAGCACTTTGCGTTACCCTGCGTACGAATAGTGCTATACAAATAAACTGGCCTCGCCTTTCCTAAATTTAAAGCCCTTTTCACACTTGACCATTTTCTACCCGATCAAACGCTATCTGGCATAAATAAGCAATGGTAGCAACTCTGATTTAGAATCATCTTTTCGCATTGTGCCAAAAGTAGATCTATGAGAAGAAAACCGCTGTGGAAATGGCAGATAATTGGGCTGTGTGGTCCCCTGGGAATAGAATATTCTATTTCATTTAGTAGCAATCTGCAATTCAACAATTTAAAATAATTAGTTGGAAAGTTTGACTCACTAAACTCTTACTCATTCACTTTGAAATCAATGCTTTTTTGTTCTCAGATAAGTTAGATCTAAGTAACTACAAAGTGCCATTAGTGGGTGGCATCAGTGAACGAATCAAAAGACATTTAGAGGCAGACTCTGCACTACTTGCTTTGAAATGAGTAGTATTTGTAAAGACGGCAATGACTTCTGTTTTATACTTAAGGAATTACAAGTGAAATCCTGTGAAAGAGCAGTTAGTCTACACTAGTAAATGTATTACTTATTTCCCTGTTATTATTAAGAGTAATCACGGCAGATGCAGTATATGACATTAACTCATTCACTGCCAGGCGTTTTCAGAACACAAACCCCCCATACTGCCAGGTGTTTTAGAGCATTTTGACTGATATTTCAAGACTCACAGAATATCCAGTTCTAGGACTACATAAACATGGCACCCATCAAAATAAAGTGTAAAGTCTCTTCTTTCATGTGGATAAAAAAGTTTGTTTCCAGCTTTTTCGGTTCTATAGTTATTGACCTTAGAACACCGGGTGGTTTCGCCCCCAAAATGCCTGAACGCTAAATAGTTCCTCAAAGTTGCGCCAGGTCATTTCCTAGCAACCCCCCCAATGAAAGCTGTTTGACGCCAAAACACGTCATTGGCAGTGAATGAGTCAACCATTTACTGCTACATTTCATAAATTAAATAAATCCTAGGTTTACATAGTGATAACAATTCTCATTCTCTACTTCTCTGAGATGACCAACTGTTGAAACAGTTCAGAAAGGGAATCAATCTGCTGTAAATGTTACATTCATGCTCATATATAATACTGATCATATTTCTATACACTAAAGGCAACTACTGTGTATAATTAAATCAGATTTTACCCATACAAAGACATTAATTGCAATTTATCAGTATTTTATCCAAACACGTATCTGGTTCTGTTGTGTTTTTTTTTTTTTTTCCAGTTATGTGAATCAGTCTATGTGTTAAACTAACTATAGATACAAACTTCATAAAAGCCAACTCCACAGAATCCAAACTGACTCTGTAAAAGCGTCTGTCAGGTGGCGTTACCTGTGAACAAACCGCTTCCTCGTTGGTCCTGCATCGGTCTCCGGGTCTGGGCGTCGGTCGTGACATTCAAGCCTGTGGTCTGTGGTGGATCAGGTCATTTAATTCTCTCCTGGGACTTGAGCAGAGTGAGTCCCAGACCCAGTCCAGACTCTGCTGTTGGTTCAGTTTTCACCAGGCATCCATTCACTGTCTGTCAGGAGATAATGGATATGCTTCTATGTGTGTTTATCTGTTGTTTGATCTACTTTTGTCTTTTACATGGTCTTCATCTCATGTTTTCTATATAGTTTTCATCTCATTTTGTCGTGTCTCTTACGTCCTGCTCATCTCACAGCATTTTCTTTTTAAGTTATTTTCATCTCTTATGCCATTTTATTTTATTTTATCTTTTGCTTTTTTAAATTATTTTTGTCTGGTTTTATCCTTGCTGCAATTTTTTCCTACATGATATCATGACTCGTGTAAACAGACATGCCTCTTTTAATTGGCGTGTTATCTGTACACATTATTATGCTGTCTGAGTGTATGTTTACACTGTTATTATCCCCCTGTCCAACCTGAACTGATGCATTAAATAGCATGCACTGAGGGTTTGGGTTAGAGTTTAGGTTAGGTTCAGGGGTTAGGGGTATGTGAGCTGGAACTGGAATGACACGCAATCAAATGCCATTGAATAACGTGCAAAAATGCACATGTGTAGCACACCAAATACCATAAGAACTGGTGTGGCATACAACTCCAATTAATGAGATCAGTCTCTTTTTTTTTTTTTTTTCCATTTTCATCCCTTTTTATGTCAGTTTAGTCCCGTCTTTTATTTTACAGATAATTTTTAGATGAACTGGTCCTGCATAGGAGCTTAAATTGAGTTAATTTTCTTCCTCTGGCTGAACCAACATTTATCATTATAACAGTTGTGTCAAATTAAAAAGTGTACTATATCATGGCGTCACAACACTTAGTCATAATCAACGACATGATGAGTGTAATACAATGAAATAGTTTAGAGTATATTATTGTAACTAGAATAATGGACTCACCAGTATCTATAGTGATTTGCTATCGAGTCAAAGCTGGTAACACGGAGGATCACATTTCAACGGACGGATGCATGTTGTGTTTGTTTACCAAGTTCATGTATAATCCTGCACCAATCTGGCAACGTGGCCGATTTGAAGCGGATGTAATTAAGCAGCTGAAAAATGTACATGACACGTCCTGGAAAACCTGATTACAGCGCCGCTCTAGTCCTACAGTGTCAGCCCTAACTCAACAGTGTTTCGTGCTGCTTCTTCTCGTTATTTAACGTTTGGAAAACCAGCATAGAGGATCATTACTGCCACCAAGTGGACTGGAGCTACAGTACTTTCAGTCATGGGCTTTGGTAGTCTCATTTCTTCTCCTCTACTGAGTCGAAGTGCAGCCAATACTAGTTAAATCCAGTTCACCAGTTTGGTTTGTTGTTCAGCTTCATATCAAACCAGTTTTAATAGTTTTACACCAGTTCATCATTTATGGCATTTTGTGTGTTTTTCATTGTTTACATTGTCTCTTTTTTTTTTTTTTTTGCCTTATTGTGCCTTTTACAATGTTTCTCCCTTGTTTTGTTTTATGTGTTGGTCATTTTCTTGTCTTTTTATGTTATTTTCATCTTTTTCATTGTTGTTGTTGTTGTTGTTGTTGTTGTTGTTTCCATAATCATTTAAAATGACAAATAACTGCACGGTTTCTTCAAATGTTGCCAAAAATCAACCTTGAAACTTTAAAATCCTTCAAAAGAAACTTGACCCTAAATGCTAGGTACCACAATCAATAGATATAATGTTTGCCGATATCACCTTTTATAAGTATGTAAATGATATTAATTACTTATTTATTTAACCAGGACACCTGACCAAGACAATAAAAGGAACATTACAATAACATTAAACATGAAAACATTTAGTTTTCATCATGACACCAGCTTAGATAGTGTTTCCCATCTCTGGTTTTAAGTGAAGAATTCTCTTTCATAGAAATGTTGACTGAAACATGAAATTGATGGTTTTGTGTCTAATTAGGCCTGAGCCTCATTTAAGCGAAAACAGAAACACCTATTTACTGCACTGCGAGTGGTCAGACATGTCGAACCGCAGAAAACAACAGCGTCGGTCTTCTCTGCGGCAGAACTCCCACCGCTTTACGCTCCCTAAGCGTCATTTGTCAGCGATGGTAAACACTGTCAGCCAAGCATCAGAACACAAACGCTCCCTAAAGACTGCAGCAGCTCATGATAATGGGAGAATGGAGGAAATGAAATGGAATGTTTGAGGAAAACCGGACGCATAATTTGGCCGTAAACGTGACTGGAGCTGCTGTGTTTATTCTCGCAGGACGTTTTGAGATTGAACAGTAGATGCAGTCGTGTCCTTTCTTTACTCTCACACAGAGACTCTTTTGACTACAGGGCACATTCTACAAATTCCTACGAACACATCCTTTTGATGACCCGTAAAATGTGACACAGATGCACCGCATCAAACTGAAATGGCCTTCAGGTCCAAAGTGACTGACTGTTGAAAGAAGGCAATCGAGCAGGAAAAGTATCCGTCGGGGCAGAGTCGCAGGAATGTTGAGACTGATGGAATATTCACAGACTGTAGATTTCCACATTGTGAAGCTCACAACGTGGCCTCGTGTCAGAGTCTGACAGTAAAAGTCTCTTAACAGCAGCAACGGCGTAGTTTGGCAGGACTTGAAGGGAGCGGTTGGCTTTAATAATGTATGGGCTTTTTGTTTGGTCTGGTGACAATGAGTCCACACCCTAACAAATTGACTTCCCCTCCCCCATAACTCCTCAGTCCCCTCTCAGGCCCTGAACACAGCTGATGGCAACAGCATGTTCGTCATAAACCTTCACAAGTACAGCCTCTATCCAGAAAAGACTCCTGAAGTAATTTTTTTCAAGAGAAAGACCCCTATTCTGCCTCCTCTTTAGAAATCCATCCCACTCCAGTGTGTTTTATTGTTCTGAATATCAGGTGAAGCAAAGATTCTAGTGTTTGGTGAATGAAAAATAATTCATTAAAGTGTCTAATGTGTTAAATTTAGGAGGATACATCTGTAGTAGTGGATTATATTCATATATTCGCAGATTCATATTCATAATTATGTTTTCATTAGTGTATAATGAGCTGAAAATATGGTTGTTGTTTTCGTTCCATTAGAGTGACTTGTTCATATCTACAGAGGGAGCAGGTCACCTCCACAGGGTCCACCATGTTTCCAAGGCAGGTCTGAATAGAATTTACATCATAAAACCAGCGTATGCAAATGAACACTTTGGCTGAAAGTCAAGACCCTTGAAGTGTCTGTTGTTCCACACCACAAAGTGTTGATTTAACACTAGAGTGTTAGCATTGTAGCACTTTTTGTAAAGAACACTGGCACTTATAGCTCATGTAATTCATATTTCACACTCTTCAACACTCAGTGGGTTTACATAACTCTTACAAAATGAATTATTGCATGAGTTCGACTAAAACTGGACTTCAGAAGTACACGCAAGTGTGTTAGCTACACTGAAATTGAAGTTCTAATAGTTGGACTAACACACCCAGATAATGTGATTGAAACTTGATCTACTCCTGCTTGTAAACAGACCGGTCAGCCTGGAACTGGATGAAGTGTTCTCCACATATGCTAGAACCGTGTGACAAATACTGGCCTGGAAGTTGAACATCATGCATCCTATCTGCACAAAAAGTCGTGCAAACAGGAAGTGCTCTATATTTACAAATTTGCAATGCTGGCTATTTCTGTGCCAGTTTACCTCTGGGATTCTAACTTGTTTGTTGTTGAATAGTATTGTGGTTTGTGACATTGTGGGTGAATCATAAATAGCCCGATGCAAACAAACTGAAAGAGTACATATTGGCACCCATTGTTGTTGAGATGACATGATATCAAGAATAAATCCATAAACTCCTGTGAATGTAGACTGGGACAAAGACAACAGTCCAGTTAAATGGCGTAGTTGAGCTGTGGTTGTAGCTTGACTACATTGTTCATGTAAATGTACTGACTAACCAGTGTTATCTGTTCTCAACCCCAGTGTCCACTGTTGTACATGAAGGCTCCTGTAGTTTTCATACTGACAATAAACAACCTCTATCTATATTTGTACTATCCGGTTGTTAGTCTGATGCCATGGTTTCAAATAGTCCCATGTCGCCTTGAGTCCAAGGTCAACATCTGTCTGTGAACATTCCTATACATCCAGAAAACTTATGGGATCTATTGTCTAATGTTGAACTTCCTGCTGATTGCACTTCTGGTTAGATGCCAAACTGCATTTCACATCATTGTACTTGTACTCATACATGTGTATTGACAAGAAGGATTAATCTAATATAATCTAATGTTTCCCCAAGGTGGGACAGGCATGAGCAGTAAGACAAAAATAATTGGATAAAGTCTTGTCTTGGTGCATCTGTTCCATCAAATTTCAGACATTTCCAACATGCTGGAGCATAGAATCCTTCACCCGCTCACCTTCATCACATCCCTGAAACCCTCCTCCTCCTTTTTTTTATTGCAAAGAACGTTACAACCACCATCTGGACTGACATGTGTGGCTGCAGACACAGTGGATTATGGGATACACTCCGCAGCTTTGAAGCAGTGTTAAGAAAAGTGTGCATCCAGGGTGGGTTTCATATCTCACCTACTGATCTCACCCTTCAGAGTCCAGTCGTGAAAGTCTGGGTTCAGCATTTCACAGCTCTGCCTCCCTCTGCCACTTCCCTGTCTGTAACTGAAACTGAACAAAATCTCCACTCCAGGACCCGCATGTGCCGTCAAATCACGCCGAGCTGAATCCTAGTGGCACATGTCAGTTTTCTTCTCCCATCATTTTTATCAAATCAACTCGGCCTGTTTTGCTTCCATGGCCACAAGCGGTGACTGCTGCGACTAATCAGAGCTATTCAGTCAAATTAATACCGTCTTCATACATATGCACATTATTATGTAACATGATTATCCATTAGCCTGAGGACTCTAATACATCACTTAATCTGATCATTCAATCATTTTGCTCAGCTCCTGGGTCTGAGGCCTGTTCAAGTAGAAGTGACTGTGCTCCTCGGTTTATTCTGGTTTGAGTGTCTACGTCATGGCAACAAGACTGAAGGCCAGGATCCGAGCTCAGTTTCAGTGTCAGATCGGTGTACACTTGAATAATGTAGTTAGTGTGACGTGTTGTCTGAACCAGAGGTTGCATTAAGTGAAAATATTCTGTCATTGACAGATTTTTATTTTTTAAGATGATGGAAATTTCTGAGGGCTGTCCGTCATTTTGACAGATTGAAATAGTGAGGGTAATCTACCAAAGACAGGTTCACACCCACTGTGAACAGAACCTGCTTGCAGGATCGCTGGTCTGTCTGTCTCTTGACAAGGCAAACAGTCCATAACAGCATCTTACCTGTATACAGAGATGTATAGTAACGAAGTGGAACCACTTAAGTACTGTACTCAAGTACTAAAATACAGTATCTGTACTTTTTTGGAGTATTATTTTTTCCTCTTACTTCCACTTTTACTGCACTACATATTTTGGATGAATTTAATCCTTTTACTCTGATACATTTT
>JAQQZY010000007.1:22063753-22083304 GCA_030068375.1 Ostorhinchus rueppellii | reverse complement strand
GTTCTCAAGTTATTGACCTTAGAACACAGGGTGGTTTCGCCCAAAATGCCTGAACGCTAAATTCTTCCTCAAAGTTGCGCCAGGTCGTTTCCTAGCAACCCCCCCAATAAAAGCCAAAACACGTCATTGGCAGTGAATGACTTAACAGGAATTGTTGAAAGTAACTAGTAATAATGTTGAGCTGGTAGAAGTTAAATGTTGCCGTCTATTAAATGCATATGTTACTTCAGTTGCCTTATTAACACCAATAATTATGTCACTACTGTTATGTTAAGAACTATGTTTAGGTTAGGACTGTAGATAGTAGTATTCTATGTTTTAAGCTAAATTTTAGACGTTGATTTTACTTTATCTTTTAATTTCTGCATTACTGGGCTGGGTTTTAGTAGATTTTAACATATTTACTATTTATTAGTTATTTATTGTAATGGCTAATATGGGTTTTCGGTATCTAGTTTCAGTCTTTCTCTGATTGAATGACAATAAACTTCCTTGAATCCTTGAATTAATAAGTCATCGTTTGGGAGCAGTTGAACTAATAGTCACAGAAAAAATTATTAGACCATCAAAAGTCATCAAAAACAATGGTTATGCAACCAAGCACTAACTCCTGTGTGTGTCATGTGACTAAAACAGACAGAAAAGAAAAGATGGAATCCATAAAAGCACTGTTTATGTCAGTACAATGACATTGATATTGATGTAAGAACTGAAGGGATTTTGGTTTTTATCAAGAAAACATGGAAAATGGATAGATATCAGCTCTGAAATTAAACGATTATGTGATATTTTTTGTTGTTATCATTAAATTCCTCCAAACAAATATACCTTTAGTTGTATTAAGCATTAAAATGAACAAGAAATTGAAGAAAACAAGGGGTGGTCTAATATTTTTTTCCGTGACTGTAATTTCCTGAAAGTTGGAGAAAAACAATTTTTACTTGTGCAAAGGCAGAGTGGGATCTAGCGCATGTCCTTGGACACACTACAAAAGATTTCCCATTGTGTTGGTCTGTTTTTAGTGAAACAGAGAGGTCACAAAGGTTCATTTCCATCATTTCCAACTGGCAGAAGTGAAGGCAGGGGCAGAGAAGGGCACTTAACTCTGTTGTGCTCGTTCTGTCAGCAGAGATAATGGATGCAGGGCAGGACAGTTTTATGTGTGTGTTTGAAGCACTGGACCAGATTTTTTAGACAGTATAGTTTGACTGTGTTTTTTGTCTACATGCGTATGTGTGTGTGCTTTGTACTAGGCGGTGTATAGTGCATCTTTTCCTGAGGACATCCCCACTAACAAGGGCATTTTGACAGTGGGCGCAACAGATGCTGATTCAGGATCCAGTGCTGAGATCCAGTATTCGTTATTTGGCATTGGTGTTGAAGATTTCTACATGGATGCAAATTCTGGTAAATGTTTATTGCTCTTTTGTTTTAGGTATGAGAACAGACCACATTTCAGACACTGTCTCACTTGCGTTCTGCATTTTTATGTTAAGGTGAGCTGCGTACAGCCACTGTTATGGACAGAGAAGTGACTCCCAGCTACAAGCTCATCGCCCAGGCAACAGATGGAGGCGGGCTGTTTTGCCGCTCTGACATTTCTCTCAAGGTGTTGGATGTGAATGATAATGCCCCCTCTTTTTCCTCTGCTCATTACATGACAAGTGTGTATGAGAGTGCTGTTCCCAAGGCTTTGCTTACCCGACTGCAAGCCAGTGACCCTGATGAAGGTGAGCTGATATGATGTGATTCTACTTTATGTTGAATGTGTAATATACCAAGAAGGGAACGTTTCCTCCATACACTTAATTAAGGATGATAAGAACTCAGCTCACACAGTTTTGCGTACAAATATATTCTAACACTCTTGGAAAACAACAGAAATGAGACATTAACAGAAATTGTACACTTGAGTGTAATATATCAGGCTCTTGGACGTAAATAAATGTGTCCTGTCCTCTTAAGGTTTTAACCGCACCGTGATCTACTCCCTGGTGGATTCTGTAAATGGATTCTTCTCCATTGACCCCATATCAGGAGTGGTAATTCTTGAGAAATCCCTAGACAGAGAGAGCCGAGACGCCTATCGAATACGTGTCCAAGCCACTGACCAAGCTGGGCAACAGGGGGCGCTGTCCTCACAGGTTGGTGAGAATATCAATTCATGCAGAACATTTGATGTTTTATGTAGAAATCTTCATAGGAAAAACAAACATTACGAAAGAGTCGTTAAATTTACATCCCAACTAATTCTCCCAGCATTTTGTGTGTGTGTGTGTGTGTGTGTGTGTGTGTTTTCCTTATTAAACTATTTTGCCATCACAATGTGTTTGGAATCTATACGCTACATGTTAAATTGTAATTTAGTCAGCCATGGGGCCATCGGTTTGCCCCATCGGTATTTCTATCCATAAGCATGAAGAGAAAATCCAATGAATAAAAACACTTTGTTTACTGCTGAGATCAGATAACAAAGCCTAGTAGATTTTAATTAAGATAAATCTTCACCAAAATAGGATGGGGCACACTGGGAAGGTGACAGTTACAGAGACAGAAACAGAGCCAACCAGCAACGAAGAGACACCTCAAGGCCATAAAAAAGCTGTCCAGCCTTTACAGCCAATATATTTGTCTCTCGTGATCATTTGAAGCTACAAAACACAAACTGGAAGTACTTTTCAGACTTTTTCCTGGATATATTTACTCTGTTGATGTTTAGAGGTTTGATCGCCACAGAACTGATGCTTAGTGTTACGTAGGCGTATTTATACTTAGGAGCTGTTACCGCTACATAAATCGCTAATGAACGTCATGGCAGCATAAGCAAAAATAGATAGTAAAAATACTTCCTGGTTAATTGACTCTGTGTGGTTCTTTTTATATCAACAAAGACAACTGGGAAAATATAGTTGAAGATTGATGAGTGTCGCTACAGAGCTGCTGACTGAGCCTCTAGGGAAGATTCTCATGATCCAACCCAAACATCATCACCAAAAGCAGTTATTATAGTTTGGAAAACGTCATTAACTTTTTTTTCTTTCTTTTTTTTTGTCAGTTCTATTTTAATGGATTCTACAAATAAAGATGTAAGCCCAAGTAAATTAATTTGTTTGGTATTTAATTTTAGTGTTGTTTGGTTGTGAGTAAAGCATGGATTTACTGACGCTGAGGTAGGTAAGATAGAAGAATACCTGAAATCTAAAATGATATGCAAAACTATTATTTAAGCCCTGTATTGCATTGACTTTTATCAACATTACTCAACTCACATGAGAGCTTAGTAATCAGCACCTGCAGTCAAATCCATCTATTACAACGTGCCTGCAGTTGTACTTTGTTTTAGGTCCAGCTGTATCAGTCCTATACAGTAGTTTCTTCAAGTTTGTGTAAAATGAAATAGTATTTAGGTTAGCTCTGTCGTGGTATTTCCTGGCTCTAAATGAAGTGGAGATGGCAACATCCTGATCCTATGTAATGTGCATTCAGCTGGATTCAAGTAAATATGTAATATTTCAAAAGTACTAATAATTTGCAAATGAAGAAAATGACAATTGTCGCATTAAAACTACATTGTAATAGTCCGCATTTATATTTACAGGCGAGCACACTAAGCAAAGTCATACAATACATGACCGATTTTTCTTCCGTCTGAACTATAGACACAGGAGCATCTGTTATTTAAGAGCTTGAGGAAGATGTAAAAGTTTAAAATCACCTTTCAACACATGTGAAGTAATATTTCTATTTAGGAGCAGCATTATATTTCAAACTCAAAATCCATCTGTTCAAACTGGCATACTCTCTTTGACTGAGCACTGTGCACTAACCTGTTTTTAGGTTGATGTCTTTTTTATATTATTATTATTATATTTGATGCTGTTGTGTTATGCTTGTATTCTCTGTAAAGTCACCACCAAGTGAAATGTATTTTTTTTAATTACCTGTGCATCATGTTCATTACAATATAGTTCCAATATGTAAATTTTGCAGAAATCCACAGTGTGTATTAGAAAGTAATGTTTTCGAAGAAGACATTAATCAAAGATTTATTGAAAGCTGGAGGTTGAATCCCCTGATTATAATAACATAACTCCTACACTTCATTTTCCATTTTTCGTTATTGATTTTATAAAGTATTTCTAATTATGAGCAATGCCATTCGTCTGCACGATATATTCTTAAACACTGGAGTAGAATGTTTTTCATGTATGCATGCTGTGATGAAATATATCTGACTGAGCCATTATAATGCTTTTATTAGCATAAACAATATGGGATTTACAAACACCTACATACAGTATTTTTCCAGAGCTGTATTAAAGGTGTTTGTGAATGCACATCCATGTGAAATGTACACTTTGTGCTTTTAAGGCTCCATTTCTGTGGCTGATGATTTGGACTTTGAGGTGTGTAAGGACTACTATCTGATTATCGAAGCGTGGGATAGGAATATTATAACTCCTATACTTCATTTTCCATGTTTTGTTATTGATTTTATAATTAAGACAAAGAGGAAAATATATCTAATTATGAGTAATGCCGCTCTTATGCATGATAAATTCATAAAGACTGGAGTTGAATGTTTTTCATGTACGCATGCTGTGATGAAATATATCTGACTGAGCCATTAAAATGCTTTTATTAGCATAAACAATATGGGATACAGTAGCCCAGCCCAACAGAGCATGAATCATAGGATATGGGCCAGAGTTATTAATCATTTTTATAGTGCCACTGTTCTTCTTGGTCAGTCACACTGTGTACTCTTTTTCTTCTCTTAACTGATGCTGACTCAAACGGTGCCCTGCCTCACCACTCTCAGGTTTTGCTGGGCACATATTTCAATTGATTTTTGCCCGAGTCCTGTATCTTGTTAGTGAAGCCTTTAGTATCTTCGGTTCCATTAATGTTTATGGTCCCGCTGTCCGTGGTGCTGAAGTTGAACTCTCACAGCCGGGAGCAGGGCGGATAAATGAACAGGCGGCCCTGTCACTGACTTTTATGTGTCCCTCAGGTTGATTTGACCATTTTAGTCCTGGATGTAAATGACAACGCCCCAGTCTTCCAGAGGAGAGACTACTCTGTAACACTTCCAGAGGATGTGGCCGTAGGAACTGAGGTTCTGCGTGTGTTAGCAACTAGCGCTGACATCGGACCTAATGCCGAGATCACCTACAAGATCCGGTCGGGCAACGAGCTGGGAAAGTTCACCATAGACAGAAATCTGGGTAAGCACAGGCTGTCACATACTGTTGCTTTCATGTCTCTGTGTAAAATAATCTTTGAAGATTTCTAAAATGTATACAGCTCTGGAAAAACTTAAGAGACCACTGTGATTTCCTCTCAAATCAGCACGTGTGTCTGTATGACAGCCATTCCATTCCTGTGTCTGTTGAATTCCAACACAAGCACACCTTATTCTACTGAATAAACACCCAATCCATGTTTTATTTAAGAAGGAGATGTACAAAAACACTACTGTGGCCATCACTATCTTTTTGCAATAGGCAAGAACAGTGCTGTTAGTACCACAAAAGTGACTGGAATCTAAAAGTAACTCTTGAAAACTACTGGACTTCTGCTCCCAAACTCTGAGGACTGGTTGTGGTAAACTACGTTTGTAGCCACAGCTGCCCAGGGACAGAAGCGTGGCTGCTATTTCATGCCTACAGCCCCTTCGACCACCACCAAACATTCATACACCAGTGTGAGTGGCAAGGAGAGCGAACAGTCTTGCTCAAGGACACAATGGACTGACAAGGATTCAGACCACCAACTCTGCAGTTATGGGACGACCCACTCTGCCACCTGAGCCGTGGCCGTCCCTGCTCACTGACTACGTCCCTGCAGACAATGCTCCTGGCCTCAGCTAGGTCCATAAAGGTGTGGAAGACGGACCACCAGATGAAGACCCTGTCATGTCTAGCCCAATCTGCAGATCTGAACCCACTTTGAAAACTTCTGGAGGAACATGGATGGTCCAAACCATGGAACATGTCTGAGCTTCTTGAATTTCTCTGCCAGGAGCTGCATAAAGTCATCCAACATTAATGGTGGAGAGCCAAGACACATGAAAGCTGTCATTGAAAATCCAAGTTATTCTACCAAATATTGATGTCTGAACTTTTCACAAATTACAACATTAGTATTGTGTTGTTTCAAACTGAATACAAGCTTGTTTTTCAGGGTTTTTTTTGCATTATGTGAGGTCTAAAAACACTGCATCTGTTTGTTATTTTGACCATGTGTTGTGTTCTGCAAATACATGCTCTAAATAACAATATTTTATTTGGAATTTGGGAGAAATGTTCTCAGTTTAGAGAATGAAACAAAAATGTTCATTTTACTCAAGCACATACCTATAAATGGTAAAATCAGAGAAAGTGATCATTTTGCAGTGGTCTCTTATTTTTTCAGAGCTGTATTAAAGGTGTTTGCGAATGCACATCCATGTGAAATGTACACTTTGTGCTTTTAAGGCTCCATTTCTGTGGCTGATGATTTGGACTTTGAGGTGTGTAAGGACTACTACCTGACTATCGAAGCGTGGGATAGTGGGAACCCGCCCCTGAGCACTGCTACCATGGTAACAATTGAACTCATGGATGTGAATGACAACGCTCCAGCCTTCAGTCAAGACATTTACAATGTTCTGGTCAGTGAGGACGCGTCCGTTGGACAAACAATCACCAGGGTAATCATTATTCTGAATTGTTCTTTTGTGTGCACCTCATCAAATAGACTGAACAATTCACTGAAATGTTATTGAAATCCCAATAGGCCAAGTACAATGTGCAAAAGGCACAATCTGCAGTTTATTGATAAAGGTAAAATGTGTCGCTGTTATAAATGAAGCATTGTGGTGTCAGAGAGTCCAGAGATGCTCCAGCATTCCAATCATGTCCTCCATATGGAAGGGAGCACACTGGCATGATACAATTGTGTAATTATTTTGATATTTGTTAAATGAAAATTCTTTCTTTTCTTTAAAGCGGTTATATGTGGTAGAGGTATTCCAAATTCTAAACAGCAGGGAGAAGCTGCATACCAGAACTAAACCACCAGTGGTTTACACTGTATAACCACAGACTGTATCACTCACTGAATCAAGTATAAAACTTATTGTTTGCACACATGTATCATGGCTTCATCAAGTTTTCTACTTTAAACAATACCTCATAACTGATTATTTTGATAATTGGTCAAAATCACACTACACCTTATCTTCATGTGCTCCATCATCCCATAGTTTACATTATTGCTCTGATAGCTTAGCTCTGTTTTTAAGACAGAAAGCAGCCACAAACCACTCCATACAGCTCATGTTGTTAATAGCTTCACTGAAGATCCATTTAGAATCAGAACTGTCACAGTTTTGTCTAAACCATGGATCCAATGACCAATGAAATATGACCAAGGGGTCATATTTTTCTTTTTTTTTTTTTTTTTTTTTTTAATGGAATTAACCATTTTAAAGTATTTCCCTGAGGTCTACATAAACTGTAAATGCTCTGCTTGGATCTGAGTTCTTCATTAATTCAGCTCCAGAGGTCCATCTTCAACCCCATTTCTGAGTAATGACACCAGAAAGGTCGTTTTGAGCGCTGGCCCTTTAAATGCACATGAACCACTTCATGCACCGCCTCCTCCAGGTTGCGGGCTGTGCTGCTCTGTTCCGTTTATCCATACTTGGAGGAAAGTTCGTTGGAAGTCTTTACCTTATATGTGCAAGTTTTAGATGCAACGAATTAAGCAGGAATTAAAACAGGTTGTAGAAATTCGCTCAGTTTTTGCTGAAATAAATGTAAAGATAGCTTTGCAGCAGCTGGAGGATTCAAATTAAAACTTTTGGAACTATTAGGATCCAAATACACAAATAAATGAACCAAAGACTAATAGAAGTGAGTTTAGCAAAATATGAGCACTTTAACATGTATAATAACATCACATAATAACTTTATACCTTCTTAAGACTTATTATCAAATTCAATTCATACTGTGATTTCATTGTCAAACTCCATTGTTTTTATTTAAAGCTGTGTCCAGTAGTGAATAAAAAAAACAGCAGTGCTTGTAGCTCTTGTCATTTCCTTTGTCTTTGGTCAAAGGCCCTGTAGTGGTAGTTTTTGTCATTATATGTAGGAGACCACTACAGTGACTCACTACTCCCTCTAGTGGTCACATAAATCCCTCATACTGTCAGTGTGAATATATTCAGTTCATATCTCTACAGTGCAATATGTTAACATCTAGGGCATTAATTTAAGAAGTTGTGCTTATATATTTCTATTTCATGATCTTATAATGCTTATGATAATGTGATCATTTTTAAAAAATATTTGAAGGTAGAAATATGATATATAGCCCCTTTATCCTACATTTTTTGACACAATTCAACAGAGTTTGAAAAACTGAATATAAAACAGTTGCAAGTGTCATTAAAAATAAAATCACAAGTTAGTAGCGCTTTAAAGTGACTTAGCTGAATGAAGGTGTATGGTTGTAAACTATGCTCCAAGTCCTGCCATCGGTGAGGTACAAAATACTGGAAAACAGCCTTCACCATTTCAGTGCTATTGTTAAGAATTCTTCCAGTTAATCTCTCCTTTCCCTTGATGCCATGATGATGAGCTCTGTGCTTAAGAAAGGGTGTTAACCTACCCTGAAAATAATGCTCATTTCCTCTAAAATCTTGACTCTTATCACATTATGCATCATAATAAGGTACAGTATTGTTCATCTGTATTGTCAGTACTTTGCTTCAGTCTTGTCTTTATGTTTCATAGGTGTTGGCAGAAGACCTGGACAGCCAGGTGAATGGGCGAATCACCTACTCTATCTTGAAGGGTGACCGTAGCAACCACTTCTGGATCGACCCTGTAACAGGCCTCCTCAAAGTCAATAAACGGCTTGACAGAGAACTCGTAAGGATTCACATGTTCATATTCGTGCATCTCATAAAGAATCAATAGTAATTTTCTGGTTCATGAGCACAGGCAAAACTGCTCAAGGTCAAAACCCAATGAAGTCTCAAATTATGCAAGTGTGACAGTAACGTAATATCGTCTGATTCATAAAGATGCTGTAACACTCATTTCCCCCTGCTCTGCCTAGGTATCCAGGTACTCTTTGTCTGTGCAGGCATTTGACAGTGGCTCTCCTGCAATGTCCTCCACTGTCACAATTAACATCGACATTTCTGATGTTAATGACAACCCTCCTGCCTTTACACCTCCCAACTCTACAGCTGTCATACAGGTAGAAGCTTGTACATTTTTACCTTTCTATGTCACTCTCTGTGCTTCCATCATCTGAAGTCCACTCTCTGTTTACTTCCAGTTAAACCAAGCTTCTGGTTCCACCCTGCTGAAGCTGTCAGTCACTGATAAAGATTCCCCCAGAAATGGTCCTCCGTTTGAGTTTCTCATTAAGTCTGGAAATGAAGGAAATTTCTTCTCCCTGGACCAGACGGGAAGTCTGAAGTCCAATCGTGCATTAGGACCAGAAGCACCCAGAGAGTTCACCCTTGAAATCCAGGTTTAAGACTGAATGTTTTTTAAACACAGTTCTATCTGGAAAAGTTGAGTGGCAAATGCACTCTGTCAGCATGGTTACACACAGTCACCTTTGGGAGATGCCCATTACTTCCACAATCTTTCTATGTTGGCTACTAAAACAGGTTACCTGAGTCTTGGTTTTAAATGAGTAGCACTTTATAAATCAGTTTCTGTAATGGAAAAAATACTTTGACATTGAAGGAAGGTTTGTCCTTTAGTTTTCACAGTAGGCAGCAAAAAGTTTTTCTTTTTCTTTTTTCCCCCCTAACTGCTTCACAGTTTCATTGAACACTGGAACCATTAGACAGTATTTCAATTCTTTGGTTGCACTGAAAATAAAGTGAAACTGTCAGACCTTGAAACACAGTCCATTTAAGAACATTCTTTCTTTCTGCAACCATCTGCTTCTCATAAAAATAGGCCCTAAAATAAATAACAATTCATTGTTTTACATTTTTAAGGTCGTATATTTTAGAAGTGGTTGTTTTGTGTTTTAATACACTTTTTTATCCTCACACTTTAATTTTTCTGTTCATTTCTCAGGCAAGTGACTCTGGTAAGCCCCGTCTTACCTCTTCTTCCTGGGTGTTTCTGAGGGTCATTGGAAACAGTCAGTATAAACCTGCAGTCTCACCACTGGAAATCTTCATCGTCATGGTTACGGATACCTTCCAGGGTGGTCCAGTCGGCCAAATCTATGCCACTGACCGTGACCCCAATGATGTACTGTCATTTACCCAGAAGTCACAGCCCAAGAGCATGTTTAGTATTAACAGACAGGATGGCACTGTTGTAGCGCTACCAGGCCTGGAAACTGGCAGGTATACAGTACACCGCACAAACGCACACAGTACACAGATTAACACAGGCGGAAAAGGCTGATAACAAAAAAGACATAATGATGTTTTGTTGTTTTGAGCACATTTTGACTCTCTTTCCAGATACCAGATGAATGCCACAGTGAGTGATGGGCGTTTCGCTGTGATAGCAGACGTGTCAGTCCAGGTTGAACAGGTGACAGATGTGCTGTTGCGCAGTGCCTTGACCTTGCGTTTCAGCACCCTGTCCCCAGAGGACTTGGTCGGCCGCTACCTCGGCCAGATAAAGCTAATGTTACGGGGCCTGGCAGGCTGGAAATGGTCACCTGGGCAACAAGATCCCCTCCACGTACTCAGTGTGCAGCCGATGGTGGGAACGTCTGATGTGGACTTAATTCTGGCCATGGAGAGGCCGGACACTCCAGGTAGCGGACGGATGGGTGGGTTCTATTCCCAGCAGGAGTTGTCTGCAAAGCTTGAGGAAGCAGCACTGAAGGGTCAGATCCGAGGTGTCCTAGGTGGGGCTGTGCTAGTGAGTAGTGCCTGTTCTGGGGATCTGGATTGCGGGGAGAGGGTGTGTGAGCAGACCCTGGTGATGGAGGGGAACTCTCTGGTTACCTACAGCACCGAGCGGATCAGCCTGGTGTCACCCAGGTTCCGCCGTAAAGAGATCTGCACCTGCCCCGGTGAGTGACAAGGAAACCGCAAACATGCACGTTAAGTTTCTGATTTTAACATACCACCTGTTGGGATCAATACAACCTCACTGTAAAAGGAAAAAGCATGCACAAGTGGGATGGAAAACCAGCCACTGACAATTTGACCTTTCACGGTGATGACCTGGTGTTTAAAAACCTTGGTATTTCTTCGCCAGAGAGGCATCAGTACTACTACACATCAGCAATATTCTGGAAGAGCGGTCTGTTGTCTCACTATATCTTTCCATATGTAAAAAAATATACCTGCTTTAACCCCGAGTCAGTGACTTTTACAGTATGTTTTCACTTCAAATTCTGTCCAGAGTGCTAGAAAACTTCCATGACATGAGCATCGTATTTCCACTTAGATCTGACCCAAACTCATAAATGTATTTAAGTAGTGGAAATAAGCTTTAAGGTTCACCATTAACAGAGAGCTTATTAACATAACCATTAGTAGCATGTTGGCTGTTTCTAAGCCTTATTTGCATAGGACTCATATAACCTGTGGCGCTCTGGTGATTTGGAAATTAACCCCCATGTCTGTGTTTTATGTGGTGTGCTCTCATGGGTTTGTTTTTACTCAAATTTTCTGACATTCTTCCATGGTTCTGATGTCTAAAGCAGGTTCACCATGCACAGATAAGTGTTCAAAGACAGATAAAAACATCCCTTTCTGTTGCTGTCATGCATCTCATCCATCTCATCGTTTGTCATTTTTCTGAAAAATTTAAGTTTGCTCTTTCAGTAAACATCCTGAGTATATTGTGACAATCCTGAATTTCCACCTAAAACACTTTTAAAACTTTGACATATCATCACCAGCGCAGTCTCCACTATCCTCGACGTGAAAATAGGCTGAATAAATGCATGAAGGAAACAAATATGCTGCACATTGGTGATGTCGATTTGGACAAGACTAAGATTATCATAAGACCTTCATGTTTGTTGAAGTAGGAGAGGTAGTTTGCGAAGGAAATTGTACTTTATTTAGAAGAATAAAATCACAGGCGACCTCTGCTATTATTTCAATTTACTAGAGGTTCAGAGGTAATGCTACTGTTAATAAGTATGATTTCAGTCTCTCCAACGTCACATGCTCCCCAATCTAAGTAAATCCTTGCTTATATCTTATTGGAATTATTTCTTAAATAATATCACTTCTTTGCTGAAACCATAAAGACCCAAACATCCACCGGTCTAAACTGTTTAATACCTGTTGGTCCACTAATCCCATCAATCCATGTAAGTAACTGGTGTAAAATGTAGTTATTCATCTTTTCATGGTCATCAGATATGACCCATTTGGATGTTTAGAGACTCCATAGTTACCATGGAAAACACGTTCATCTTCTACAACATTGATTCACCAGTAAAACCCACGGAGTTGGATCAATGACAGTGGACGGACAAACTTGTTTTTACATTCAGTTAGCAATATCTTTGCAGAAAAAGTAACTTTTTCTTCATTTTTCTCTTTTTGGTATAATTAACATTGACTTTACTCTGAGTTTTTATGAACATCCCGATGATCTGTGAATTAAATATTAGAAAAAATACATAATTTAGACCAAGAAATACAAAATGCAGAGGCTTATTTTATTTTTTTTAAAAAAATAGTGATAAATCAGCTAAACAAGGTAGAAAAAGCGGAAAAATGAATTTGGTAACTGCCACAAAAGTAGCACTGGGTCTTTATGGGTTAAGGAACTAGCTAATGTTGAATATGTGTACCATAATATTAAGTATTACCTCTTTCCATTTCTTACAAGTAAATTGTTACACAAAGGCAGACAGGTAAAAAAAGGCAGATGGAGGGAATATGTATACATTTGCCTCCTATAAATTAACATAATATTCTGATGTCCTGGGGATGTAATTTTAGTTGATTTTTTTAATATATATTTTGCTGTCTGCTCCATTTAAACAGGAGGCTCATGTCCAACCCCTGTAGAGCTTTGTGAAGGTCAGTCCTGTCCAACAGACATGCAGTGTGTTCGCTCTGGTCCTACAGCGCCATCTGTCTGTCAGTGTCTGCCTGAACGACTAGATGAATGTGCAGGTATGTGTCAACAGGACGGCACCACCTTTGTTTATCAGATCCCAGTACTTGAATATTAGGTGTATTATGAGTCTTATTATCCTCTCTTTTATCTTCCTCCGTCTTCATGTTTTCTGAAGGTCAAACCTCTCTGAGTTTCTCTGGAAACAGTTACATCAAGTACAGAGTGACAGAGAACGGTCAGAGTGGAGAAATGAAACTTGGTCTTAGAATCCGAACGCTTCAGAGGAGAGGAGTTATCATGTTCACTCGGGTTAATCCCTGTACGATGCTCAAGGTGAACTCACATAGATGTACTTCCATGTTTTCTAAAGCCAGATTTACTCAGAAATCATTCATATTTATTGAGTTTGTATTTTTCAGATAGCTTTGCTTTTCTCCTACAGATTGAAGGGGGTCGGCTGTGGTTCCAGCTGGACTGTGACAACACACTTGGTATTATGGGTATCTCTGGCAGACCAATAAACGATGGACTCTGGCATGCTGTGGCCTTGGAGCTGACTAGGAACTACACCCTGCTATCATTGGACGACAGCTATGTGGAGCGCCGTCGAGCAGCCAGAGCCCCAGTTCGCCTTTGGCCTCTGGCCCCAGATTCGTCCTTCTTCTTCGGAGCCCAAGTGAGACCACCGAACAGCCAAGGCGAGAGGCAAAGTCCAGGACCAGGGAGAAACCAGGCCAGCCCAGCGCTGGGTGACCGTGGGACGAGGGGCCCACCAAGAGCCCAGGATGGCTTCCAGGGCTGCTTAGGTTCACTGATGCTGAACGGTAACGAGCTGCCGCTGCAGAATAAGAGAAGCCGTTATGCAGAGATTGCCGGCCTGAGCGAGGTCAAGTTGGGTTGTGTGTTGTATCCAGATCCATGTGTCAGTCAGCCCTGCCTCAACGGCGCCATCTGCAGCAGCCTGCCCTCTGGAGGTTTGTGTGGATGACACTGTCCGAGTACCTGTGTGATGTACAGTAATCGTGTGCATGTCTCCAGCATACTGTCACCTTCTTAAAATAACTGCTTCAGTAAATTTTTTTCCAGTTTTTCAAGAAATGAAAAAAAACAAAACAGGTGAAGTCACATTGTTGACAGGGTACAATCATATGATCTATTCATCTGAGACTGTAGGTCATTTTACCAGAGGTAGAAAGCATCATTCTGTCAAAAAAATTATTTTTGTCAAAAAAATTTACTGAGGCACTTATTTTATGAAGTTGACAATACTGAGTCATATCATTTCGAGTTTATTTAATTAAAAAACACTACTGAGTCATTTTACCCTCACAATCAGTTTCTAAAAGGTATTGTTTGTCATTATTATGCACGGATATTATGCAATGACACATTTTTAACCTCTTGTCAACAGGCTTCATGTGCAGTTGCAGTGCAGGCTTCACTGGGGGGCGCTGTGAAATCGAATTGACATCTTGCATGCCAAATCCATGCCAGAACGGTGGAGACTGTAAGCCTGTAGGCAATGCATTTCTCTGTGCCTGTCCCAGAGGACTCGGAGGACTTATGTAAGATAATAAAGCTCACAGTCACACACATGTACTTTAGGCTTTAATTATTAATTGTGCAACCAGTGCTTGCAAATGTTACGTCTTATACAGAATGTGCAGTAATCACAGTTAGTGTATGGCCGTGCATGTAACCATGAGTGTCCTGCGCTTTATACAGTTTAAATACACACGATCATGTTTAGAATTCAGTAATAACATTCACAGATATTAGCCCAAATTAGCACCCTCGCACCTGCTTTGTCAGATGTTATTGTGTGAGATAAATTAGTGCTTCTAATTTAATTCATTCAGGATGATTTTGGTTGAAAAGCCTATAATCATTCTGTAGCTGCTCTCTTAATCACAGCTCACTAATTGCCTATAAAATATCCTCTCTGCTGCTTGGGCTGTTCAGTGGAGTCGCCACTAGAGAGCAGTTTTTCCCTGGAAGTTGAAAATGTTCTGCTTTTCATGCTTTTTACAAAGATATGAAGAGCTTTTGGTGGATTTCAGTGAAATTTAATGTGTCATTGATTATTAACAAAGATGTACATGATGTATTTTTTTTTCAAGCAGCATATTGTATGAACAAAGAGTGATTGAAATTGTAGATAAAGCAAATATTATATCCTCCTGCAAGCTATCATTTGGTGAGATCAACTGATTATGAAATTATATTCTTTGCCAGATATTGATGATATAACAATAAAAATATAATACAGATGTATGTGCCCTGGAAATAATATTACATGTAAAATAAACCATAGATTAGGTATGCAGTGCAACACTGATATGATAGTGCTTGAGACTGCTAAACCCTTGAGGATTGTTAATTCAGATGTACAGTATTCATATTTTAAATATGCATGAGGAAATATGGCGAGAAGATGAGACAACCACAGCCTTGTTAAGTCAACTCGTCGTATATAAGGATAAGAAAAACTACAAGGAAGCTGTTTGATATACTCAGAAGTGCTTTTTCTTTTTATATCAGACTTACTCTTAGTGTTTTGAAAACTCCATCGAAAAAATATAATTGAAAAGAGAAATACATGCATTTCCCATCTTTCTCACAGCAGGTGACCATCTATGAAATGACAAGATGAGCATGTATGTGGAGGATGTGAAATTGTGGTTGTGTATTTGTCACAATTCTTTTCTTTATTCTGGAGTCGTTGTGTGTAAGTGTGCAAGTGTGTGTAGGTGTGTGTGCCTGTCTGTGAGTGTTAAACCACAACCATATCAATGAGGATAAAAGGACATCCCTGAAGATAATGCCTCCATTTAGCACAAAAAGGCTGTCTGAAAAGATAATCTCCGAAGTATTTATTTGCGTTCTCTCACCTTAACTCACTGCTACACTTCTAGCTTTTTATTCCTCTCTTACATGTCACGTCATCTTTCCAGCTCCCATGTGCCGCCATTTATTTGTCTGTGCTTTTGCAGATGTGATGAAGATGTAAATGAGTGTGACCAGGAAGAGTGTGCAAATGGAGACTGTGTCAACACATTTGGATCATTTTACTGCAACTGCTCTGAAGGCTTCGAAGGTGTGTTTTGTGATGATCAGACACCTGGTGATCTGGGGGATGACACACAGGTATGGTATGAATGACAATCTAAAATGTTCAGTACATTTCCCTGAATGTGCGAACCTATACCATCAAGTCATCTAGAACGTACTAGCTTTTCACATTGTGCTTATTATGCATCCAGCTTTCTCCTAATTGAACTTGGCATAGTCAGTGAAGCTGATGAGAATTCTGAGTGTGCTGTGGCCTCCCAGAAGGGTTATTCACCAAGTTGGTGTCTTTGTCTTTGCAGTAGATGAATGAAAGTGTGGGTAATGGGTAAATCACAGCCTCCATTTAAAGCTGTCACGCTCTTGACTCTGTATCGCACTGTATACCTAATATCGAGGCTGCAAGCCCAATTAATGTTGGATATTGTAGGAAAGAGGGTGCTTTTATTATTCCCTGAAAGACTGTAATTAGCGGAAAAGTAACCCAGACAAAACCTATTAGGCCATTTGCTAGCATTGTTTTTTTTTTTTGGCACTTAAAGAAGTACTTTAATGAAAGCATCTGTAGCGGGAAATAAAACTAAATTAAATCTTTTTTACTAGAGTCTATTTTTCACATTTTTTATGTAATATTATAAGCATCTGTGGAAAAAGTCATTTCACCCATTGTGCAACAGCATGGAGTTGTAATACTTTGATATAACTCAGATGTATCCATGCATATAAAACAGTCTTGCAATACCCTAATTTTGGCAAGTGCGTTAGTTCCAAGCAATAATTATGTTGTAGAACTATTGTGTGTTGAACAGTTAGTGGTCTTAGATGTATACACATACCTTATGGCTTTCTGGATAATGTGAAGACAATCAATACTAGATAGGATTGGTCTTATAGATTAAAAACTGCCTATATACTTCACAGATTTCACTGTACATAAGGTTTTGTGAAGGTTAAGACACTCCATAAGCTGTAAATATTCTCTTTAACAGAATATAATTGGGCTGTGGTCAGACACATTATGTTCTACATGTATATTTGCTGACTTTCTGTCATGTTTCCCAGGCGGAGCCCTTGTCTTATGTCGGACCAGGAGAGATAATTGGCATCGGGGTCCTTGCATTTGTCATCCTCCTCCTCCTCATACTCTTCATCGCCTTTAGGAAAAAAATCACCTTCAGGAAAGACTCAGACCCTGGCCCAGCAACTCAGACTGTGATGGGAGTCTCTACGATATCCACAGAAACCAGCTATATGCTGCACAAGACCGGCATGGGGGTAGAAGGGATTGAGTTTAAAGCAGTGCGTGTGTCGGGTTCACCAGGGACCACTAGCAGCTATGGTGAGGTGGGAGGAAGCACGATGGGCCCTCCCCAGGTCATGGTACGTCCAAACGCCCACTCCCCTCTACCTGGAGGACTTGGCAACCAGAGCCTCAGGAGCGGAGACGGCGACAAGAGCGCTTTCAGTGATGGCAGTCAGGTATGCAAAACCATCCAGGATTGTACACTGGTGGCCAAATGTGAGGGGGACTGGTGTTGTAATACACGCTGGACATAGTTTAACATAACACCATAAATCGTGGTTCCCAACCTTTTTGGCTCGTGACCCCATTTTAATCTCACCAATGTGCGACCCCAGACATTCAGAACAGAGACATTTTTTTTGCTAAAACTAATTAGTTTGTGATCATGGAATAGTTTGCTATACAATGTTACAAATAAATTTTAATTTTGGACGATAGTTAGGCTATATAATATATAATATACATACACATACTCTATTCGGTCCGTTTATCTGACTGCCACTGTGTCCAGGCAGGTTGAAGCATACAGTAGTAACGCACACAGTCACCTGATGGGGTCAATCAAAATACGCCCTCTCAGATATTATACCCTGCATTTTATTTGAACTGGATTTTTATTGAGAAAAATGTGTGGTGTATTAATTATAATGAAATATATATATTGAATCATTAAAAATATGATTTTTCTTTTCTTCTTTTTTTTTTCATCAATTACTAAAAATTTCAGGCGACCCTATTTGACTTCCAAGCGACCCCATGTAGGGTCACGACCCCAAGGGTGAAAAACACTGGACTAAATGGAGGTTAAACAGAGGTATAGCAGGTTGAATAGGATAAACTTTGTGACATTTGGAGCTGGTTACTCATCTGCTTTGCGATAATTCTGGAGGACAAGAAAATAAAAAAAAGCACCTCAGAGTGCAGAAATTAGCATGTGGTTCTTTAATACTCGCTCAAAAAGTAAACATATTCACACAAAAATGATCTAAATACAGTTAAAAACAAGTTAAAGAAATGTTGCCATGAACTACAGGACAAGTATTCTATCAAACAATTTAAACATGTTTTTTAATTACAGTAATATTGTTGATATTTTTAAGCAGCTCTTCTTCAACATGTGTCAACATCCTGTTCTGTTTTTAAGTGCCTTCATTTTAATGCTTTGTACAGTTATTTACTACTCAGGTATTTATATTTGCTGTCTTAATTTTGGTAATTATTGAATTTACTATCTGCATACGTATATCACTGGTCCTGAGGATAAATGTAATTTCATTACATCAAAACATGAAGACAATAAAGGACTGTGGAATTTTATTTTGCCCCCTATGGATCAGCCACAGCTCATCATATATAAACAAACAAAATATTTCCATCACATTTGTTAAAACAACATCAGAGGGACTGAGACACTAATAGTAAGCCACAAAGAAAACAGTGTTAGGTGTGTCGACTAGTTATTCACCAACTTTATCAGCTCAACATAAGGTTTGGGTCCCAGATATTCAAGTCTCCTCAGGAAGTAACAGGGAGTAACAAACAAGGTGAAACGTAATATTAGCTATCTACCCAACAGAAGAAACACATGGAGAATGCATGTGACATGTGCCTGGATTTGACTTGCCTAGGTACTACAGACAGGGTTCCTGCAGGGTCTTAAAAGTCCTCAATTTCCAAATCTGCATTGAATACCTTAAAAAAGTCTTTAAAAGGTATTAACCCATTGATGCATGAATTACGAAAACCTTAGTCAAGTTTTTTGTCCTTAGTGTTTTTATTCATCTTTAGGCATGAAAAAAATAACGTGATTGACATTTTTTTGAATGAAACTGTTTTTTATGGAGTTACATAAGTGTCCACTCATTTGTACACCATATGTTTAATTTTTGAAACAATATCAGAAAGTGATATACTTGAGTATTTAATGCCGCTAATCTGAAGTTTTCTCTCATTACCTCCGCCAAGGAGGTATGTTTTTGCCGGCGTTTATTTGTTTGTTTGTCTGCCTATCTGTCTGTGTGTCTGTCTGTTTGTTAGCAACTTTACAGAAAAACTACTGGACGGATTTTCTTGAATTTTTCACCAGTGATAGAGAATCAC
>JAQQZY010000007.1:22051854-22063724 GCA_030068375.1 Ostorhinchus rueppellii | reverse complement strand
ATGCAAAAAGAACCCTGTTAATTACAGTCTAAAAACAACTAGCATTTGATTTACACTCAAACATGTTACTGTAGATCAGGTTAATGTAGAACAGCACAGTTACTCTAATGGTATGAATTACAGTGTATGAGACCATGCATGAGCATCCACCATGTTGGCTGATATGGAACTAAAACAACAAAACCATGAATATAGAAGAGAACAGCTGTAGAATAGATGTCCACTGCAGTGACCACTATGCATCAAAGGGTTAAATTTAATGTAGTAGGTCTTAGTTGTGTTGCTATAAACTGTACTTAAATGTCTGTTAAATGTCCAAACTAGTAACATTATTCTACTCAGTTCCACCTGTTCCAACCTGACAATTTATATTGAAATTAGGAACCAATTATCGCTAACTTTGCAGCCCCCGGTGAGAAATGATTCAGAACAGTGGGAATCAAGGCATTGAAGTGAATAAATACATTTTCCTAAATTCGAGGAGTCACAAGCTTTTACCAGTACGGCTGTGAAATAGGCTTTAAATTGTGTTCTAAATAGTCTTAAAAAGGTCTTAGAAAGTCTTCAAGTTAACGTGACTTAACCCTGTGAGGATGATTAGTTTGGAGATGCCTATCCAGTTTGTAAGAGAGTTCTGCAAAATTGAAAAAACAAAACAAAACAGTCTTCTTCTACTTTCATTAGGACAGTTAATTCATATCACGACATCCCTGCGTGTTATAATCTGCCCTCAGATGACCAAATAAAAACCATTTTGGACCCTGTTCAGGACTGTGCTGGGAAATCAAATCAGTGATACATGTTAGTAATGAAGTGTAGAGAAATGATTTTCATGATCTACAGGATAATAATACAATGTAATAACAGTATGCTCGTAAAGTTGAACGTACTGGTACAGACTAGTAAAATGAAAGTCAATAAAACAGCCTAGTGTGCTGGTCTTCACAAATTCACTCACTTCGAGGAGTTAATAAGTGTCCAGTATATCATTCAAGTCTCCCACTGGCTTTCACATGAGCACATTACAATTATTATTATGGTATTGCAGTAAACAACTTGCATGCAATATCAATTTATATCATAATGTCATAGTTTATGTGATGTGAATATGTCCTCCAGCTTACCATTTTGATGATGCTATGTTTCTGTAATTCAGTTCTTACCCCTCGGCCAACTACTGGCTAAAGGGGTTTTGTAATTGTTTTGTCATCTGTCTGTCCATCTGTCCGTTCAACGACATAATCATAAGAATGCATTGAGATATCAGCATCAAATTTACACAAAGACAATGTAATCTAAATGATAGTGCAGGAACTTTCAACAGACTCTTACACTATATTTATAAATGTGTGCATCACATTCACGCTACGTTATTCCTCTACGACGGGAAAGTGACTGAGAACATACTGTTTATAGAGATGAGCCTTGGAATTGGGCTGCTTTACATGATATGCTGGCAGGAGGTAAAAGCGAGGGCGAACATGCTTTGATATTATGGAAAATATGATAAAGTGACATTTCAGCAGTATTTCTATTTACTTTTGAGCCGCAGGTAGGAACTGTATAACAATGAGCTTTGAAAATTATTGACTTTGGCATTACCCCAGTGGAAAAATGTCCTGTCCCACAGCATTAAAAATATCCCGAGCACATCCGACCGGGGGACAAGTGGAATAGGAATAACAAATAAATACTTAATAGTGTCACAAACTTTGACTTTTAAAAAAATGCTAATG
Source organism: Ostorhinchus rueppellii (assembly GCA_030068375.1). NCBI lineage: Eukaryota > Metazoa > Chordata > Actinopteri > Kurtiformes > Apogonidae > Ostorhinchus > Ostorhinchus rueppellii. The sequence continues at coordinate 22,061,988 of JAQQZY010000007.1, read as the reverse complement.
TTTTTTGTGTGTGTGTGTGTGTGTGTGTGTGTGTGTTTCATTTCTACAGATGAGTAGCTTCCTCTCAGACTTGTCTAATGTCAGAGGAGGTGCTAACAGACGGGGCATCGCAGTTTGCAGCGTGGCACCCAATCTTCCATCAGCTTCGCCCTGTCGCCCAGAGCTCAGTCCAGCCCACAAAGTATCCTGGGAGGTGGAGGAAACGAGGGAGGAGGGGCTGGAGAGGGTGAGAGACGAGAGAGAGGAGGAATGGGGACAGAGAGCCTTTGAGTTGGAGAGAACACAGAGAGATAACAGTCCACAGGGTAAGAGTGAGAACACACACACACACACACACACACACACACACACACACACACGCAGGCATGTGCACACACAGTGTCTAACGCCTGATCAAAAAGCCACACTATGCTGAGTACACAGGCCGTAAACTCATTGTGCTACACCCAACCATCTTCACCAGTCAGGGAGCTGATTTCACACTGATCTATGCCTTTTGATCGCTAACATCAAAGAGCCCACAGTAAGCAAGTATAGTTAAAAAGAGATGTTTTTATTTTGTTATCATTTCATTTAAATTTTACTATTTACTTTCTGGGAACACCAAATGACCCTAACTCAATTTTCGGTTATAGTGCCAAAAATTGCCAATTATGTCCTCTTGTATCAGAGTAAGTCTCTTACATCTCCTGTGCACTTCTGTTTGAATGGTCAGGGTAATCAGCCAGAACTGATGTCCTATGTTCTTGTCCTACTTTTACTCAAAAAAAAAAAAAGTAGAAATCAAAGTAGTTGGAACTTTTTCACTTAAAGAAAGTCAACTTTTTTGCACTTTTCCTCTAAGTTTGCTTGATGTATATCTGTGTCCACTTCGATGGCAGCAAGCAGAGGGAGAGTAATTATGATGACTTATTGAAGTAGAATGTTCATAGTTGTCTGCCGTTAAAATATTCACATTGCAAATAACTGTTAGGCATCACTTATTTCAATTGTCTGTCCAACTTGTCGTAATATCATACCCTATAGTGTCAACTTCCTGCCTGTTACTCATTGATTCCTTCCTGTGGGAAAGGAAATTGGGGTCTATTATTATTTTCCTCGCCCTACCCCTTGTGGTCACAGTCACATCACAGTCCATTAATTAGCATGCGATTAATGTTGAAGGCAACTAATGTCCTCTTTATTGTATAAATACTTAATTGGTTAACAATGACAACTTTATTCAATCAATAACAAACACTTAAACATTTATTAACGTTGCAGCAAAAATAAACAAGTAAATTAGTTATAAATATTGCAGTACACGGACACGAGTCGATACTGTACTTGAGATACTAACAAACAAGGAAACATGTTGGTCGTTATTCTGTCCCTACCTGCTGCACCATGAATAAATAAACTGTAATGAATAATTTATTGTGTGGAAAACACTTTATGAACAAATCAGGTCCCATATTACACAGTATTATAAAATATAGGTTATCTCAGAATTAGACTGGCAATCTTAATGATCCTAGGGATTAAATTCTATTAGCGGAGGATTTTCAGTTTATATGTAATAACCATTATTCTGACAGGATGTCCTCTTTCATCAGCATTTCATTTGGATGATTATGAAGCAAAGCACTGAAAGCAATTTGTGATATTTGTATGTCCTAAAAAAGATAAAGGTGTATATATTTCTAATTGAAGTAATTATTTCTTAATTATGGTAAAAGAGGGGGAAACCAATCAGACATGACTCTAATTAAGAAAAAAATAATGACTGTGTTGTACACTTACATTTTTAAGAGCAGTCATACTGTAAAAAAAGAAAAGAAAGGTTGGGTGAACTCAAAATTTCAAGGCAACAAACTTTGATAAAATTTTAAGTTGGGCAATTAAACTAAATATTTTAATTTTTGCTTTCAAGCCTGTTCAACTCTGAATTCAGATTTTTGTCAACTCAACTGTAAGTTGTACTAACTTATAATTTTTTTTTTCATTGTAATAACTTTTAATCCTTACTTCCACTCTGAGACGGCCCATCCTAGAAGTGAACTAAGTGGCTGCTTAGGGCCCCGCGGTCTATAGGGGGGCTCATGGTTACTAGGGGGCCACATTAATTAAAAGTGTTGTAGCTGTTGCTTGTAATGTATATACTCTCACAATCAATGCTTTTATTTTGACAAGTCACAGCCTGCCACATTAAGTGACCATTCCGTTTAATTTGTTGATGACCTAGCGAACCTCAGACTGTGTATTGGAGCTTTGTAGGTCTCAGAATAAAATTCCCCTATCATTTAGTTTAATTAAAGGTTGGATAAACGTACCTGTGTGGACTCCACCTCGATGCAGCACAGCCACAGTGGGACTTCAAGTGAAAAGGACCAACTCGGAAAGTTGGCTTTCCTGCATTTCACAACAAAGGAATAAGAGTTAGCAGAACTGTTGTCCCTTATATTGAACCCCAACTTAAAGATATAAGTATTAACAACTCACCGAATTGTTTTGGAGCCCATTACTGCCTTAAATATCAATACTTTATATTTTCAAGCTGTACCAACTTAAATTACTGTTTTAGTCCAAAAAATACAAGTTGGATTTTTGCAGTGCAGGTCATGACAGAATTGTAAGGTGAATAAGTGAAAAAGTTAGTATTTTTGACAGCTCTTACAACTGGGGCAGTGTAGAGGATTTAAAAAGTTTGGGGCCAGGATCAGGATATAGTTTGGCTGAGTGTTAGTGTTGGGATTAGAGCAGGGGTCGGGCTTGAAACCTCTGCCAACTTTGGCACATGGCAGTGTAGACAGCAGCACAAAAGAAAATTAGGTAGTGAGAAAAATCAACTAAAAAGAGAAAGACTAGGAAAAACGTTGATTTTTTTTCTTTAGGGATTGTGTTGTAGTGTCCCTGTGTCTGTATGCTGTATTAGACTGGCCCTTTCTTGTTTACTTTGATTGATCGTACTGTCTTACTGTTTGCATTCCCACAGGACGGTTTTACTTGTTTCATACGCACTGGACCATGACCTCCAAGCCTAAGCTCAGAGACTTGATGTCCAGACGCCCTGGTGTTCATTGAAGTTGTATAGTTTTGTTTATATGATAAACAGTAGCAGGAGTGCAGCCAAATATCTGGTGAGCAATAATTACAGAGGCTGTGATAGACGAGGCACACATGCACATAGACACCAGTTAAAAAAAACCAAATGTGACCTATTTCTGAGCGAAAATATTTACAGTGGTTTATTTTTTGTTTTTTGAGGGGATTGTTGACCTTCACCCTCTGTTGTTTTGCCAAATCAGGGGTGAAGGATGAGTGGAGAATAAATAATTACTCTTTGATTTAGTGATATGATGATTTTTTTTGCTACCTGACATCCAAACACACACTCCCTCTGTGATATTATAGCAGATACTTTGACCTAGAAAGTAAAATGGTAAAAGTAAAAGTGGGTTTTTCTTGATTGACAGGATTGGTTGTTTGTCCCTACACATATTTATTGGATGCATTTATTCATATATGTTCTTACTTGAAGATATGTCATGCATGTTTCTGTAATATCTGCACCATAACAGAGCAAAAACCATACTTTATACACTAAAGCTGCACTTTTTTTAAAATATTAACCCTAACTCATATGTCAAACCTGTCAGGAATCACACATACAATTTCCATAATCATGCAAAATAGTCTGAAATTAGCACTGTGTAGTAACTATTGTCTTTAAATCTGCAAATGTCTTTCATTATTTTAATGTGCAGCCCTTTCCATTTTGCACATTTAGGTCAGTATTGATGTAAAATACCTGGCTTTACAGCAGAAGAGGAAAAAAAAACCTGAACTGTCTGTACACTGTTTTCTCTTTCTGCTCTGTCCTATTTGTTCCACCTACAAACCTAAAGCCTCTTTAGCCTTTCCAAAAGTAACTTTTAATCACATTAGCAAAGCTGCCAGTTCTTATTTTCAAGCTGTTTTATTTTCCAGGTAGAATTGCATTTCGAGCCTATACCGATGATTTCTGCTCTGCTGCTCTTCTGTACCTCTTTTCATTTTGAGCACTAATGTGAAACCAGACGTTATATTACCGCTGATTTGAACACCTGGTTGAGAGATGTTACCTGTCTCTCGGGTTCTCAGACATCCGCGTTCAGAGAAACTATCAGACGGAAGCTGTTGTGACACATAAGGAACGTGCTCTGCCCCCTCTGACAGTTGTTTGACATGTGATCACTCAAAAGCAATTCTCAGTGATTTGAGTGAGCGCAGCCCATCGAATAACAGCCTGGCAAGTACAAACTGTGTTAAGGATCATTTTGACTTGTAAGCATCTATTAATTTGAAGTGTTGCCTGTGAAGACATGCAGGTTTGGGCTAACTAGGGTCTATGGGGCCGGCGGTGCTCATTGAATCAGATCTAATCTTTGCACAGATAAAAGGTCAGGTTTGAGCAGCGTGGCCTGTCAAACTTCTCAGAAATTTCATGCAGTATTGTTCACCTCCCTACTCGTCATCCTCCCCTGCAGTTGATGAACTTCATCATGATTTTTAGACGGCACTTTCCTCCTTAAGCACTTGTTGTTTTTAGGAGTTTCACATCTACTCGACGAAAGGGCAGTTTAACAAGTAACTGTGGTTTACAATCTGCGCGACTACTCCAGCTGGTGAATATGTTGTTAAATGAGCAGACCCAGAGCTGCAGTGGGTGTACTGGGATTTGTTAAAAAATGCTCTACTCCATAGCAGTTAGACACCATTTGAGAGCAGGTCCAATTTCCTCTGGAGCAGACACACTGAAGCTTAAACTGTGTGCGTGGTGAGCGGTCTGTTGTTTATTTTGCAGTATATTTATTTGTATTCTTATTTAACCTTTATTTAACCTGGAAAAAAATCCCATTGAGATTAAGAACCTCTTGTCTAAGGGAGTCCTGGCCAGTAGGCAGCAGGAAAAACACACAGTTAAAACATGCAATAATTTACAGCGCACGTCAAACGATGAAAAACAAGTGCAAATCATTGATTTAGTCTCTAGCACTTGGAGTTTGGATTTAAAAGCATTCAAGGAGATCAGTTCAGTCAGTCAGTAGAAAGCAGGGGTGATAAATTCAGGTTCAGTCTATGCCTTTAACTTAACCCTTTATTGGGCAAGTGACTATTTTATTTAATAATTTCTGCAAAAATAACACCTGGGGCCAACCTCGTGGCTCAGTGAGGTCAAGAAGCATGTTGGTTTTGATAACACTACACAGCAATTCAGAGGTTTCATAGAAATTGTGAAGCTGTAGATAGTGAATATGAGTGATTTTTACCAGTTTATGACCTTATAACCGTTGTTTTATAGCTTGTGTTTACTTTTTAGAAAGTGCTGCTTAGATGTTTTATGGCAAGAGGAGGGATACTGTTGTCATGGTGTCCAATAACATGCTGAATTTCAGAGTATTTCACTGACTGCCCTATATAGGCTTAAGGCTGGCAATATTTTATATTTTTCCATGTGTATGATGACAATTTTTATGCTTTGGATGTGGCGTTCTAGTGAGTATTTACAGCAGCAGTGCATGTGGGTTGACTCAGAATAAACCACAATGCTCATTGTGATGAAGCCACATAATACATCAGTGTGGCAGGTCGATGCTTTTGTAAATGTTTTTGGACGACAGTGGAGATGAGCGGTACAGAAAAATATACAGACATCTTTTGCTGTGATAAATTCTGCTGCCCATGCTGGTTGTGTTGAGATCTACTGTCAAAACATACTTGACTAACAGAGCTGCTTTTGAAAGTGCTAACGTGATGCATTGGTTTCAGGGACGTGCATGAATAATTGTTAAGTCGATTAGTGAAAATGGTAAACATGGTTGGCTTTTTAAGAGGTTTTTTGAAGAGTCAATTCATTTTGTATTTTGGGTGGCTGTGGGAGGTTTATGGTTTAGACGCAGAACTAATGTTTATGACATTGTTTGTTCAAGTGACATACGTGTGAAGTCAATTCTGAAAAATTATGTAGAATGTGAGATATAAAACGTTAAAAGTATATATCAGTGCTTCATCCATTACTTTATTGGTCTTTTTTGGTATTATTATACTTATTAATTCTGTCTGTCCAGGATTTTTGTCCTACCCATTTCTCAGACACTGTTCACCAGATTCTTCTAAAATTTCATATACATGTTCTTTACCACTAGGAGAGGTGCAGTGCACAGTTTGAGGGCTGAATTTTCTTTATTCCAACTAATGTCTGTAATACTATTCACCTGATTTATTTCAAATTTGACACACATCTTATTTAAATCTGCCTTTCTCCTAATTAATGCATTTTTACCTCCGCCAAGGAGGTTATGTTTTTGCCGCCATTTGTCTGTTCGTGTTCAAAATAACTTGAAAAGTTCTGAATGGATTTGGATGAAATTTTCAGGAATTGCTAGAAATGGGACGAGGAACAAGTGATTAAATTTTGGTGGTGATCCGTATCACCGTCTGGATCCAGGGATTCTTTTAAAGGTTTCTTTATCATTGGGAGATAGGGCATGACGGCACTGAGCTTCTTATGATGTCATTCACCACCATCAAGTGGAGGAAAGTACAAACACTACCTTATTATTATTATTATTATTAGTAGTAGTAGTAGTAGTAGTAGAAGTAGTAGTAGTAGTAGTAGTAGTAGTAGTGCTATTATAGCATGGTTGGAGGTTATATGTTGACATAATATTCTGACTAATCTAATTCTACTTCTTCGATTCCAACACCAGTCCATGGTGGGACCTTTGTGTGTGGAGTTTACATGTTCTCCCCGTGTCTGTGTGGGTTCTCTCCAGGTACTCCGGCTTCCTCCCAGTGGTCAAAGACATGCACTGATAGGTTAATGGGCTAATCTAAATTGCCCATAGGGGTGAATGTGAGAGTGATTGTTTTGTCTCTATATGTCAGCCCTGTGATGAACTGGTGACATGTCCAGGGTGTACCCCGCCTTCGCCCTTAAGTCGGTCCCTGTGACCCTAGTGAGTGTGTTCAGAAGATGAATGAATGAATGAATGAATAATTCAACTTCAACAAGTAAAAAATCCTATCCCTTACTTCTTTTGTAAGCCATAAAAGGCATGTTTGATTCATGTGTTCATGTGTCTTTGTGTTTCTCGCAGACCTGTCAGAGCTGGTGGATGAGGTAACGTGTCTGTCAGATTCCACCTCTGAAGATCACTCTGTCAGTTCTTACACTTCTGAGTCTTTTGATGACAATGGTAAGACTCACACTCAACACACTTACAGTGGTCTGTAATGCAGATCATTCGGTTCTTGATGTTGCTAATGTCAAAAAAACAAAGATGGGAATATAGCATCACTTCAAGCCTTTACTGCAAAAGTTAAAGTCTGTGGAACTCTGTCGCAAACAAAATTCAGTGGGTGAACATAGCGCTAGGAGTGTTTTGCACTAGCTCATACACTGCACTGTTCACTTATTCTTATGCACTCCATGTCCTTTGCTCTCATTCTGTAAATTTGTCCAGAGCACTTGCATGTATGTTCACAGCAGCCATACCACCTCACATCTATCTTATTCCCACTGTACATAGTGAAGATATTATTGATCCTTTATATATTATGTACTTCCTGCATTTACTGCTTATTGCACTTCTGTCTAGATGCTAAATGCATTTCAGTGCTGAGTACTTGTACAATAAATTGAATGTGACTGTGAATCTGAATCATCGTTCCTGTGAGTATGTGTGAATGTTTTGTGCTCTTAAAGCAGGGTCTCATACTCAACTTACCTGGGGGGTGCTGGAGGTACAGTCCAGTCCAGGTCAGGCTGGGCCGCATTAAGTATTCTGCAAAAAAAGAGTTTTTTTTTTTTTTTACTTTACTCACAGCTAATGACATGAAGTGTTTGATGAACATGCTGAAATATTATTTTTATTCAGATATTGAAGTTTTAGGATAAATTGTTTTACCACTTAGTTGGATAATGTTTTATTATGGGATCCATTTGTTTAATCTGTTTTATTTCAATAATGTTAGTTGAGTTCTTTGTGAACAGGATTAATGGTTACCTGTTTGAGTTTAAAGTTCGACACTGTCAGGGTTTCGCATACAGTTGGTGTGTTCCACCGTTTGACTTCGGAGTCAGATAACATCGGACTATCTTTTTGGTGGCCTGGCCCACCTAGCCCACAGGGTCAGCCCACTGTTGGGGTCAGTTTACAGTTGGTATAAAAGTCATTTGTATTAAACTGTTGGGACTCGTTTGGGGGCAGGCGGCTATGGCTCAGGTGGTAGAGCGGTTCGAATCCCGCTCCCTCCAGGTCAGCCGTTGTGTCCTTGGGCAACACACTTCACCCTCCTTGCCTCCAGTGTCACTCACACTGGTGTATGAATGCGTATGAATGTTTGGTGGTGGTCGGAGGGGCCGTAGGCGCGAAATGGCAGCCACGCTTCCGTCAGTCTGCCCCAGGGCAGCTGTGGATACAAATGTAGTTTACCACCGCCAGAGGGAGAATGTGAGAGTGAATGAATAATGGATCCAATGTACGCACATAGAGTATACTTTCATAGAAAAGTGCTGTATAAATCTAATCATTTGCCTCTGTGGTGCGCGTCCTCAGTACTGAGTATGTTGTGTCCTGTTTGTGATCACCTCAAGTCTGATTAAATTTATAAAAATGAGACTGAAACGAATGTGGACTTATTCTTGGAGCTTCCAATAAAAGAACATGCTAACATCATCTTCTTTTAATGGCTTTCCAGCCCTAGCAATCATCCCACTCACCACGTAGCTAGCCTCGACTGTTGCTTCCGTCTCTTTACTTGCTTTCTTGAATAAATCTTGTTGCCTAAATAGACATTTTTTAAGATTGGTGACCCAGTGTTGTGCCAAGGTACGTATCCATGCTCAGAATTGTTGCCCCTGGCCGTGGGAGGATAATTTTGACTTTATCTCACAATTATGACTTACCACGAAGATTTTTTTTTTCAGTCCACTGAAAAACAATATGGTCATAATTGTGACATAAAAAAGTTGAAATTATGAGATTAAAAAATTTTAATTATGAGGTAAAAAGTAATAATAATAATGACATAAGAAAGCCATAATTATAAGATGCATAGTCGAAAGTATGAGCTAAAAGTTGAAATGATGTGGTAAAAAGTCAAAATTATGAGATAAAAATATAAAATTATGAGGTAAAAAGTCATAATAATGACATACAAAAGCCATAATTATGAACTAAAAGTCGAAATGAGGTAAAGAGAAGTAATTATGCGATAAATAGTTGAAATCATGAGATAAAGAATCAAAATTATGCTTCCAATGCCTGGGGCGAAAAATCTGAGCGGGGATACGTACCTTTACACAGCACCGGTTCTTTCTCTCATCTCCCAGTATTTTGTAAACTCTTTAGTATGTCTGGTTGAGTTATGACGTCAGACGCCGTATTCCTTATACACTGCAACTTTCTCTGTGCATATGAGACATGTAGGGGTGCCTCTTTACTCGTCAACTCAAACTTTTCCCTAATTTGGCTGTGCTCATTGCCAACCTTTCTCTTCATAGCACGTTTTGAGAGAGACATGACTGGAACTGGGTGATGGCATATATTTTCTGTCCATTTGGCGTCACTCCAGAACAACTAAGTTTCATCTAAGTACACATCATTCATACTTCCTCAGCTACTTTGCTTTTGGCTAGCTTGGCAATCGTTGACAACAAATGCTGCTGGAATCTGTCATCAGATGATCTATAGTAGCCCATAAGTGATAACAATCAAGAAAATTCAATTGTGGCGAGACAAAAGTAAAAAGGTACGTTTGAGAACTACACACTGTAAAAAGTAAAACACTGAATGAACTTCAAACTTTTTCTTCAATAGGTCGCATGTAAAAGAAATTAGATGAGTGAACAAAATTTAATTACATGACATTACATTTAACATAATTTAATTTGGTTCACTCAACTATTTTTTTTTACAGTATATGAGACCTAAGGAAGAAAAAATTTGAAGTTCATTCAATGTTTTACTTTTTACACTCAGAAATATTTAATCATAACTTTTAAGATTCATGTAATTTTATTACATGACAAATTCCATTTGCTTTTTTTTTTTTTTTTTTTTAGATCATTTTGACACAAACCTACCAAATAAAGTCTATTTATTTGAA
>JAQQZY010000007.1:22040159-22051754 GCA_030068375.1 Ostorhinchus rueppellii | reverse complement strand
TAATGAGAGAATGGGTTTGATTTAAAAGGACAGTTTGTCTCAGAGTCACCAGATCTACCTCTAAACAGTGTCTCCACCTTACAATACAAGTGGAACATTTATAAAACCATTGTATAAATGTACATAAACCAACATATATGTGGAATAACACGCCATCACATATATTGAAAACATGAGCTAACCAGCACTTTGGTCATTTATTTTCTGATTCATCTTATTAAACTATATAAGATTTAGCACATTTAATGTATGAAGCAGATCTTTAATAAGAAACTGTAGAGCAGTGTTATCAGTTTGTATGAACAGGATGCATCATTATAAGATAAAAAAAAATAAAAATAAGTAAAAAATTTTTAAATTTTAGGATCCGATAAACACACAGTCATTGATCTGAGACAAACTTTAAAAACCAGCCTTTAGTAAAACCAAACTAAACTACATATAAATGCCTATATCACACCTGTATGTTAGGGTTAGAAAAATCTTTCTCTTGAATTCTGTACCTTGTTTTTCTCCCAGGTAACTCAATACCATTGATCTCTCCTTTGCTAAATATAACAGGTTAGAGAATCACAGTAATGAACATGTGTGTGGGTGTACGTGCAGAGACAGGATCCTATGTTGTTCCTTTGTTTCCTGTCTAATTATTGTAGTGGCAGAGAAAACAAGAATCCTCGTGCCTCTTTCATTTCTTATAAAACACACACATCTTAGTGAGAGCATGATGTTCTCACTGTTCACAGCACGTGTACACGCACATGCTAACTCCAATTCATGTCCTTTCACCCCCTATAGATCTACTGTAACTATATCCTATTCATAAGCTCTGACATTGTTTCTGTTCTTTTCTCTTTCTGGTCTCTTCCCAGCTTCCATAGTGACAGTCATCCGTCTTGTCAATGACGCTGTTAATAATATTGAAAGTGAAGGTATGAGAGAGTATCTTTTGTTGACTCTTCCATCACGTTTGTGGTTGTCTCTTGAAGTGTTTATTCAGTTGTGACATACTGTACTGAACTCAGCCAAGCCTTTACTGCTCAAACTCTTTTCTTATTCCGAATAAAAAAGAAAAAACCCTGCTTAGATTTCCAATATTTTTTGTCAGTTTCTGACACTGGATCTTTCTGTATTTCAATTGTTCCCCCTTTGGTTTCTGTGTTGTTTGTCTCAGTCCTCCTTTGACTCTGGCTGTCTTTCTCCCTTTGTAGTGTCAAACATGGACAAAGAACAGCGGCGGAACAGCCCTGGTGAGTGAGATGCAAAACAACTGAAAAACATCTTATTAACTTGCCATCCTTTTGGCTTTATTTCTCAAGCTGTGATCCCCAAACTTTTGTATTCATTGCATTATGTCTTTTGAATGCTTTCATCACACCCCATACAGAACAGAATGCACTTTTGCTGTGGCAAGTTGTTGCTGCCTAGACAATGAATGTAAAGGGAGTGATTTTACTGACTTGTATCTGCTGTTTGTTTAAAGCAACTGACACACAAGTCTGTCAATATGTTAATCTGTTATGCTGTAGTCGAGACCACCTAAACTGAGACCAGAGTGCACTGACACCGAGACGACACTATACCAGATACGCTGCAAAAGGATTAATAAAAACAGATTGTGCGTTTTGCTGAGGTTGTGCTATGATATAACCAATCAGTTTTTTGTTTTTTTTGTTTGTTTTTTTTTTGTTTTTTATCACAACACTGAAAAAAACAAAACAGAACTAGAAAAGCACTTGGAGAGTGCAGACCTCCGCCAAGGTAGTGTTCGTATTTTTTTTATTTATTTATTTTTTAAGGTAGCGTTTGTACTTTTTTTTAAGGTAGCGTTTGTACTTTTTTTCAAGGTAGTGTTTGTACTTTTTTTAAAGGTAACGTTTGTACTTTTTTTAAGGTAGTGTTTGTACTTTTTTAAGGTAGGGTTTGTACTTTTTTATTAAGGTAGTGTTTGTACTTTTTTTAAGGCAGTGTTTATACTTTTTTTAAGGTAGTGTTAGTACTTTTTTTCAAGGTAGTGTTTGTACGTACCTCCACTAGATGGTGCTGAATGACCTAATATGCAGTTCAGTGCTGTCATGCCCTATCTCGCAATGATAAAGAATCTTTTAAAAAATTGCTGGATCCAGACGGTGATCCAGATCGCCTCCAAAACTGAATCATCTCTTCCTTCACCCAGAGTGGACATATCCTGAAAATGAGTTGAGAAATTGAAATTGAGTTATGTTGCTAAAACAAACAAACAAACAAACAAACAACCAAACAAACCCTGGCAAAAACATAACCTCCTTGGTGGAAATAACAAAAAAAGAACAATTTATAAGCCAGTTAACCTTCTAAAGTTTTGTATTTTTTGAATTTTCAGTGTGTAGCTGAATCTTGGGAATATTTGGCCCCTTAAAAGATTTTTTTTTTTTTCTAAATCACAGCTTTGATATTAACAAATAAATTAGATGATACAGAGGCAGTTCAGTTGTGGTTTCAACCATTTCTCTGAGATGAGACAAGGCTGAGTGAAAATGTGGTCACGACAGAAACAAGACCCAGATCTTAAAATCTTAAGATAAAAAACAAACCTTGAGCTCGTTCTCAAGCACTGCAACACAAGTATGTGACAGTAGATTATGACAGATACTAGTCTATGTTTGTCATTCATTAACAGGAAGTTGCAGTACACTAATGTTAAAAATATTCTCTGGGTAATTGCATAGCTTTGTTTCTATAGCTTCCCTACCAGAGGGTCTCATCAGGGTTGTTTTGTTTGTTTTTTCTCAACTCTGAGGCACATTAATTAGGTCCTTTTCAAATCTAGAATATTTTAATAATATTTAAACCAACAGAGAATTGCATCTACTAATGAAAAAAATGTAAAAACTCTGATATATTGTAATGTAATCAGAATTTCCCAATAGAATATTCATATCATTTTCAGTTTTACATACAAGTCTGAATACTCTTAATTAATGAATAAAACCAAGAATTATTTTATGGTAACCTCCAAATATTTTTTTTCTCTACATGTAACCATTCTTAGGTAGTTTGTCTGCATTTATTATATCGTCATCCACTGCAATTTTGCATTTTCAATGAAAATCAGGCGTTTTCTTATATTTAATTCACTGACCATGTAGATGTTCATAAAAGCTCAGAGTGAATTCAAAGGTTATTATATCAGAACAGAGTAAAGTGAAGAAAAAAGTGACTTTTTCAGCAAAATATAACCTTAACTGAACATAAAAACAAGTGAATGAACAAGTGAACGTCCAAAAGAGACACATCTGATGATACAGAAAACCTGAGATATTGCATTTTACTGGATTATTTACATGTATTAATAGGATTGGTCAAAAGTGAATAAATATTTTAGGCCATCAGATGCTTTTGGTCACCGATGGCTGTATATGTAGGATTAAAGTCATTAGTAGTTTATTCATGTCACTCGATTATTATTTCATATTTCATTCATTCAATATTTAAAGCATATATGCAGCATACACAAATGCATCTGAATTGTTAATAAGTATTATTTCAATTATGCTGAGATTAAAAAGTTCAGTCAAGTGGGGTGAGCAAGCGCCGCCCCAAGAAAAGCAAGGCTTTCACCCCAGCTCTGTTGTGGGTCTCGGTGGAGTTAAAGGGGCGCTTTGAGCCGAGCCTCACATCGACACAAAATGGCAGAGGCGAAAGCAACTTCAATCACTTAATTTTTCACACTAACTGAACCATCATTTACAGGCTGTGCACTGAGTTTCTAGTTTCTCCAAATGCATGGTGACAAGGTCTGCTTCTACTAAAACCATGGAATTAAATCTATGGTGGCAAGTTCACTTAACATCTGTATCTGTTACGGAGTATGTGATGCGGTCTTAAAAGACAATATTAATTGGCGTATACTTACCAAGTCTGTTTGTTCTGAGTCATGTGTAATTTGCCGCATCTAGGCTGCATTTCATTGCTTACCAAAAGCAAGACTATGTTTCTGTGTCTGTCACTGCTGAGACACTAGAGGCTATATTTCAACCAGAGGATGACAGGATTAATTACATTTCTTGCCAATGGTTGTTCAAATAACTGGATTTAGTGCTATCCTGATTTTGAGTTCCTTTCACATATATTCCAAACCAACTTTATTTATAAAGCACTTTAAAAACCACCACAGTGGCCCAAAGTGCTGTGCAGACCACTAGAAACACAATACAAATTAATAGAAGCATAAAATATACATACATATATTGGTGTTTTGACATCCTTTTTTCTTCTTCTTGTTTTTCAGAATATTTTTAGTTTACTTTAAAAAAAAAAAAAACCCTTGGAAAAACACCAAATGACACGACAAAACTGCCTTATATATTAGATATATTTTCTTATAATTTTGCATTTTGTTCAAGGACACAGTGTGCTCTCTGGTGAAAGTAAAACTAGGTAGAGTGTAGCAGAAACAGCAGTATAAAAAAAGCCTGAAATAAACAGTACCATATGGTTAATTATGAGAAAAATGTTTACGTCTATTACAATTTAAAATGAGACTGGAAAACATTCCCTCCATTTGACACGGGACTAAAACCTTGCAGTATATCGTACATGTCTGTTCGTGTGTGTTACTTGTATGTATTGCATTTGCGCATGTTATTTTGTCTGTTAACATGTATCATTGATGTGCTAAAAGGCTCTCTGCCAGCCTCCCCCTCCTGTTATCTAGTGTGTTTTCTTCCGTGTCATAATTCACCGTGTCTTTCAGCATTCAGTTGTTTCTATGTGGAGAGCATTTCATCATCAAAGCCTTCGTGTCCCATGAGATATTTGTTTTGTTTTCCACTTCACTGACAGCGAGTCGCCACCTGCAGAGCAAAGATGAGATTTGTTTAGAGTTCGTCAAAGAGTACATTGTGGATTGTAAGCACATTCATTTAATTTTCCCCTCTTACCTCACATTTAAAAGCATCTTAACTAGAAATAAAGATATCTGAACAGCATGGCATGCACTCTCAAATATTATCTGGCTTCCTGGCAAGTGAGAGTATTAGATATCACCAACCGCACATGTGTCATGGAACTAACCAAGAGCTAGCCGTGCTAATGAAGTGTACCCTCCATCCCACACACAGGGTGACCCCTCTGGATCCTCTCTCTTCATCAATATGATATTTTTTCACTCACAGCTCATTAACCTAGCCATGAATTATGCAACCTGCATGCTGTACTTTCTGGGAAGTAGTGGATTAGAGGGGAGTTCTGTGTCACTCTATTTAACAGCATGAACTCAAATGTGGAAAAAGAATTTTGTTGACTGATTTTATTTGCACATTAATAAACACTGGAGAGGAAGTGGAACAGTTGTGCAACATAAACATAAAGCGGACGTCCCATGAAGCCACAGTAAACCCTGCTGTAATGGAGAGAAAAAATTACCATTTGTGATTCTGCTTCCTCAAACATACACCCACATGTGTTGAACCCACATTTATGCACGTCTGACGAAGAAGCAAAGTACATAAACTAAGACTGAGGGACAGGTATGGTGAGAAAAAACTGAAGAGTAGGAAATTAGAAAGAAACACAACAACTGAAGTTCACATTCATATGAGCGAGTAATGAAAATTGGCTGAGTGTTTATTCGGGCACATTAAATACTCACCTCTTAAAGTGAACTATTCTGACTTTTAGGGCAGCAAAGACGAGATCTGCAGTGATTTGAGTAATTGCAAACAGCGTCAGATCAGTCACTTCATTACCTGAGGCACAAACACATATTCATAGGTGTCATCTCACATTGTGCAGTGATACTATTTTATTGATGTGGCACCTTTCAATTTCTGATCTCGTTAGATGGATAATCTAATTTCTGGCACACACTGTGCATTGCAGAAAAGAACTGTTAATTAGACACCAAACAAATTGAACTACATACGACTAGTCATTTGGCAACACTAGTTTGTCCAGGGAATAAAGCTTCAGGCTCCCAATGCAGTATGTAGATTCAGATCCATCCCTTCAGTCTCTCAAGTAGTTAATTTCTGTACTTGTTATTTAATTTGGTCTTAAAAATGTTTAAAGGGTTTTATTCTGTATTTTTGTGTTAATGCTGTCCTTGTCCTTGTAGCGTACTGGGAGTCTTCCAGTCAGACAGCTAGCTGGGTGTCACCATCACGGCTGCGTCCACCTGAGGCAGGATCTCATTACGACCTCAATGACACCCAACAGAGTATAAGACGAGGAGGTAGCACACGCTCCCTCCAGCTGGACTACCGGCTGATGGGATACACCAGTGACAGAGGTCGAGTGCGTGGACGGGAGACCGGGAAGAGGACGTTCCAGTGGGAGCGGAATCAGTCAGGTGAGTGGGAGAGGAAACGCATCCTGGACAGGGAAGAAAACAGGAGACACGACGGGGAAGATAAGACTACAGGCAGCAAAAGCAGGGACTCAGGAGCGTGGCAAGACCACAGAGACCACAGCCATGACAGCTGTGAAGACAGCTCCTCTCCTGTTTACGAGGAATACAGAGAATCCGGCCATGACCCAGAGCAAAATCAAGACACAGAGAGCCTGTATGACACTCTTCCCCCAACCCGGCCAGCCTATGAGGGATACCCGTCCAGCCCCCCTGGCCTCAACCTGCACCCAGCTCAACTTCTGCCTCCTCTTCGAGCATGGGATTTACAGACAGGGGCATGGAGGGGATCGCAGGAGGATCGAGGAGGGCTTAGCTCCAGCAATCTGGCAGGTTCTGGGGACGAGCTTGAGAGACTGCTAAACCTGGTGTCACTCAGAGCCAGGAGAGCTACACGGATAAACAGAGCCTCGACGGGATCTGAACCCTCAACTGGCTGGGATGGATTTAAATAAGCACACAAGACTATTAAAAAACAAATTGAATTATTATTCCTTTATAAATTAAAGAGAAGCAGAGACCGCCCTTTTATTATACTTGACATTTATAATACTACAGTACTGTCCCAACATCTAAAAATGATTAAAGCAGAGTATTACCATATATACTTTTATTATTCTGCATAATTATCCCACTTTAATCAAACACTAATCCACCACAAATCCAGTGGCTCATTTATAAGCCAGCAGAAATATGTGCATTCTTTAGACGCTATCACCTGTGCTGCATGAGCAACGGCAGAGAATCACTGTGATTCAGTGCAATTTGATTTAATATTAATAGAATTACTGGGGCACAGCATTTATGAACATAAAATTATGAAAGGAGTCATTTGTCTTTGTTTTCTAGAATATGGATGTATGTACTGTATATATGTGATCGTGTGCTTCATATGTTGTGGCAGGGACACATAAATAATCATTTGTTAAATCAGCCATTGTTGGCACATGCCGGGGGCAGTTATGGACGTAACAATTCACTTAATTCTGTATAATATATACACTATGTGGACAAGAATACTGGGACACAACACCTCTACAGCTTCTAGGACTTCAAAATCCTGTTCCTTTGAAACATTATCACACTCAAAATGTCATTCTCGGTTGTTGTAATAATAAATAATTATCACAGTAAACAAAACGTCAAATCAAAATTTCTTTTTAGTTTAAAGGCTTTATTCCCCTGTGAGTTGAAGAAACCAGACGGTAAATTGTGTTTTTATATTATAGATATCCAGAGAAAATATTTAAAACAATTTCTAATGATTAAAAGAAAATCAACACAGTAAAATTAATATGAGCTCTTTTTAACTTTAACTTTTTTAAAAGTAATCTAATGTGTACAAACGTTCAGTAATGTAATATGTTTGTTTTTCAGTATTAGCCATTATATTTTGTCTTATTTTTAGATGCCGACTATTATGTGTGTTTAAAATGTGGGACTGCACTGGTAGTAAGTGTTTTCTGGTTGGAGGGATGCGCCTTAAAATAAGGATGTTTTGTGGTTTGTCTGGTTCAATAAAAAAAAAAAAAGGTGAGTTGAGCATGAGTCTCTGCCCCTCACATTTAGTAAGTAATACTAGATGACATTCTGAACAAAACAAAAGCACCATGTTTTGTTTTTTTTTACACAAAATTCCAAAAAACACTAAATAAAAACATTTATTACAACATTTTCCCAGAATAAACAATCATATTATGACATTTTTCTCATTTGCATTTCCTAGCCCAGTGCCCTGTCATGAAGACCCTGAATTCAACGTGTCCTAATACTTCTGTCCATAATAGTTTATATATATTTCAAATTCACAAGATTTCTATAATTTTGTAAAACTGATTGATTGTGTAACTAGGGTTTTTTTAAAGGCAGTTTCTGTCACCATTCCACTTATTTGTTCCGACAGTTAAAGAGTGTGTTCATGAGCTCCAGTATCAGCAGTATCTGACTCATTTGACTTTGAAACAGACTTTGTGGTGTTGTTGTTGCTATCAATGGATGGAATTTATCTTATTATATATACAGACGGGTGACAAATTAAAGTAAAATCTGAATAGGCTTGGTCTCTTCGAGGATGACAGTGCCCTTGTCCGTGAGACATGAGAGGTCACTGAATAATTATATGGGTAAAAGTCAAACAATCACATGTTATAACCTTCATATTCACAATTTCTCCACCTAACTGAACACTTATGGGCGATTATGAACTTATATGTTAAAGGGCACTCCATCACTTTCATCAAAACATCAAATGAGGTTGTAAAGACGGTGCTCGTGAAGGCATCACAGTGTGGTCTAATGCTTTGAACATGTCACCTCTCTGTATTTTAACAAAACAAATATTTGCCAGTCTGCTTTACACCTGACGTTAACATGTAATCTAAAGTGACTATGTGCTAAAAGGCTTTAGGAATTATGTGGGAATGCAGCCATGAAATACAGATTCACTCATCCACAACAGGTACATGTGGTTGACTATGCCTCATGGATAAGATCTTAATTTTCACACACAACAACTAGAATGTAAATAGGATTCAACTCCATGTTAACCCTAGAACACTTTCGCTATAAAAGGTAACACCATCACTGTTGCCGGTTGATTTTTACCTGATATAATGTACCCAACCAAAAGTATTTGTCATAAAAATAGATCAACACATGACAAAATAGAGTGGTTTTATTTTATTTTTCCAAAATGACTTAAACATTAGGAATTCAAGAACAAAAAATTCCTAAAATAATAATAATAATAATAATGATACTGGAATCTTGGTCTTTGCTCCACCCATTCCTGGGACATGTGAGACTTCCCTGGTGAAGGCACAGACTCCTGGACACTCAAACGCAACATATTGAAATTCATGTAAATACATTTGCTCAGGTGAAAATCACTCACCGACAGTGCTGTAGGGTTAAACACCTTTCAAACCCCGGTAATTTACGTTAAACAGTACTGTGGCACGACGTATCAGTTTGCCACAGAGCCAATCAGATGATCTGAATTCTGCAGTCTGAGTGTTGTCCCAATGGCGGATTTATATTCATCAAAAATTCAGGCAAATTCCTCATGAGGCAAAACAGTCGACACATTTCATGTTGTTTGCCTTCATGCTGAAACTGAAAGTGTGAAAAGGTGCACAAACCAGCTTCTGGTAACTGGCACTTTCGCCTTTTCCTGTAACCGGATAGACACGTGGCATATGCGACGCTTATTGCCGCAGTCCTGTGGCAGCAGGGTGACATGATATAACGAGGGCACTGATTGGCTACGTGGTAATAGACATAAGAGAAGGTAGTCCCATAGTCCATAGTACTGTGGAAATAGCCCCTCTGATGAAAAAAAATAGCACAATGCCAGAGTTTGTTGTCATATTTCCACATTAACCACATACCCATCTCTTACACAACACCTTGTTATGAATTGCAAAAGTTTAGAATTGGGTCTAATAGAACGCTGTCCTTGCCTTGAGGATTTTATAAGATTTATTCACATCTTTTTAAATAAAGTAAACAGCAAATGATGTATACATAAAGAGGCAATCTGTGTACTACTCCTGAAGGACAGAGAGGATACCAGGTATAAATGTAATTTAACAACATGTTGTACACCAAACACATACAAATATATTTTAATAGAAATGTAACACTGTGAAGGTCTACTCAGAAATACAGCACTTAAAATTAAGAATCTTCAAGGGTGCACTGCCATTAGGGAATTCTAATGGATTCCTAATAATTTTTATAAAAACTGTCAGTAATATATACTTTTTACATAGCTGTTGTGCAAATGAAAAATTGGTCTGCCACAATAGGACTAGCTGGTAATTATGTTTTTTTTTTTAACCAAATACCAATTAAAAATCTCTCTTTCCCTGCTGACTTTACTTTAGGTTTGAAAGGATGCCTAACTACAAAAACATCCAAACCACAACATGTCATGATTAAGGCCAAATGGTATAGCATCTTTAATTCTCTCCTTCCTTCCTGCCTATTCCTATCTGGGTTTCAATTGTAACAAAGGTGTTGAAGCATGGTCCAACGTGCATCAGGCGAGAGAAATAACCAGAACAGGTCAGACTAACACGTGGACTAACACATTCACACCTGTGGGCACTTTACAGTTTCCGGTTGACCTGGCCCCCCCCCCCCCCCCCCCCCCCCCCCACAGGACACACAACAAGACAACATGTGTATTCGGCACAGAAAAGGAAATGGCAAGGCTGAAATCCAGATCTGAACCTGATTGAATTGATGCTTTACTGTCACCTACTAGAGCTGGATCATCTTCTGAGTTTTCATGTAAAATTACCATTAAGATGCTGAGTTCCTGGAGAAACATATGTGTTTACTTAAAAATTTAGGATACGACAGCCTCTGCAAATAATATGACATGTTTCAGGCAAACATTTTATTCTCATTTATTGGAAAGAAAATGGCATTCGTCCTAGGGGTAAATATGTACCAGGTGTTCTGTTGCAGGTGAGTTTTATATATACGCAGTTTGTGAGATAAATAATCCCCATAAAATATTTAATCCTGTCAAGACAGTCTTGTCACGCTTCTTATATGTTTTTTTTTTTTTTTCCTGCCGACTCGAATCCGGCAGATTCATTTAACAAGTTTGAAGTCATTGACGTCCAGGGAGGACACAAAGGCATATCAACATCTTCCTTAGTGTTAATTATATATTCTATATGATAGGTGGAATAAATGCTATGAAATTATTTTGAATATTTGTCGGGGAAAAGTGTTGGCTTGGATAGATTTTCCTGTATACGACATTGCACTTGAACACATTTCAGTGTAATGTCATTAATATCTTTTATTCACCACAGAAACTGCTTCCTTTGCTGACTTGAATAGATGTTTCAGGCTTATTATGTGGTACCCTCTGTTCCCATGTGTTTGACTCTCTTTTCATATTGACCCAGTGCAATGATCAAATTATGCACACTGTGCATCTAGAAGGGCATAGATTAGATTATGCTTCTGCTTTTTGTGCAGATATTTGTTATGAATCTTGAGACCAAGCATGCAGAAAATGAAAACTCTATTTAAGTATGGATTTGTTTGAAGCCACATCCTTTCTGTAGCCATTGTCTCCAAGGCTTAGAGACATCAAAGTTCATTCATTCATTTCTATACCTGCTTTATCCTCACTAGGGTCACGGGGGTCACATGGAGCCTATCCCAGCTACTTAAGGGCGAAGGCG
>JAQQZY010000007.1:21959193-21978976 GCA_030068375.1 Ostorhinchus rueppellii | reverse complement strand
AACAAACAAAGTTGGATGGTAACAAACAAACAAACAAACAAACAAACAAACGCACAGTAAAACATAACCTCCTTGGCAAAGGTAATAATAATAAATATTCTTCGTATTGTTTCTTCATCCACAACCTCCTAATATTGGGTAATACCTAAACCCATAAACGTTACAAATGCTACATCCTGAACTATTATTATAGTTGCCTTTAATAAACCTAAAACAAGTGCTAAAACCGTGTGTTGTACAGGAATCTCAGGCTTTTTGGCTTCACATCCTCAAAAGTGGTTTTACGGTTTGATTTAGTAGAAAAGAGTTTGGTCCGTGAGGAAGCTTTTTAATGAGAACTCTGCTGGGAAAAAAAAAATTCTTCTTCACAAAGATACAGTGTATTTTAGTGGATTAGGAAAAATTAGGTTGATGGAGAGAGCAGCAAAAGTGTGAGGTAATTACAATCATTATAATGACCGTGCTGTGCCGCAAAACCAGCAGCTGGTGAATAAGCTACTGGTGATGCATAAATGGAGCAGCTCATACAGTACCATTGAGTTAATGAAAACACAACTTCAGTGTTCTTCCTACCACACACCAACTGGACTGTGAGAGCTGCAAATCGCACTTCGGATTAGACTGAGGTTTAGTTAGATGAAAAACGACCTGTGTGCCCCCGGTGTCACAGTAGCTCAAGTGCAGTGTCTTCTTCTTCTATACTCTGTCAAGTCACACCAACTCTGCCTTCTCTAATAAAACTTAGCTCAGGACGAGGCAACTGGCTGCGGGGCAGAGGCTAGAAAACTTTAGTGTGCAATCACAGCCCACTCTGCCAACAATCTTGTTTAAGTCGGCAGCCAGATTGGCCCATGGGTAGGCAGATCTTTGCACTTAACCACAGCAGAAAACAACTTGCAAACATATTACCAAATCCCTCTAGCTTACTGAATATTTGCAGGGAATAGTCAAGTTTCTACCTGATTAAGATGTGACTAAGTCCTGCCTTCAAGGTTCATAACATTTTGCAAATTTACCGAGCTGAGATGAGTAGGTTACAGAATAAATGCAGCGTTAAAATGCACAGTACATAGACTTTGTGGTTTAAATAAGACAAAAATGTCAGTAGTGTTTCTGTGTTTTCTGTCCAGGTAATGTGTTCGTGGTGAGTTTGGCCTTTGCTGACCTCGTGGTAGCCTTCTACCCGTATCCCCTTGTACTCTACGCCCTCTTCCACGATGGCTGGGCGCTGGGAAACACACAGTGCATGGTAAGACCGAATCAGATACAGCAGATGAAGCCTGACTTTACACCACTAATACTATTCCTTGACATAAATGATTTGTTTCTTTGCAGGTCAGTGGTTTTCTAATGGGACTTAGCGTCATCGGTTCCATTTTCAACATCACCGGAATAGCAGTAAACAGATACTGCTACATCTGTCACTCATTCTCCTATAGCCGGTTATACAGCTATCGCAACACTCTGTTGTTTGTTGCCTTAATATGGCTTCTCACAGTAGTGGCCATCGTCCCAAATTTCTTTGTTGGTTCCTTACGTTACGACCCGCGGGTCTACTCCTGTACTTTCGCCCAGAATGTAAGCAGCTCCTACACCGTGGCAGTGGTGGTGGTTCACTTCCTGGTTCCCATCGCTGTGGTTACCTTCTGTTATCTACGCATCTGGGTACTTGTAATTCAGGTCAGTTTTCTTTTAATTCTCTTCACTTTATTTATGACTTTACAGCCATGCAAGGCATAATAATTAAATCTTTTATTAATTAAAACAGCATGATTAGGGAATTCCAATGAACCTGTAAACAAGTTATTAACCTAAAATGATGCATGTGCCTCTACTGTATGATCGTATAATAAGAGCATCGAACCAAGTTTCAGCTAAATTGAACCTGCAACACTGGTCTTTCCAAGTTTAAAAATTTTGACCTTCAGTTTTTGACCCTTTACTAAAAAAGGCAAGTTAAATGCCAGAACACACTGACAAAATGCATTAACTCTGCTGAAACCACACAAGTCATTTTGGACATTTTTGCAACATTTGATATTTAACCCATAAAGACCCAGTGCTGCTTTTGTGGCAGTTCCCAAATGAATTTTTCTCTCTCTTTAACCTTTCTTAAGCTATTTCTTGACATTTATTGTAATATTATCCTCTGTATTCAGCATTTTTTTCAGTGAAAATAAGGTGTTTTGCTATATTTAATTCACTGATGATGTAGATGTTCATAAAAGCTCAGATTAAAGTTGATTGTCATTATATGAAAAACAGAGAAAAATGAAGAGCGTAAACTAAGTGTGTCTATGCACTGTCATTTATAGAACTCCATGGGTTTTACTGGTGAATCAGTGTGATAGTAGATGACGGTGTTTCCACGGTAACTACGGAGCCTCTGAACATCCAAATGGGTCATATCTGATGCTCATGAAAAGATGACAAACTGCATTTTGCACCAATTATTTACATGTTTTGATAGAATTCATGGATCAACAGATACTAAACAGTTTAGATAAGGACATGGTATTGGTTGCCAGTGGCTGTTCGGGTCTGTATGGGTTAATTGTACAGCGTAGATTAGAAGAGAAGAGGCTCTAGATGCTGCAGAGATGTGCCACATTTGGTGTCTGTGATATCAGCTGTGATATTATGTTTGACAGCTGAGTGTTGAATGAATGAGTGTGTGGATGTTTGTGCGTTTCAGTGTGTGCGTGTGTCATTGAATGTGTGTCATTTTGTGTTTCGGTGTTTGTGTAGAAAAAGAGATGCTCAAAGAGATAGATTATCTTATCTATGTACATGTATATGCATGAAAGTCATATATCATGTGTTCTTATCTTGTCCAGGTGCGACGTAAAGTAAAGACTGAGGAGAGCCCTCGTCTCAGACCCAGTGACATGCGGAATTTCATCACCATGTTTGTGGTATTTGTGCTGTTTGCCATCTGCTGGGCTCCACTCAACCTGATTGGCTTAGCAGTTGCCATAGATCCGTCCCGTGTGGCTCCCCGTATCCCAGAGTGGCTCTTTGTGGTCAGCTATTTCATGGCATATTTCAATAGCTGTCTGAATGCCATCATCTATGGCTTACTCAACAGGAACTTCAGGAATGAGTACAAACGCATTGTCACGTCAGTCTGGGTGACTCGCCTCTTTGTGACAGAGACCTCACGAGCCGCCACGGATGGCAGGAGCATGAGGAGCAAGCAATCACCGCCTCCACCGCTCAACAACAACGAGTCAGTCAGAGATCGCACAAACAAGGAATGAAATCTCAACTACGAAACCTGGATTTCTGAGTGTGTTTAATGGTAATTCCTGCTTTTATGTGACATTTAGATGGTTGTGCAGCTTAAGAGTATCAAGCAACAGCTGAAACTGAAATACACTGCTTGGTTTCTGTTGACATTTGTCAACATCTATCTGTTCTGTATCAGTGAAAATATTTATAGAGTTTTATGCAACTGAATTTTCAAAACAGAAGATCCATCTAACAACTTTGTACAAAATAAGTTTTGTTTTTAATTCATACCCATTTAACAATACCAGTGCCAACATTAAAAAAAAAAAAATACAATGTCCTTGAAGATCTAAGCATTGCATTCCAGTTTCATGTTGTTCTTTGAGAACTCTAAAAAAACAATCTGAATGGTACTTTAATATTACATTAAAAATGTAATATCCTTTAATCTCTGCTGCTGTAAACTCTTAGACGTTTCACAAAACTGAGTAACCACTGATAAGCATACACCTCTCTGTAGTAACTTCAAAAGCCTCAAATACTTCAACTTGCCTCACGTGAATGCTACATTTGCAGAGGAGGAGACTGTGTCAGTCTATCTATAATGTACAGTATCACTCTGATGGGATCTGACATGGTGACAGAAATACAGTGGGATAAACACACTGAGCCTAAACACGGCAGTAGCATACCACTGAGCTGCCTAGTCTGGCCCTCTTGCACTCCAAAGAATAAGAAAAGAATAAACTTAGTAATAAACGTAATAAAGCTCATACAGCTTATTAACGCTTAACACGATTCAGGAGCAAAGTCAGCATCAGATTATTCAAAGCAAGTCACGTCCACAACTATATGACTATATGAATCTCATTACTCATGACTTCTTTACTTTTCATCTTAACACGTCGTGTATGTGATGTAGTAAGTAGAGGACACCTACAGTACATTTGCTACTGCTGCTGTACCCATCACACCAGCATACGCCACGTATTTTATCTTTAGAATAAAAAGAAAAATGCAATGAAAGATGCATGAAAAATGTATAATAAGTTACAGCAAGTTGAACCTATATTCCTAGAATAATCATTCATTTCATAGTTTTAATGAATGGCTTGGTACTTAGACTTTTTAGGATATCAAACAATAAATGAATCTGCAAAATTCCACAGATGTAGTTTTATAAATTTGGAAACAGTATCTCAAAATGTACTGGTTTGTGAGAAGATCGACACAAGAGCTTTAGGACAAATATATATAGTTGACAGTATATTGATTAGGGGTGTTTCCAGGTCCAATTTTATCAATTTAGATGGAAAAGATCAGATTAGTAACCTTTGGGATATTGTCGGTATCTTTGACGAATATAAACATATCCCCACCTTTGTATCATATATGCTTTTATTCCAGCGTACCTACGTAAAAGCTATTTGGTGAGGCCCTGATTCAGATCTACTTTGCATATCCCAAACTCAATGCATGGTAAGCAGTCCGTCTTTTAGGGACATGAATGTAAAAAGAATATATCTATCAGACAAGTCACTATTACAGGTTGAAATCCTTTCATTTTGCCTGGAAGAGAAAAAAGATGACTGTGATTTTACTTAATGTGTTTGCTACTGATGACTACTGAACATATTAATCAGCAAGTTCAACACATCCCAGATAAGAACATTTATTTTCAGCTTCCAATGAATGGTTTGAGATAGACAGTGTTGAAAGTACAGAACAATCTGACAAACAAAAGCCCACACGCATGTCAACGTATTAAAAAGCCTGCAGTGCAATAGTTTTTCATTAGCATTCAATAGCATGGATGGCTTTTTAATACTTTGTTTTCCAACATGGAAGATCGCAGGTTCTGTCTGATTGACTTAAAATGATCAAACCCAAGTATTTCAGACACCACAATGTATTTCCTATCTCAGAGGCGCAGAGTAACAAAAAAACACTGAATGATTTCATATACTCAGCTGCCTCATAAAAGACAAAACCTTCTACCCAAGCGAAAAGAAAAGGTCAAAAATATACAGCGAGCAACAAAATAGAGGTTCCTCTCCCTCCTACATCATTTACAGCACTTATTTTTCCAACGTTTGAGTGTAAAGCCTTATACAGTTGCAATTTTTAGGCTTTGATTTCATATGTAGTTGATCTTAATGAAGTTGATTTTCAAACAAAAAACTACATTTCTGACACATTTTGATGCTTACGGTCTTTAAAAAAAAAAAAAAGAAGAAAGAAAAAGCACACATCAGCAGAAGTGTCAGGAGTTGTTGTCAATTTGTCGTGTTTAATTTGACAGAAGAGTGACATTCATTGCCTTTTAAGTGACTTGTGTTTTGAACGATGTAGATAATTCATCAAGCTCATCTGTATTCCCATCTCAGGGTGCCTATCAAGCATTATGTAGTGTTATAATTGTCTGAAATTAAATAGCTGCCATATAAAGGGAGTATGAAGACATCGTAAAAGGGGTATTTTGTAAATTAGTGTTAGTGTGGTTTATAACTGTGTTCTATTTCTATTGGTGATGTATACAAAATGTGTTTTCATCATGCAATTGAACTTCAACATCCCCACACAATCAACAGTTTATTATTGGACTATGCTTAACCTCCTTTTCCAGTAATTCTCTACAGTTGCAAAGTGCATCTGAAACAGCCTCCCGGATCGCTGCTTCTACTTCACTGCATCACTGTGCATACATTTACTTTCTAATGTTGGCCTGCTGCTGCTTATGAGGAGAGATCTTGAGCAAAATGCCCCAAAAATATTAACTTCCAATTGTATAG
Organism: Ostorhinchus rueppellii; assembly: GCA_030068375.1. Lineage (NCBI taxonomy): Eukaryota > Metazoa > Chordata > Actinopteri > Kurtiformes > Apogonidae > Ostorhinchus > Ostorhinchus rueppellii. Next base: position 21,972,953 of record JAQQZY010000007.1, on the reverse strand, counting down.
ATTGTGAATTATGGCGCAGACTAAAGGAAATTCAGCAATCAATTCTATTTCAGATTATTGTTATCTTCATATTAAAGAAAAAGAAAGTGCAAAGCCATAGATCAAGAAGGGCAACAGATGCAAAATTATGTCCTATTATAATATTCACAGCAGGTAAACAATGACCTTTGTGGTTAAAAGTATAGTGGAAAGTAGGGGCACATTAAGTGCTTATTGCAAAGAAGAAATGAAGATGAGAGCCACTTGCTAGGAAGCAGAAGTGGCATCCAGATAGCTTCAGGGAACAAAGACCTGAAAATAATCGTTCTGATTAGTACAAAGTCCAGAAGTAACATCACAGTGATGTAAAGTAAAAAGTGGAGAACTGTTTTAGATGCACTTACAGAACAAAGACTTCTATTCAAACCAAAGACATCGGCATAACTAGAGTAGTTAGGTGTATTCACTATGTAAAGTTATTCCCCTTTGGAAGATCTACTTCTTAAGGGTCTTCTTTTCATTCAAAAGTACTGCCTTACAGATTATACAGTAGTGTCAATTATAAAATATTACGGCAAGTGCCATATTTTCTATTAAATCTATCCCATTCTGAAACCCTGTTTGCCTCCATACTGCTTCTTTTTATGTATTCAGGACATTCATCTATAAAAAATGTCCTCTGCAGCATCGCACAGACGTTCACATGCAGACCTCAGGCAGGGGGCTCAATTGCCGAAGCAGAAGAACAAATATTGTCTTTTTCCCCTTTGTGTTTTCTTTCTATATACCCCACAGCAATGTTATGTAACTATGTTCATTTATGTTCCCTATGCACACTGTCCACACTCTTACTTACCACTTCTGCATTCTACTGAATGTGACACCTTGTCGGGCAGCTTAAAGGGTATGTGCGCTGTTTTTCAGCGCATAATTAAAATGTTCTGTCCTGTCATTTCAACTTGGCACAGCAGCGTCAACTCACAGCTTTAGTCTTTTGGAGCAATATCTCACCGGGCTTTAACACAGTCTGTTATTATAACCTCCAAATCCTGTGATGAATCTTGTTTTCATACTGAAAAGATGGCAGTTTTAATATGTTCTTCTGAACAAAAGGGTTCTAATCCACCTTTCAAGTGTTATTAACTTCATTTTTGCAGAATATGACTTATGGGAAAATCCAAAGATAATAGAAGCAGATAAAAGCATAGTTTGAATCTATTTTGTAGCATTAAGCGAAGCATTTTGTGAGCTTCTTCACATCTTTGAGCTGGAAATCTATCACGGTGAAACATTTTTAACATCTTTAAACTGTATGCTAAGTGTCAGTTGACAAAGCAAATGTATGGATGTCAATACAATTCTGCCTTCAACCTAAACACAGTGAGCAGTGAAGGGTGTCACACTGTTTTCATTTGGAGGAGGATAAACGCTAAGGTCTGTGAGTGTAGTGAGGCTAATCATTCTGAGTGCTGTACTCAAATGAGTTGACACACTCCCAAATGTCAATATGCTGTTGCTTGCACCCTGTCTAGCCTTCAAGCACAATCTACTAAGAGACATTCCCTTGTATTTATGGGCTCGGGAGACTTGGGTCCTGTCCTTTTTTTTACCAAGAGATTTCTGTTCTCTCAGCACCGTGGCATTTATTAGCTGTTTCGCACAGCTGTTTTATTTTGATAACTCATATTGTGTTTTCACAGCAACCACACAGATCGCAAGATACTGACAAAACACAGAACTTAGTAATTAAATCACATGTCAAGAGAGGGCAGCGCTATCAAAACAGGAAAGATACACTAAGCAAGATATATGCTGAGGCAAATTTTCAATAAGTATTACAAAATATTATGACAAATAAATGGCTAGAGGATAGTATTTATCCAGTAGAGACTAACTCGGTAAGCATCTTGCAGGCACAGGACTCACATATGACCTTGTTATCCTCTTCCTTTAGTTTTATCTCTCTGCCTGGTTCTGTTTTGTGACGGTATTTAGTTTAAGTAATGGAATTGCAACATTAGCTCACACTTGAGCATAGAATAATGACGCATCACTGTTATATTTATGTGAAAGGGGAAAAAAAAGTGAGCATTGGGAACATAAGTGAATGCCCTTACTGCCATAAGGAAAACACAGACTGACCACTGAAAAGGTGAAACACATTTTTCTATGCACCTCCTGTTGTGTTTACAGAGAAGAAAACCAATGTACACATTTAAAACTATGGAAAACATTAGAGGACCAGCAATCCAAACCATTTGCAAAGCACAAACCCCTTTTCACCTAATATATATTCACCCTCAACAGCCAAGTAACTGGCCACAGTCAGTACGGTTTCTGTTTGCCCACATTGATTCTGCAAGGCGTTCATTAAAGTGTTGCTAATGTTGTTATTTATCAAATGTGGCATCTGAGTGTGTTTCTTATGTCATAAGTGACTCTTGTGCAAAAAAAAAAAAAAAAAAAATGAAATATGGTAATGTTTTATTATTTTTCAGGTGTAAAGAGGCACCTGATTAAATTAGACGACACAGAAAAGAAAGTTTTGTAGAACATAAGCGCAATTGGGAACTGGTGACTGAAATGGCATTGCTTCCTTTAAGGCATTCAGCCACTTGACTTTGTTGTCTTAATAAATGTCTTTTGTTTCAGAGGCTGTGTGAATGTGCATGCTTGTCTGATGTTATTTATGATCAATGTTCATTGACTAGATTTCACCAAGAGGTGCAGGTCGTGATACCCAGAGGACAGTCTTAGTAACAAGAACCAAAGGGAAAACTGTGGAATGTAATGGAATTTGACATTTTGGTTCTCCAGAGGCTTGGTTGTGACACTGAGTCTCATCAAAAAATAAGCTTTGTGTACAAAAAGAAAAAAGAAAAAAAAAGATATGCATTATGTGTACAGCTCTCCTGAAACACAATACTATGGAAATAAATATTAATACATCAGACTTTGTGACAGTTGCTCATTTGTAAATGTCTGAAGTCAGTGCACGTCAATATTAAGTTATAGTGCGAGTGTCTAAAAATGGTTCTTTCTGGTGCTTTTTTCTGTTTGTTTTCTTAGTATAACCCGCTGTTCAGATCTCTTTTCCTTTTTGCACATTTTCCCATCTCTTTTATCTGAGTTCTGTTGCCCTTTAGTTGGGCAAACAAGGCTCAAACTAGAGAAAGCGTCTGTTTAAACTGGCAAATTAGTGTCTTTTGCATGTCTGTCACACTGGTCGATGAAAACTATCTTTCTAATTAGAAACACATGTACTTTCTTGCACCTATAGAACCCCACTGTCTTTCTCTCTTTCTCTAATAAATTCACCTCTATGCTCCAGTCGTCTGAATTACAAGTCAGAAATTACCATAAGAAACGATACATGCACTTCTTCATTCGCCTGTCAGCGGAATAATAGACTTGCTAATCACTCCTTGTGCTGAAATATTTTCAAACAATTAGTACCCTCACAATAAACATCATTGTACACTTTGCCAGCATTGTTCTGCCGAGTGTGAGAGACAGACGTAAGAACTGCCACAGACTAAGGCATTGGAAAAGTAAAAGCAGATTAGATTGCAGCAGACAGCAGGACATGGACAAGTGGCTGGAGGTGATCCAGCACCAGAGGCAAGGATTATGATTAAGAAAAAGAAGGGGGGGGGGGGGGTTGGAGAAGAAATTACTGCTTGCTCGTGATGAATAATTGTAGGGGATGCTATCCAGATTGTGGTCTTGACTCATCCTCACAATCAAAGTCAACGCACACGTGCCAACACCATGCGACGTCAGAGGAATCAAACCAAAGGAATAAACTGAATGAGGCCATACCTGTTGATGATACACATTTTATTTATGGGTAAAGCGTTGAATAAAATGAAGAGACTTATTAATTTAAAAAGAAAACAGAGCCTATAAGTGTTGTTAATGTTTATAACTATGCCTTCATACTAATAGTCGGCACTGTTTCCATTAAAAGGCTGCTTCCCCAGTGTAATTCATATGAGGAGGATAAAAAGTGCAACATATCTCCTGCTTCACAGAGGAGGAAATCAGCTGAAGTGATTAACTGGCTCTTAGATATAATAATTTCACCAGTGACTCATCAGTGCTAAAATTAAACATCAACATCCAATAGCAGCATTGATTTTTAAAATTGCAGTATCTGTTTAATATGGCAAAGAGCTCCTGCTTTAAAGTAAAGTTCATAGTTCGACACACACTTTCTCTCTGATCACAGACATTATCACATTTCTGAATCACAGTAACCGGCCGATTTCCATATGAAGGCTTAACTAACCGGTGGCATTTGCCTTTTTCTGATTAACATTTAATGAGTAAAAAGGCACTTTAATTGCATCTAATGCATGGATTAACAAAGATAATCCATACTTTAGATTAATTTTGTTAATCCATGCAATCATTTAAAGCAGAAAATATGATACCATTTCCATCACTTAAAGCAGATTATAGGACACTCTTTTATGCAATACCATGGATTTACTTAATGATTAAATACTGAATATGTATTACATTATGAATAACTTTTAATTAAATAGGCTTTACCTGGATTCTTTTTAGAACTCAGTACTAACACACAGAAAACATCCGCTCTACACCCATGTGCCCTTTTGCTACACAGACCCCTTCACATTTAACCAAGAGATATGTCACGGATTCTACAACAGTGACTCAGCAGCCTGGTAGAGTCAAAACATGCAAAAAAAAACACACACACACACACACACACACACACACACACACACACACACACACAAAACTGTAATATGTTTAAACAAATCCACAAGACACATAAAATACAAGACACTAATTTGAGTACACAACATTTGGGACATTTATTTTTATTGAATATTTTTTATTTTTTTTAGCTTCAGTCGTTATATACACACTGCTGCCCATAAAGTTGGACTAATTTTGTTTTCAGATATTTTCCTGTTTTTTATTCCTATTTATACACATCAGTAATCACCTTTGATCAGGTGCAATGATTACAAACCGAGTCCCAGTTATACTTTATTTATCAAAAACAGTACTGTGGCACATAATATGGTAATATTGGTTGGTCTGTTGCCACAGACCAATCAAATGTTAGTATTTGTACAAGACTCAATCAGGGATACTGTTACATGAACTCATTTGCCTTTTTTTTTTTTTTAAGTCTTTACCTCTTGTTGTCACAGTACTGTGGTGATATATGGTGTATACTTCAGTGCATTCTTTTGTGCATTTTGCTACCACAGTACTGTGACAATGGACAGAAGATATGACAAATTAGTGATAGTATATACCATAGAATAGGAATTATTTTTCTAAATACTCTAGATGTGGTTTTATTGTATATGTTCTTTGCCCTGGAGGCTGGTAAAGGTGGGTGGAGTTACATGTTAGATCGATGCGGTAGTGTGCTGTGTGACTTCAGTTGTGTGCCAGTTGAGTGCTGTGGTCCTGTGGAATTCTGCACTCCAAACATTGTCCCAGTGGCTGATTTAAATCAATGTCGGATTTACCTACAGGCACTGTGTGCCCCAATTTGAAACTCTTCAAGAAAAAAAATGCTATTCCAACCAGGAATTGACCCCCGGTCTTCTGTGTTACCTTTGATACATTACAGACTGAACTAAATATCTGCTGTGTTTCAGGCTGACCTATTCACGATCAGATTGCCTTGGTACTTTTCGGCATGCAATTTACCAGACTGGACATAATATAACGAGGGCGCTGATTGGCTCTGTGGTAATAGACAAACCGATATTACATGTCACAGTACTGTGTCAACACCACTTCACAAGAATAAATCATACTGTCATAATCATTTCTTGAGAAGAGGTAAATATTCCTACTTTATGAGCAGTTTATATTTAAACTTCAGAAATGTGCTACATCCTTCTACAGCCTATATCAGCAGAAAGGAAAACAAAAATGAACTCTCTAATTGATTTTATACCATGCCCTCTTCCTTTTTCAATTACTGAAAGACTCAAAGCAAACTTTCCAAAGTGTTTGCAAGCTGCTACCTTTTTTGGAAACATAACACAATCCTTGTGTGTCACAAATTCACACTGACGTAGGCCTACTGGAAACAATTTGGATGATAAAAATGTAATTTTCAAAGACGTTTGGCTGCACAGCTTGAGTTGGTAATGACCAGCTCAAAAGCAGTCTGCAGTTTTTTGAAGTTTACTACATCTGAGCAACAAAAAAAAAAAAAAAGTAATTAACCGACAAAGTTCAACTGAAGTTTAAAAGATTTGACCTTTCCTTATACCTGAAAAAGATTACTATAATTACAGTATGTTGAGAAGTGTATCATTCTTTGAGAAAGCAGACAGCTTGTTGAGTTTGAAAGACATAAGTGTCGGTGTTAAGATTTCTTTTTAGTGCCAGGCTTGATTCGTAGACTTGGCCAACAGAAAAACATATCCAAAACTATTGACTCTGAGAGGCCTCATCCAGATTACAGCCTTTGTCCCTGATGCCAACAAGCTCCTCTGCTGCCGCTCAAGAACAGCAATCACGGTCGCATCGCTGCCCTACTCTAAACACTTTCAATTACCCCACTTCACAACCGGCAAGAGGTAGCGACTTAGGGCCACAGAGTCAGCTGTGCACTCTTTGCCGAGGACCAAAAGGACCCTGAAGGCTGCTGAGACATGTATGCCACCTATGGTTGTCATGGCAACAGATGCTACAGGCACCAGCCCTTCACAAAACCAACAGGGCTAAATATCAGAAACTGTGAAGCAGCCAAACTTCCATACTACGTTCCATCTGGCACTATGAGTGTTTATCAGTGATACAGTCATTTTCTTTGCTTCACAAAGTTAGCTGCCACCTGAATGTTTTTAATTCTGCATTACTGTTTTTGCACTTTGAGCTAAAATCATAAGTTTGCAAAAAAAAAAAAAATTCACCGTGGACTATCCACTCATTTAGTTACATTTCCACTGAAAGCACTGAAAGTCATTAGTGTAAGTAATTTGATTAGTATTTCATTAGAAACACCGCATCATTGATAAACCAATCAGTCATATCCATTGGGGACTTGAAAATGAAAGCAATCAGTTGAATGAGAAATCACTATATTCTCCTGTACAATCGGAGCTGCTGGAGCTCCACTTACTGTGGTTTAAATAGACATTTTGTGCCTTAAAAGACTTTCTCTTTATTGCAGCTACAAAATATTGTATCTCTGACCTGTAAACAAACCAACTGAACATAATATGACATTTCACCTCATGGAATATATCGTTTTACCAAAATAAACAGTCATTTCAGTTTTGATTCCTGTAGCGCTTTAGAAAAAATGTATCCTTTTGTGGTGTTGTCTTTTCTTTTCACACTTAAAAAGCTGTTTAGGGATAGAAGACGCCAAGTGATGAAGCGTTTCAAGTGTAATTTTGTCCCATTATTCATGCAAATTAGTCTTAATGACGTTGAGTACAACGCCTTTAGTACTGCATTTTTCGTTTCAAAATACTCCACACATTCTGTACTGGAGACTGCATCAGACCGGTCCATCGCACAATGTGGTTTTAGAGTGTCTTGAAATATGCATGGGTGTCCCCGGAAGAGTTGTCGTCCTGAAAGCAGCATGTGTTTCTCCAAAACCTCATGGTACGTCTCAGCATTAACGGTGCATTACAGAAGTACAATGACCTCTGCCAAGGACACTGACACAACTCCAGACCATGATGGATCCTGGTTTCCAGACTTGCTGCTGGTAACAGTCTGGATGGACACTTTTGGCTTTGGTCCAGAGAGCACAACAGCTATTTCATCCAAAAAAAAAAAAAAGACCTGGATACCGATTGGTCTGAGCACAGCCCATATTTCCACAGTGATGACCCATCCCAAATGCCCAAGAGCCCAAAGAAGTCAACAGTGCTTCTGAACACAGATAAAACAAAGACAAAACATTGATAAAACATCAGCTACAGAGAAATGATGTTCTTGATGTGGTGCAGTCTGAGTGATCAGAGGTCATATTGTTCAGCTTAGGCTTAGCCTTGCCCTTCGTACGCTGAGCTATATACAGCTTCCTTGAATATTTTTAATTCGGTTCTGCACAGAAGATGGAAAAATATAGAAATCCCTTCCTGTCTTCTTTCTTAGAGGACCATCGTTTTTAACATTCATCTGTCTGTCATATATTTTATATATGCCCTGTTATATGTATGTATGTATGTACTGTATGTCTATATATATATATGAGATTTCAGAATAACTGGCCACTCAGCACCCAGTCATATGCTTATACATTGTGCATTGTGGCTGACTGTTCAGTGAATACAGTGATTTATTTTTTTTTCCTTCAGAATTTTTACACAGCGGTACAAAAACAAGCAGGTCAGATAAAATGGGTGCAGTAAATTGCCTGTATGTGTCGTGGTGAGAATGAATGTGTCTGTGACAAACCAATAGCCATGCACACACACAAAAAGAAAGACAGGGGTTTGGTTCAGATTCAGTAAAGGGTCCGGCTCCATAGGAAAAACAGAAAAAGGTGAAAAACAAAAAAGAAAAAAAAGTGGTTTATAGAAACTATAAAATCCATTTTTAAGTGTGTAAACAAAACACTTACCTCAGATATGGAGTGTATTTAAATATCCAAGGGCAAAGTATTTCCAAAGTATAGTCATACATATAAATGCACATTTACATACAAGGAGTAAAAGTTTGATAAAGTAATAATAAAAAAGGATCCTTTTAAAATATTGAAGTAAGTATTACAATCCATATAATCTCCACTGTTTTTGTTTTGTTTTGCCACAAATTCCCAAAATTAATGTCTCACTTATGCTCGACTTCCTGTCTTCTGTCTGCCATGTCTTCTGGAATATAGTTATTATCACTCTTAAAATACCTGTTTCAAATTAAAAAAAAAAAAAAAGGAAATTTTTTCCTGTCTTGGTCGTTTAGCTTTCTGTCATCCAGCATTTTTGCATAACACGTGTTTCATTGTTGGATACGTTTATATTTGATTACATCTATCTATTAATAGAAACACTCCTATGAATGTTTGTGTTATCCAACTTTTATTTGAATGAATATAATGAATAAAAGCTGAAAAAGACACAATGTTTTATGGAAAACATGGCAGACAAATCCAGGACAAGAGTATTTAATTACAACAAATGTGTATTTCCTGTGTGATATGCCTGCTATGAAATAAAGCCTTTTGATTTTAGTGGTACATTAATATTGTCACCAGCATTCGTCTTCAATAACTAATCTTCCTTAAGACTTAAAATCCTATTTGTATTGATTTTCTTCAAACAAAATACACAGGATTATTACAGGGACCTGCTGATAAGTGCACAGGTTCATATTCTCTTAGAGGCTAATCAAAAGGAGCTAAAAAGAAGCTAAAGGCTCCATTTGAGGATTAACGTGTGAAACGCATATTAAGTGTTGACGATCGATCTGTCTGGGAAGTTATGAGCGTTTACACGGATTTGTGTTAACAGTCAAACTTAATTGGGAGAATGCAGTTTAAACCCGGATGATCAAGTTTATCTTAAATAGAAATAGGCAGCAAGCGCATAATTGGTTGGGCAGATTTAATTTATTCGGTGTTTTTTTGTCCTCTGTGCCCTTTTCAGTCAGAGCACCACCATCAAGTCTTAAAAACAGCAAAGTCTGAAGGTCATTCATTGGTTTGTTTGTTTTTTAAGGACATTTTGTTCTGCTGCATATAGCCCACCTCTTTCAGATTGCATACATTTTTTTCCACAGATTTTGAATTTATCATCATGTCAAAATGTCAATTAAGTCTCATATAGCATTAATTTGTTTTCATCTTGATATGCTCTTAGTCTGATGATCTGATTGTAAATCTGGATTCTCATGGTGTATATAATTATACATCCTTGCAAGTGAAAGTAAAATAAGTGTAAAAGAATGAGTTAATGTCGAAGATCTGACCCAGGAATTCAGCATCATGAACACTGTTGATTTTACTACAGCAGAAATATTCAGTTTAATGGTCCGTCAAGTAGCTGTTGTCATGTAAAAGCATAGACGCTATAAATGTGAATATTTCTTTTTTTTTTTTTTTTTTTTTTTTTTTTTTTTTTTACAAAATATCTTTTTCCACATGCAAAAATCTACTACAGACAAACCACTGTTCCTGTGAAAACAGTGGATAAAACTGGACCCAGCATGAAGGTGAACACCAGCAAGTTAAATTTAAGAACTTGTTATTTATTCTTTCTTGTTTTGTTTTTGTTTGTTTTTTGTAACCTACAACACTGTGAATGTGTGGACAAGAGGTCATATACTTTTTTTTTTTTTCAGGTGTCTGCATTACTGTGTTGGTAGATTTCAACTTAAGGTGGAATGTGACATTAAAGGAATATCATATCAAACAGCATTTTTTTTCATCATCATTATTGCAGTTTACATTCCTCTGAAATCGGTACCACTTTTAAAAGGTATGTTTGGGAATTCTTAAAGCAGTATATTTTACATTATATGAATATATTTATAATGTATGTTTTGTGGTATGTGTTAAGATATATTTTAGTTAATAATGATGTATTTTTGAGTGAAATTTTTAAGACCCATAAAGTTAAATAAGTATTTTTCCTTTACTCTCTAAATGTATTCAGTCTGCATGAGAAAAGAAAACAGCTATTACACAGTTTCTATCGTTTGTCCCACCATGCGACAGAAGTTGAGTGTCAGTGGGATACATACAGACCTATGATACAATCCTTTTCTCTGTCAGTCCCATATTGCATAGACAACATTTGGTTGGAAACATTTGTAAAATGGATAATGGATTTTTCTTCAGTCCCTTTGTATCATGGGTGAACAGTGAAGCGCTCCATGTGTTTCAGTTTCATATCTGAAGTTCACATAGTGTTCATATTTCATGAAAGTGTTTGTAAATGGCACACATCTCAGAGCGACAAAACTGCATTTCATGGTGCTTTACAGATGAATGCAGTTTAGTTATTAGGCTATTTCCTGAATGCATTAGAGCCAGAGTACACATGCAGAGCATTCAGTGTGCTGATTGGCAGGCAGTCCCAGCTCTCCTGATCCAAATCTGCTCAGCAGAGGCAGTCCAGAAGGTGTCTCAGTTGCCTGACTGGAAGGATTAAGGACGACATCAAACAGTAATCTGAGATCTGTTCATTACAGCTCCGCTGATAAAATGGAAATATGGATGTGAGTTATGCAAGTTGAACAGTGGGAGAGACAGTCCCAAAACTGTAGAGGTGGTTTATTGGCGCTGGCACAATAAGATTTTCTCATTTGCAATAAATCAGATGGATCATAAACTGTTAAAATCCTCAACAACTTTAATCATATGGACTTTCATACTGTATTATATATTACATTAGAACTATTGATTATACAACAGTGTGAGGGATTTATAACAATATGACTTTACCTACAAGGCAAAGTAATACTGCAGGTTTAGCACAGTCTTGTGCATTTGGTGGAGAAATGAATTCAGATCACCAAAGTTATTTTACATTTGTGATACTGATTTCATGATATAAAGTTGGCAAATTAATCTTTGTTCTGCAAATGAATTACACACTGTAGCAATGACACATAGTGTCGCTTGAACGTTCGTGAACCCTTTACAACTCTGTCTTTTTTTTTTTTTTTTTTTTTGCATAAATACAAGTTAAAAGATGATAAGATTTTCATGCAAGCCTGAAAACTAGATAATGGAAATGCAATTAAACAAAAACAAATTAGAAAAAAACATTAAACGTCTTCAGTCTAAACCTTGTTAACTCTGCTGCTGCTGCCAGGACATTTTTGGTTCTTTATCTCAACAAGTCTTTCCTGGTTTAATAAATGTCAAGCAATTAATTGTGAAATCTGAAAAATGTGGGGTAAAACAAATCTAGACTTCTAGGAGCAGCAATTTATCTGAAGTGAAGTCTTTAAGACCCTGACGTCAAAATCTGAACAAAGAAACCTTTAAGAGTTTTTAATCCTCACCAGACTCCAAGACGTCTCAGAAGAATTTCAAAAGAATTATTATTATTAGTAGTATTATTATTTATTAGTATTAGTATTAGTATTAGTAGTAGTAGTAGTAGTAGCACCCTCGGACCCTGCGAACCCCAGGGACTGGTCTTCTGCTGGTGCCCAGAGTGAGGACTAAACATGGTGAAGCTGTGTTTCAGTTCCATGCAGCTAAGCTGTGGAACAGTGACACAGACCTCTACTCTGACAAGGTTTAAGTCCAGGCTGAAAACGGCTCTGTTCAACTGTGCATAGAACAACTGAAAGGGTTCTATCTGCACTCTTCTCTTTTACTCTATTTTAATTGATTATTATTTATATTTTAGTGATTATGTTTTAATTGTAATTGTGTGTTTTTAATCAGTCTCTTTTCCATTTTTGTAAAACACTGTGAATTGCCCTGTGTATGAATTGTGCTATCCAAATAAACTTGCCTTGCCTTGTAGTTAGTAGCAGTAGTTGTAGTAGTAGTAGTTGTTGTAGTAGTTGTAGAAGTAGTAGTAGTAGTAGTAGCAGTAGCAGTTAGTAGTAGTAGTTAGCAGTAGTAGTAATAGCACTAGTGGTTGTAGTAGTAGTAGTAGTATTTGGTTTGGGTGGAGGAAACTATGTTAATGATGACCCCAAGACAAATCCGTGACTGCTACCGTCCTCACACAGAGAAACCAACATTACTATATAACCATGTATGTTCAAACATCCCTTGCTCTCAGTAGGAGTAGTAGACCAACAAAGTTACACCACAATCAATGTCTGTGATATTCCAGGAACTTACAATTAACATCTCCAAACCTGAAGGCCTCTCTCATCAGGTTTCAAGAGTCAATAAGGAGAACCCTGAACAACAAGTTGTGTGTGAAGAGGAAGGCACTACTCTAAAAAGAACACTGAGGCCATCTAGTTTGCCAAACACCATGTGAATAAGTGAATAAGAGTGTTATTGGAAGAAAACTCTGCCAATGAATGAGACCAAAGTAGAACTTTTTTGACTTAAATAAGAAGCATTAGGTTTGGCCACATGTTGCATTCCTCCTTGACAACCTTATTCTTTATAAACATCTTGATGACAGTGTAATGATTTGGACATGATTTACCGCAGCTAAATCAATAAGGCTTGCAATCCTTGATGGAGTTATAAACTTTGAGATGTTCCAGAAAATTCTGCATGACAACATCTAGGCATCCATTCATGAAAGGTTGTCCAACAGACAGCAACCCTAAAAACACAAATGCAGGGTGTCCACATAGTCTCTTTACAATTCAAAAAGTTAAACAAGGTCCTGGGTTTGATTCAAACCAGGGGCCTTTCTGTGTGGAGTTTGCATGTTCTCCTCATATTTGCATGGGTTCTGGTTCTCCAGCTTCCTCCAAAGACATGCACTGATAGGTTAACTGGTCAACCTAAAACTGCCCATAGGTGTGAATGTGAGAGTGACTGGTTGTTCATTTTTAATATGTCAGTCCTGCAAAGAACTGGTGACTCATCCAGGGTGTACCCCACCTTCACCCATAGGTAGTTAGGATGGGCTCCAGCAACCCCTGCAACTCTAGAGACGATGAAGCAGGTTCAGAAGATGAATGATTAATTACAAAAGCAACTGATGAGATATGTTAATCAGATTTGTTCTAGGTACAATTTTTTTTTTTAAATTTATTTTATTGTGGAATCATGTGCAGCACCATAGTGGGGTGTATCAGGAGAGGAGGATGAGTACAGGAAACTGATCCAGGACTTCGTCACATGGTGCGACTCCAACCACCTGCTCCTCAACACCACC
>JAQQZY010000007.1:21893427-21910113 GCA_030068375.1 Ostorhinchus rueppellii | reverse complement strand
TCAACTTGCTCTTAAAAAGCCAAATGTGGAAATGCAGAAAGTTTGGAAAAAGTAAATTAATAAAAACTCAAAATAAATGTTGATTTTTGGCAACAGATTTGTTGAATTTGTATGTGTTTGTTCTTGTGTGGCTCAGTAACTGTGACTGGAATATTCATCAAATTCAGAAATGATCTTAAATGAAAATCAGTGTGTGCACAAAAAGCTGCAGAAGTAAACTACAAAAGAAGCGGTTCAGAGATCAAAACCTATCAACTATCTATATTTTCCACAATATCTGTTACTATTTTCTTAACAGTAGATTATGGAAGTATATCTAACTTTGGAATGTCTTTTTTTATAGGTTTTCTTCTGATAATTTGCTTAAAATTTACAAAGCATTTGGTCAGAAACATTTATATTTGGTTTTTATAATATCTTTTTTTTTTTTTTTTTTTTTTTACTGGAGGTTTAAGCTCAATTTGTAGAAATATGAGTCACTTCAGTGTTTTTTGTTCCACTGAAAAGTTCCTCCTGAAAAAGCATCCCAGGCTGCCAGAAAGCACACAGGTAATGATCTTAAATTATAGCTGGTGAGGAATTCACACATGGTTGGCCTCTAGAGACTTAGTACACATTCATCCCTAATCAATATATGATGTTCAAGAGAGCTGCACCCACAGAGCGCCTCAGGGAAATACATGAGGAAGTGTGTGATCATGTAAAGAGCTGAACACAGGAAAAAGCTGTGTATGATAATAGGACTGAGCTAACAGTTGGAGCCTGAGGTTCTCGTATGTTCGGTTTGTGCTTCCTCGCTGCACTAAATCTGATTCCCACAGGACTCGTATTCAAGCAAAGACCAGAAAAATCAGACTGAAGGACCACAGAAAAAAAATCACTTCAGTACTTCAGGGTTTTATTATTACTATTATTATTATTTTTTTATGATACAATAGAGAATGTGGGTCATTATGTGTGTGTTACACAAAACTGTAATTACTGGGCAAAAATGCAACAAAGACTATGCTACAGCCAATGGAACCTGTTTAGAGATCAGAAAAAGTGCATTACACAATAATAAAAATAGTATATCTTACCAGAGGGAGAAAACAAGAGAAAATGTCCTAAATAAATAGAATTAAGATAAACAAGTGAATAATATGCCTTTCATGTGGTTTGTTAAAAAAAAAAAAAAAACATTTTGAGTTGGGCACAAAACAACTCCTCTTCACTGCAGAAAACTGGCTCGGTGCCATTGCTTTTGTTTTAGATAATAGCAAGAAAAGCAATCAACATTTCTGCATTTTAAAATGTACACTGACAAAACGTGCATTTTATCCACCCTCTCTGTTCTTTGTTTGATACAGATACTTTATTCATATCCGGGGGATAATTGGGGATTATCGGCTTTAAGCTGGCATTTTGATGGCTTTTAAAGAACACACTGATTTGCTCTGAGACAACCAAAAGTCCGTTTCCAAGTATAGTTTTGTTATTGCTTTAAGTATTTCTGTAAGAAGGGGGATTAGGGAGCCACTTTGATAATATGAGAGAATGTAATGAGTTGTCCACTCCATTTCTGTGTATCTTCTATTGTGGAAACGGGAAAAAGTCACTGGCTTTAAGTTCACAGTCATGACTTTGGAAATTGCGCTACCCTTTCATACCCTTGGTGTATTGTTCTAATTTTCTTTTCATAATTTTCGTGGCAGTTTTCGTGCTTTCTAATTGCCCGGAGCTTATTCTCTTTCTGTGGTCCTCACATGTTAACGACGTGGCTTTTAAAAGGGGCACGAGGGCCATAAATAATGAAAGCTTGTAACACACTCGCAGATAATATATGATAATGTATACTTACAGATTCCTACCTTATGTTCAAGTGGCATGTAACTGAGCTGTAAACCACATGCCTCCTACTTGGAAATATCAAAAGATCACTCCTGCGCTTAAACACTCACTTAAACTGCACATTACACCGTGTTCTCTGATTCACGAAAATGCTTTCTCTGCCAGTGAATCAAGAAAAACACACTTCACTGGGTTGTTTATCCTTTCACAGTCTAATCACAATTGTGCAAGTCTCATCCTCTGTATCCACCACATTGACTCTGAGGTTATCATTCCATATTTACAGCCACAGTGCTATGCAGACACAATTTTTTTTTTTTTTTCAGAAAATATGTTTGCGCTACTGTTTGTTAACTCATTCATCAATTCTAAGCTGATGTAGAGAAGCCATGAGTGAAATATGTGAATAACATACATTTCTCTGTGGTTATGTTCAGTTCATTTGATGCAGCAACATTTTGAACTTCCATTCATTATGCATTTTTCTTTTCATTGTGTCATTTTAAAAGCCGTGTGAGTGAATGAGTAACGAATGCAATGAATTTCTGTTTTCCACCATCCCACCTTACACCCCCAAATACCATTCACACATCTTAAACCATTCATTCTGCCGCCCATTGTGTACAACCCTGACAAGTTTTAAAATTTGTTTTTTACCCACAATGACTCCCTCACTTTGTCACACTTTCCCTCCTGTCTGCAAAATTTCACACTTTGAGAAAGTTTGATGTTGCAGTTTAAAGTTTTGCCGTCATTTTGTGCGCTTGTTATTTGTGCCCATCCATTTATCCCTCAAAGGAACACTGCCCCCCCCATAAATATTGGGGGTAATAAGTAAAACAGGTGACACACTGAAAAGAAACAATTGGAAAAAGGTGAAGAAAGGTGAAAACAATCATAGTAAATGTTTTATTATTTAGGATGGGCTGATATTTTCTACAAAAGTAAGGGTAGTATAAGAAAACCCCAACATTTTCTGTCTTAATAAGGCACTAGCTCTGCTCTGTCAGATGTTCATGTAGTGTCACTGTGAGGTCAAACAATAGTAGAAATACAGAAAAAAAGTGGAAGAAATGAGGCTCATCTTTTGTAGTAAAGACTGTCCTGTAAGCTTTTTTTTTTTTTTTTTTTTTTTTGTGTTGCAGTGACCTAAAATGAAGAACTGTAATTATTTTTCAATCTACTGTCATCAAACATGACATTCAATTTTGTTACATGTGAGTAAGGAAATTACAGTCGTTTGGGTAAATAACTTCCACTTCACAATTCCATATGCCGGGGTTTTCACATTCCAGCATCTACAGGACAACAGCAGGAGCTCAAATTAAGTCAAGCATCACAGTTTTACATAATTGCCCATTCTGTTGTGTTTGCTTCTCAGTAGTGCAGGCAGACTTAGAGGAACAAGAGCAGGTTGCATGTGCTGGGATCGGAATGTGTTATCATTCTCCACAAAATACTGTGACTGTGGTCGTTATTCAATCACGTACATTTCTTCTAATTTTACCCACACAGGTATCTGCAATTACACTGCTCAGGCCTGACATGAGCGCTATCACTGAAAATTACAAAGATGTTACATTGGGAAATACAGATGAAATGAAACGCAGGCGTCAGAAATGAAAACATCAGCAGACTTGAAAACGCACGCCTTCCACGATCCATCCCAAACTACACAGCGACGGTGCGTCTGATTGACTCTTGATAGTGATTGGACGCTACAGCTACAGTGATGCAATGCAGTTCCTGTGAGGCAACTTAGGGATGTTTTTTTTAACCCAACTAGGTCACTGTTTTATCAGTTAAAGAGGCTAAATATGGTATTTCTACTTTCAAATATTTTAAAATGAGGCAAAATTAAAACAAACAGAAACGAACACACTCAGGAACAGCTTCTACCCACCACCCACCCTCGCTCTACCAGACAAAGCACCTTGTTTTTAATTAATTAATTTATTTATTTTTTACAACTTTTATTTATTTCTCATTTTAAAGGAATAAGACACCCAAAAATGAAATTAAGTCAGTCTCAGTCACCCCCAGAGTTAGAACAGTGGGGAAAAAATGGTTAAAATCCATCCAGGCATTGTCCTGCTTTGGGAGCAGTGCTTTTACTGTAGCTTTAGCTTAGCACAGTTGCTGTAAACCAAGGGTTTCAGTTAGCATGTCCGCCAAAAAAAGTGACCGAGACATCTACATTTTTTTCTAAATATATCTTGGGGGCCGTGTGTTCAGAACGAGTACAAATCATAATGAAAGATCGAACGAGGCTATTACCTGGGCAGATATTTACCTGGAACTATACTCGGCCTCATCACAGGCAAAGCACCGCTAGATAGGCGCAAAGTTCTCATGCAGCACCTTTTACTGTCTCCACGTATCCACACTGGTGTATTTACAGAAGTTGGGGGTTTTCAAGTGCTATGTGAGAACTTTGCGAAAATAGAGTAAATATAGCACTTGTAAATATCTGCCAAGGTAATAGCCTCGCTCGATCTTTCATTATGATTTGTACTCGTTCTGAACACACGGCTCCCAAGATATATTTAGAAAAAAAATGTAGATGTCTCGGTCACTTTTTTTGGAGGACATGCTAACTGACATCATTGGTTTACAGCAACTCCGCTAAGCTAAAGCTAAAAGTACTGTTCCCAAAGCAGGATAATGCCTGGATAGATTTTAACCTTTTTTTCCCCCACTGTTCTGAGTGTGAACAAATGAACAGAACAGCCTGTGTTGGTGTCAGAATATTTTAAGGTCCTTTAATAGATGCATTGTGCCTGAATGTCAGCCATTTTCCTCAGTTTTTCATAAAGAGATTTTCTTTTAACGTTAGTTTATATGTAAGATGTTCCACAACAAGTATTTCATCTATGACTGAAAGCCATTGTTTGTAGCATCAGTCTTAAACCAGTTCTTTGTTATGGCCTTCTTCCCGGCCACCAGGAGGATCTTGACAAGATATCTGTCTTCTTTATGCAACGATTCTTCCAAATGTTCGAGACAAAGAACAAGGCAAGAGTTTGGAATTGTATATCCCAACACATCACAGAGAGCTGAGGGAACCTTCTCCCAGAATGGTTGAATATTTGCACATTTCCAAAACGTGTGTGATCAGACTCCATGTGATTACAAAGTCTCCAACATGGCTGCTGAGTATACATCTGTTTACTTTTAATTTTAGGTGTGATAAAATAACGAATTGAATGTTTCCAACTAAATTATCTCCATTTAGGTGACTGTGATGTTGATTGGTGTGTTCCCCACATATCCTACCATATCTGCTCTGGGATGTCCTCACCCAGCTCTCTTTCCCATTTGGCTTTAACACATAACGTTGAATCTTTTCCAGAGTTCATCAAGCAACAATACAAACTGACACAGTTTTTGGGATAGCATTACCATAAGCTCATATAAGTAGCTTTATGATAGTATGTATTTTATCCTCACTTGTTTTAATATCTTTGATGTAATAGTCGCTCATTTGCAGAATCTAAAGAAGTCCTGATTAGTTTGCTTATTTGCATTTTTTAGCTCCTGGAATTTTTTCATTTCTCCTTTTTTAATAACCGTGCATATGGCTGTAATTCCCTTATCTGCCCAAACCTTATTTTTAATTTTACATTTTATATTATCTTGTATAGAGTCCTGATCAAAATTTTAAGACCTGTTGAAAAATTGCAAGAGTAGAGTTAAGTAGAGTTTCAAAATGCAAAAAAAAAAAAAGAAAGAAAGAAAGAAATGGGAGTGAGACAAAATTTGAGTAAGCAATTTATTAAAAGAACAATGAAAGTGAAATAGGCTGTTCATCAGCCGATCAAAAGTTTAAGACCACAACTTTTACAAAGGCTGCCAGGGTGAAGGTTTCAAATAAACGGCAAATCGTCCGCTGAGATCAGACTGATGGAAGAGGTTGGGAAAAGTCAGGACGTTACCTTCCTGACTGCACTGTGCTGCCTATAAAGTTTGGGGGGGATAAAGCCCTGGGGTTGTTTTCAGGGCTTGACTGAAGCCCCTTAGTTCCACTCAAGGGGAATCTTAATGTTCCAGCGTACAGGACATGTTGGTCAGTTCTATGCTTCCAACTGTGGGAACAATTTAAGGAGGACCCTTTTCCGTTTAAGCATGACTGTGCCCCAGTGCACAAAGCAAGGTCAATAAGAACATGGTTGGATGGGTTTCATGTGGAAGAATTTGACTGGCTTGCACAGAGCCCAGAAGTCAACCCCGACGAATACCTGTGGGGTGAAAGAGAATGGAACCAAGCCCTCGAGTCCAACATCAGTGACTGATCTCACAAATGGACTTCTGGATGAATGGGCAAAAATTCCCTCAGCCACATCCCAAAATCTTGTAGAAGAGTAGAAGTTATCACAGCTGCAAAGGGGGAACAGCTCCTTATTTCTACTCATGGATTTATAATAGGAGGTCCTAAACTCCTGTACATATAAACTGTAACGACCCCATACTTGTGTCCATACAGGACATCACCCCAGTCCTGGCATCTCTTCACTGGAAAGAAAGCTACTTTCTATTCAGACTTACTGAATAGTTATTGTGCTTTTTTTCCCCTCAGTGATACAAAAAATATTGCCTGCTGAAGATTTAATAATCCCATTTTAACTTTTTCAACAAGGACCTGTTGTTCTCTCATCCATAAATTCTGTTTTTATTGCTTGCAGGGGAATCAAGTATGAATGAAGAATCATCAGTTAAACAATCCAATAGAAATTTTTTTAACCAGTAGTTTGATTTCACGTTTAAAAACACACGGAAGACAGACCTACTCTTACCAGTTTGGAATCTGATAGTGGTGTGATTTACACCCTTTGTTAGGTTGAGCAGCAGTACAATATTATAGTCTCACAGGGCTTTCAGTGGTTTGTAGTCAGACAATCTGTACAACATGCCTAGATGTTAATAATACATTGGCTCTAAAAATCCGGCTTGTTCTCAGGGTTTGGTCTGTACTCACAGCAAAACCCAGCAGTGACTATGGGTAAATGAGCAATGGAGAATGTGTACAGATGCATTAACACAACCATTTAAAGTCAGGTAACAAGCAAAGCATACAATACATGTGGCAACCACCAAATATGTCGCACATATAATAATTACACAGTATTAAGGATTCTTCCTCTTGTGCGATATGGTGCAAAATGTGCAATTTTCTGCAAGTCACAGGGGTATTCAGGGGGCCCTCGAGATTCTCAAAGCAGGCATGACCTGAATGTGGAATTATTAATGTGTGCATGAGGCCAGGCCAGGGTGCACCAGTAGGTCACTACACTCCCTTTTCTTCTTCACCACAAAACATGAAACAGAAAGTAAAGCCATTCCTTGTCATTTTGTTCATTCATTATTTCATTTTGTGACAATCTGATTAACTTTTCTGTTGCACAGTGACTAAGAGCCGATCTAATGCTCTCTACCAGTGCTGTAAAGATTGCTCTTTTCTTTCTGGACCAATGAATGAAGCAGTCACCGTGATGTTACAATGTCAGAAATCCTTGAGATTTCCCTAGAGCAGCAATGCTACCCTTATCAAATGGAGCAATGCAGCAAGGTCCCGTTACACTTTGAGCAAACCCTGACAGAATACTGATAGAAATCTCCAAAGGGGTACAGCTGTGACTCCTCTAAACCTTAATTTAATGTAAGAGGCAAAGGTCAAGCACAGAATATGAGTGTAAAATTATCAATCATCTAAATGCATTGCCAGGACCATGGGGAGGGTGGTTCAAAATATGTGAAGATGAGAATGAAATGTGGACAAACAATTTAGAGAGGATCATTTTGTGATGATAAGGACTGATTAGCCCTTGAAAAATATGCATGCTCTTATCTGTGAAACCCTTACCACCCATTCATCAAATATGCATATCAACAGGTTTAATCTTAAGTCCCCAAGAAAGTCTTTTACCAAAAAAATGTGTGTAATTATCAGCTTTTTTCGGCTTCAGCTCACCAATATACACAAAGCCTGTGGTAACAAGATTCAAACACATTTATTTCACAGTTTATTCTTATGATCTGTGTTAATTGGATAAAGTTATGAACCCAAAGCTGAAGACAAGTGATTCAGCCCTTTGAAGAATTAATTTATTCTGTTGAAATCTAGCATTGTGACATAATACGTTTCAGGAATGATGCCTCTTTCTGAGTAAACAAATGACTTAATTTGAGTATTAAAGTAAAATTGCACATTATCTCTGTCATTTTCCCTTTTATCTCTTTATCTCAGTGCAAATTTCAAAACTCTGACATTCACTAACAAGAACAGAGGACAAAGGAAGGTTGTTGCCCACCAATATCAGCCAACCTATTTAGCTCATTTTCAGCTCATATCAGCTATACTGTAAAAGTATATGAGTTGAACAACATCACTAATGCACAATCTTCCCTTTCTTTAGTGGCTCACCTTGAAATGGAGTCAAAAATAATGAGAAGGGTGAAAAGATTTCTAGATCTTTTTGTCTGTCAGAGTATTGACCACGGATGGAGCTATGAGCATTATTGATGTGGCGGACAAGTGTGTGGGCTGGAGGTTTTTTCATCTGGTCGGGATACTTGTATTTACTTTTCACATCTGTTCTTTGAATGCAGCTCTTCTGGTACTGTATCCATTTCCATATAGAAAATGACACAAATTACACTTAATATTAGAAACCCACCTCTAAAAAAAGCTGTGATGCTGTGCAAAGTGCAGCAAAAACATAATGGAATGATTTGTAAATCTCATTTTAAAAAAATCATAGAAAACATGTGAAGTGTTGAAATTGTCAAAATGTTATTAGTATTATTATTATTATTATTATTATTATTATTATTATTATTATTATTATTATTATTATTATTATTATTATTGAACCTCTATATTTTAATATAATATTCCTCATCTTAAAATTTAGAAGAATTTCTATCATCTCTGGACCAAAGCTCAGGTAAAAATACTGAACCCTATAATGCCAAATGTAGCATATTTGATACATACATTTTGAAGCCCTCAACATGATCAGTGAGACATTTTTTCTTGAAAAACCTGATGTATACAATTAGATACACGTAATACATGAATAATCCACCAGGGGGGAGGAATTCATTCACCAGAGGCCTTTCCAGTGACACCACAAGACTGTCATTAATGAGGAAGGAAGCAGAACGTTGACAATTTTGAAAAGGAATTAACAATTTGTTAATAATATTGTTGTTTGCGCTATATTATGCTTTTGTTTATTCAAAAATAATAATATTTGAACTTTGAGAAATAATGTATCAACTTTGATATAAAATTGAAATTCATACATTCATTATCTGAACCCGCCTTATCTTCACTAGGGTCACTGGAGGGGTACAGGTGAAGGCGGGGTACACCCTGGACAAATCGCCAGTTCATCACAGGGCTGACATATAGACAAACAATCACTCTCACATTCACACCTATGGGCAATTTGGAGTAATTGATTAACCTATCAGTGCATGTCATTGGATGGTGGGAGGAAGATGAGGTACCCAGAGAGAACCCACGCAGACAAAGGGAGAACATGGAAACTCCACATAGAAGGGTCCCACCATCAACTGGTATTGGAAACAAACCCAGGACCTTCTTGCTGTGAGGCATAAGTGCTATCCACTGCACCACTGTGACGCCCAAAACGCTTACATGAAATTTTATATTTGAAAAAAAAATGTTCTTGGGTGTTCAGATGGACCAGTAAAGGCTCCAGTTTCAAAGAACTGGAATTTTCAAAGTGGAAGACTGTTCTCTGATCAGTCAAATCCAAATTTTAACTTCTTTTTGGAAAACACAGGTGTTGTGTTCTCCAAACTAAAGACTAATAACTGTCTGTTTTGTTATCAGCACTCAGTCAAAAAATGCCGTGGCTCAGGTTGTCAGGTGCCATCATTTGTGATGCTGCAGATTATTCTATTAGAAAAGCATCAATGCTGGAGGTTTTTGCAGGTTTTAAACCAACATATGCTCGTATCCAGACATCTTTTTCAACGAGGGCCTTGCATATTTCAGGAAGGCAATGTAATACCTATGAAGCCAACAGTAAAGCTTCACAGGTTTAGATTGTGGGCGCTAAACTGCTCAGCCCAGTGAAATTATTTGGCACATTGTAGAGTAAAAAATATGGCAAATGATACACAGGACTGTTGAGCAGCTCGAATCCAAAACGAACAAATTAGAAAAGAATATGACAACATTCCTCTCCCAAAACTTCGGCAACTGGTTTGCTCAGTTCTCAGATGTTTATGAGCTGTAATGAAACTGTCGTCTGTAAACATGATCCTGTTCCAAATTAGTGGAGGTGTGTTACTGTCATCAAATTCAACACGACCTTGTTTCCCTCTTTAAACGGTACATTCTGCCTGGTTTCATATGTTTTTTTTTATGTTCTACTGCAAATCAAATGTTCATTTTACACAGGATTCCAACTTTTTTGGAGATGGGATCATACGGTAGCTTTGTTTAAGCTAAATGTGTTTAAAATAGTTTTGGATGTGTTTAGAAGTAACTTTAAATTGGGAAAGGGATTTAAGTTTTTTGCATGCGTCTACAATAATTCTATATGTCCTGTAATTGACGGAGATAAAAAGTAGTGTCATCACGTCAGCTTAATCACACTTCTGCATTTTCCTTCAGCAGTAGTGACTAAAACAAGAAGTTATACGAGTTTCAAATGTGTTCGTGTTCTGTTTGTTTTGCAGCAGAGGTTTTTCTTTTACCGCAAAGCTGCAGTGCTACATCAGTGACTCAATCCATCTACTTCTCTGCATGTGGCTTCCTGTCTCACAGGTCATCATGTTTCTGTCTCAAACTCTGTGTGCCAGTCTTTAACCTCAGTCTGCTCGTCTGTTGTAGCTGCTTTTGCTAAATCGCTCGCTGGAATCATCCTGCTTCATTGTAATGAGTTTGAGGAGCTCATCGATGGCTGGGACTGCACTGGGAACCGGCTTTTCCCTCCTGCTCCTTGTCTCTATTATACAAGGTAATCCTGGACCACATGTGCCTCTGCTCTTATAATATACAAGCAAAGATGAGATATTCACTGTGGGTTTGAAATGTATTAGCTGCTGGTGTGACAAGCTGCCTCTGTATAATGCTATGATTTTATCTGCTTGCGTCCCAGTGGACTGAAGTCTGTAATATCAACTTCAAAGTGATTTTGTCTCCTCACTTTTCTTGCTTCCAACGCTATCTGATGTACTTGACAGGGCACCAGGATGTTGAGGTGTTCCATCGCAAAATGATGGAAGCAGTAGTGGGCCAGAATATTTCCTTGCCCTGCCTTATAAAAGACATTACTAACCTCAAGATTGTCAGTATTCAATGGAACAAGATGGGCAACGAAACAAAAAAGATGGCACTCTATGCCCCAGGTTTCGGGTGCAACATGTTTAATAATGATGCCAAGCTCCAGATTGAGAAGGATGGCGCAAATGTACCGAAGGGCTCCTACCTACAGCTTCATGGGGTGAACAAGAGGGACAGTGGCACCTACGTTTGTGAAATTGCAACTTTTCCTCAGGGATCCTATAGAAAAGAAACAGAAATAAAGATCAAAGGTAAGAAGAAATCAAGCACATGCAAAGAGGCACTACACACCTCACACATTCACATGATTTAATATGTGCATAAAGATATAACCCTCCAATCAGAACACACACTATGACTGCAATAAGTATCTTTTTGTCCACTGCATGTATTTCATGTTACTCCTGGTTGCATCAGAGTGCTGCTCCTCTGCCAATCTCAGCAGATATTTACTTCTGAGCAAATGTATGTGATAATTGCAAGAACACATCTAAGGGCTGTGTTTGCCATGAGACACTCTTGTCTTTCCTCTGTTTTCCGAGCGTTGTGTAATTGTGCAGTGAGGAAAAAACAACAACAACAACAAAAACAGCCTTACCTTCTTTTCATCTGTATGTGACCTGAATAAGGGTTAACAGAGGCAGAAAACAATTACACAAGATGTCACTGATGTGCGCTGCATATGAAAATA
Organism: Ostorhinchus rueppellii; assembly: GCA_030068375.1. NCBI lineage: Eukaryota > Metazoa > Chordata > Actinopteri > Kurtiformes > Apogonidae > Ostorhinchus > Ostorhinchus rueppellii. The sequence continues at coordinate 21,898,270 of JAQQZY010000007.1, read as the reverse complement.
CAGCGGCGTGGCCTACAGATAAAATCAACTGCTCTTCCTCTGTTTTCCCATCACGGCAGATGTTTTACCTTTTGCATTCAGTGCTGATGATGAAACTTAATCACATTTCCCCCCCCTCTCTCTCTTTCTCTCTTTCTCTCTGTGTCTCTTTTAGATGTTGATGAAATTAAATGTGACATGAATAGCACTATTGAGGTCGAATCTGGAGAAAATGTGACCATTCACTGCACAGTGTTCCAAAATGCTCAGTACAGATGGACCAAGGTACAGAAAACTACCTGAATAATACCTCATCAGCTCATCACAGCTCTTTCAATGCATGGATTCTCAGTTTATTCCAGGAGGGTCAAGATGATTTCATTAAGTCTGACACCAAAACCTACATTACAAAAACATCTTTGAGAATATAACGGCCTTTATGTGCTATGTAATCTTGCTTTGCCCTAGAACAAGAAACTGATATCAGACAATCAGTCTCTAGAGCTGCTGTGGGTTACTGACGCTAATGTGGGGGTTTATACACTGACTGTCAACACAGGAAACCAAAGTCTACATACAGAGTTTATCATCCTAGTGCGAACAGAAACCACAAGCTTAAAGACAGGTGAGCCTCTTCATTCTTTTTTTTTTTTTTTTTTACTGCTATTTCTCTTTGTGTCATACTCAATTTCAGCATTTCCTCAGGGCAGGATTAGCAATCTAGCAGAGGGCCCAAGAGACTGAATGACTTAATAAACTGCACTGGACCAGAGAGCTGATACTTGACTTTTGTTATTATAGTGTAGCTCAGTCAATTTTAATTTTTAATTAGGTGAAAGGAAAAGGAGAGATTCAAAGGATTCTGAAGCTGCCAGCCATGTTATGAGAGCACACCAGTAACTGTGAAGAAATTACAAAACTTGGAAAATAAAGTGAAACTCTCAATTATTTGCTTCAAATCAATTGCCCTGTGGGATTAGGGTGAATACTGAACCAAGCTGAAGTTAAACAGTTCACAGTTTTAAAACAACACTGCATGTTGTCTGCCCACACTAGTTATTGAGTTTAGCAATGAGCTACATCTGAGAAGGAAATGAAAATTTGAGTTTGCACTTAAAAAAAAAAACAAAAAAAAAAACACAACACACACAGTCACCAGAAGTCACATCCTGCACTTCTTCATTATCTGTGCTCACATCAAAACAACATAGGCACTCAGCAGAGCTTAAAGGACAGGTCTGAATCGCGTCATGGAGGGAGAGCACAGTCTGTTGGACAGATTGGAGTACTGCAGCCCAAACTACTTGAAATGTAAACGGCGTATCTCGGAGTGTAATGCAATCAGATACGGACACTGCAATTAATATTTACAATGAGAACATGTACTGTTTTGTTTAAAAGAGAAGGCCGATGTGTATTTTGTAGTGGTGTCTTAAATTGCTTTGTGATTGTTCCAGTGGATCACATTTACGTCACCTGTAGATTTACAGAGAAAGCCATAGTTTGGTCTGATTTTCATCTCATGTTTGCGTCTTACAGGGGGTGAGACCAGGAAAAATACATGAAGCAAATGGTATAAACGGACACGGAGAATTAAGTGTACTTATTAATTATGAATCCATAAACCCTGCTGTTGAATTTGCAATTCATACCTACACACTTGCAATGTTGAACATCAGATCAGAATCTGTTTCCATGAGTCACTGTCCAGGTCCTTGAATAACCCATTTGCTTTATTTTATCTATTGATTATGCAAAGAGTTCTTATAAATGCCAACTCGTCCATGTTTTAATGATGTACTACTGTGTACTGGGTATTTAAAAGTTTCCTACTGCATCACTTATAGTTATTTCTTTAAATCCAACTTTCCAAAAGCTCAGTAGTCAGATTGTAGATAACATGCAGAATTACTGAATAGGTAAAAGAAAGTGGATCCATTCGAGCAGGTTTTTAAGTCAGTGCTTTCTTTTCTGTTTGTAGATATGTGAGGAAAGCAGTGACAGTATTCCTCAAAACATGTTTATTCTTGTGCTACTATTTTCAGGTCTTGTGACACCACAGTTTAATGTCACTGGAGGTCCCGGAACCACCTCTAATGTTCCAATCACAACTGGAGAGCAAAACATCTCTGGCAGAAATCATACACAAAGCAGTCCCACATCATTCCCCATCACATACACTGAACCTCAGCATTCACAAAATGTCACCTATCCTGCAATTATCACCACACGTATTACGAACACAACCCTCATTTCCAACCAATCTGCAACCACAGATGTCTCTGCGACGTTAATTTATGGCAGTACAGTGAACAACACAACACAGAAAATGACTGGTGATGAGACAAGGTCCACAGTAAATGCAGCGCATCCAGAAAACAGTAGCTTAACAACGTTGGAGGAGCTCAGCACTCTGGGAAACAACAGGGAAAATCCTGATGTAACACCCACACTGAGGGCAGGAAACTCAACATTCATCCACAAAGGTAATAATTAATACATCACAATAAAATGGACACTTTATTCATGTTCAAAAACACAATTTCAAGAATACACTTAAAAAATGATACTTGACTTGACCCATTTACACATATTTGTTTGCCTTAAAATGTCTCTTAACCCTTAAAGACCCAGTACACCTTTTATGGCAGCTCCCAAATGAATGTTTTCTCTGTTATCAACTTTTCTTACACTGTAAAAAGTAAAACACTGAATTAACTTTAAAAACAAATTCTTCAACAGGTTATTAATATTAGTATAATTATTTTGAATGTAATTTAATTTAATTTAACTTTTTTTTTTTTAATTTGTGACCAATTGAAGAAAATTTTTTAAAGTTGATTCAAGTTTTACTTTTTACAGTGTAGATGATTTATCACCATTTATTCTAATATTGTGCTGTTTTGTATTTTTAAGGGGAAATCAGATGTTTTCCTGTATTTAATTCACTGATCATGTAGATGTCCATAAAAGCTCTAAAGTTAAGGTTTATATAAGAAAAAACGAGAAAACTAAAAAAAAAAAAAAAGAAAAAGTAACTTTTTCAGTAAAATGTATCATTAACTGAACATAAATTAAGTATTTCCATTCACTGTCATTTATTAAACTCCATGGGTCTTACTGGTGAATCAGTATTGTAAAAGATGACGAGGTTTCCATGGTAACTACGGTGCCTCTGAACGTCCAAATGGGTCATATCTGATGATCATGAAAAGTTAACAAACTGCATTTTACACCAATTATTTACATGTACTGATAGAATTAGTGGATCAACAGGTATTTAAGTTTTTATATCAGTAAATGTTTTTGATCACCAGTGGATGTTTGGCTTTTTATGGGTTAAATTTAATGTGTACATATTGTTTGGGGCATCATATTGGTTTCAAGGTTGAGGCTATCCACAATGCCAAAATGCCCAATAAAATATTTTGAAATCAGCAAAAACAAAAAAAAACAGCAGAGCTAAATGCTCAACGGACAGTGCAAGTAGAAGAAAAAAATAGCCGTAGAGTCTTTGCCTTCACCATCTGCATCTTCATCACATGTTTGAGAATTTACAGATACAAGTTATCGCATCCTCAGGCTGGAAGCTGTCTAAAGGTAGAAAACTCATTAAAATGAGTGTCAAGTCGAACTGCAACGGAGGGGGAGGTTTGCAAGACACACTTTTATTGCCTCAAGGTATAAAGTTTCCCATTGTGTCTTTTATGTATGAACATTATTTGTTGGAATCTGCTGGGTCTCACCTAAATAAACTGATCAATGTCCCAGAAACAGATGTGTCGTGGTTGTTCTCCCTCAAAAATTACAGACAACTTTTTTTTCCCCCTCTGCTCCTAAGATGACCCTGGTGGACGAAGCCATCTGTTGTTGATGTTAATCATCGTTGCAGTGTTGGTATTGATCGCTGTGGCTGGCTTTCTCTACTGGAGAAAAATTATAAAGCAGAGGTAAAATTCTCCCAATCTAACATGCACACCATTATTTCTACTCTCCTTTTCCTTTTCAGATTTACCTAGTGCACGCAGATATAATGCACTATGGAAGAGAAAACACTGGCACTTTTCTGAATTTCCTATAAATATGCATGGTTGATAATATCTGTCTATCAATACCATGAGTCCTTACTTGTTCATGCTGTTTTCTTTGTAGGATGGATCTACCACCTCCCTTTAAACCCCCTCCTCCTCCAGTCAAGTACGCAGCTGCAAGGACCACAACGCAGCATTTTCCCACTTCAAGGTGTAACTCAGTAACAGAACTTAGTGATTTTAGGCACATTTATTAATATGTAATCATGAACGTGTGGCAGTTAATCAATGACATGCGGTAAATTGAGGAAAAAGCTTATCTCAGGCAGTTGCGCAGATGCAGGCTGTGCATATAAGTGAGGTGAAAAGGAGGGAAATAGCTATTGAGTACATATTTTATATTTTTAGTTTGCTTTTCTTTCACTTAAAAAATGCATATTCTGTGAAATCTTGCGTTGAAGGCAATAAAGTTGATTATAAAATCTGTAGCGTTTGAGAATAAAAACGGATTAATGTGACTCTGCTTTTTTCAGGTGCTGGTGTTATCTACTTTTTCTTTTTACAGGCATTTCTTATGACAGCCATTTACGTTTTTGTTAGTATTTTTATGTTAGTATTTTATGGTGTAATGATCAATCAATGAATCTGTACAAAGGCGAAAATATTTACAACTAGAAAAGCACTCAGAGAGCGCAGACCTCCGCCAAGCTTATTGTGACTCCCATCCAACAGTCGTACTTTTTAATGTTACATATACCCTGTCATTGAATCAAATGTATCAGTTGAATCAAATGTATCATTTATAGACAATACCTGTAATCTGATTACAGTAG
>JAQQZY010000007.1:21815833-21833134 GCA_030068375.1 Ostorhinchus rueppellii | reverse complement strand
TGCTGTAGCCAATGACAGGTGGACTTGGCCTTGTGTTTGGGGTCATTGTCATGTTGGAACATCCAAGGCCATCCCATATACATTCAGTCAGGGTATGTAAACTTATGAGCAGAACTGTATGTCAAAGATGTAAAAGCTACATTAAAATGACTGGATAAATAAATACATCCCTAAAATAATTACAAAAAACTACATATATAATAATAATATTAAATAACAATAAATGATCTGTGTCACATTACATAAAAGGCTGCTATAAACCTTGACAAATACATGTATTAGAATGTGCATATGATGTAATTCAACATCAGAGCTGTCTCACCTGGGTCATGCTCCGTTCTCTGAACTGTCTCGAGAGTGCAGAAGTTGGAAGTTGAGGTTTGGTGTCATTAAAACTTGAGGTCCGGCGGAAGTTTGGATTCCTGTGGTAGGAGTTTTCACCTCCTACAACTCTTCCTCCTGCTCTGAGACTTGCCAACCCACTCCTCTCTACCATCTCCACCCAGTCTGCAGTGCGGTCACGCCACTTTGCGCTACCTCTACTTGTGTGGCCGGAAACAGGTGGACCCAAGACCACCTCCACTCTGGGACTCAGTCTGTCTGGTGTGGTCACAGAAGCTGGCGATGAGAGCTCAGAAAAAGGAGCGGCTATGCGAAAATGGTTGGAGTTGGGGTCGTCTTGGAGACCTAGCGTTAGTGCAGAATGAGTAAATCCAATAGGTGAGGAAGTAGGAGACTGGGTAGGAGAAACGGACGTCTCTACTAAGGTGTCATGGACTGGGCTTGAAGACACATGGTAGAGCTGTGTCGCCTCCTTTAAGCCCTTCTTCTTCATTTCCTTTAATTGCTGCTGAGCCAAACGGTACCTAGAGAATATTAAAAAGACGAGTTAATGATCAAGTGGGTTTGAGAACAGCTTTCTATGTTTGACTAAAGTGAAATTCGTACCCAAATATGGGAGGAAGCATCTTCTGACCGTTGGGAGACAGCCTTTCTGGGTCCTGTGATAGAGGTATAACCATGGTCTGTGTAAGGGGCTGACCACCCAGGGGAGGCCTGTCTTTCATACCCGGGCCTCCAGGTGCAGCATGGCTCTCAGACAAACTGGGTCTCTGGAGGCTGTTCCCACAAATAGAGGCTTCATCAGACAACTTCCTCCCACCAGGGGAATGCATGGAGCCTCTACGAACAGAGCTGCACGGTGGGGCCTGGCAAAACTTTCTCCACACCGTTATAATGACCGTAGCCAAAATCACAGCCAGGCAAAGGGAAATGCCAGCCACAACTACCACATTACCGCCTAAAGGTGCAGCACCGACTGGCACAGGTGGAAGGGAAGGAGAAGGAGCAGGTGACTCTGGGGAAGAGACAGTAAAGTAGTTTAAGGTGCAGAAAACAAAAACAATCCTGAAAATAAGATGGAAATAAGGAGTCAGTCACAACAAACCCCGCCCCTCGCATGTATTGTAGCTTATTTTGGCATCAGTCCAGCTGATGTCATCATGTCTGTGCGTATGCTCATGTCAGCGAATCAACTGCCTCTATATATGTGTCAAGTTTAAAGTAAATTGAAACAAAATGGATGTTTTTATAGACGTGTGAAATTCAGTCCCTTATAAGTAAATGGGGAAAAAATTTAACTTTGACCTACTTTTCCCAAAATGTAATGACTTCTGTTCTGGCTCACTGGCAATCTATAAAACCAGTTTGGTATGAGTTTAACCAACAGTTAAAGTGTTAAAAAACAAACAAACTGAACCAAAACCAATACCCCTTGCTTGTCCTTCAGGGGGGCAGGGTAAGAAGTTCTAAAGTGGAACCATTCCACCACATGAGCCATTAAATGAATTTATTTTTTTTATTTTGTCACTAAAATGTGCCCATTACTAAATGTTGCTTGCATGAATGTAATAGGTTTATTTTCCTGTTACTTTCACAGTTGTAAACTCAGATAAAGAGCAACAGGACGGAGTAACAGTAACAGTAGTTTAATGAAATGTATTGGTTTATTAGAATCTAAAAAGACTTTTTAGAAAAACTGTTTTCCAGACAGTTTTCAGTGCTCATTCCTGTTATTATTATTTTTATTTATTTATTTATTTATTTTACATTTTTTAATTAAATCCTCATTTTTAAAGTTAGCGTAGCTCACCATTTGGCGAATATTTAATTCAATCATAAATTCGTACTTCTTCATTGATCGGTAACACAAATAAAAATCTTTTTTTTAATTTACTATAATCAGTCATTTCTACACATGAACAACATTTATTTTTTCATGTAAACTCTTTTATGGAAGTAGCAACATTTTTTAAACACGCTTTTTAAATGGCACATGAATTATGGTAACAATCCCGTTTTATATTTTGACCAAATTTTAAATAGTTATAAGTACGCTTGGTAATGCATTAGTGTTGAAAAAACTTTTTAGAAAATGAAGTTTATTTTGAAAGAGTTTAAACTAACAATACATATTCACATAGAACTACAGAGCGGAAATGCACAGTGAATATAAATAAAAAAAGAAGATACAACAGATCAAGTCAACTGACCGACACAGTCCTCCAGTGAACAGAGGGATTGTTCTTTGACCATGCCAGTGCACTGCAGCCCTCCTACACCCGAGGGCAGCAAACACTCACGGATTCTTTCTCTCACGCCTTCTCCACAACTCACACTGCACACACTCCAAGGCTGCCACGGACCCCATGACTCTGCAGATGGGGAAAAAAAAAAGTATAAACAACCCAAATTCAAGAAAAATGAGTACCATTTCATTCTGACTTGTTATTTGTCCGTACCATTTGCTACCACAGTTCCTTCCTAACAACACTATAATATGCATGTGTTGCAGTGAAAAGGCCAAAGGCAAAACAAGAGATTAAATGCAGTTCTGGTCACTTGACACAGATAACACAGGGTTGGAGAGAAGCAGAACAAATCGGAGCTCTCTGCACGGAACAGAAACATACACAGCATTCATATCATATGACATCAGCAAGTTAATGCTATATTCTTCAAATGGATCAAAAGCAGCCATTTCTAGTTTGACACAGCCACAGGACGAATGTAGAAAGGTCAATTTAGTGAAATATGAGAGTGTCACAGTTGCAGATTTTCTTCGTGTATCACAATAACTGAGGCCCTTGAAATTAATTTCCACTAATCTGGGAAACAGCCTTATCTCTACATATGAGTTAAACATTGTTATTTGTTCTGAATGGCTTATCTGTCTATGGAGTATAGAGGATAAACAATAATTAGCTTGGTAATTTAATTCTCTGTGTATTCCGGTTTTTTGGTTTGTCTTTCAGCAGAATTATGCAAAAACTACTGTTACAGCAGATTTTCATGAAACTTGATGCAAAGGTAGAGAATGTGCAGCGTAGGCATTATAGTGTTGTAGTTTGTTATGATGGCTATTTTATAATCTGTGGTCCTATACTGAGTTTGCACAAATTCTTAAAAAAAAATATGCAAGATCATTTATTTATTATTGCTTTTCTGGGGCTGCTAAATGAGAGGCATAAAAAGACTACTCAAATACTCTTCCCAGTTGTCAAATGTTTCAGTTTCTGTGTGATAAACCTCACCTGAACTCCTATGAACAACCAAACAAGTCTGTGCTGGACTTGGGGAGCGGCTGAAGTTGAAAACAAACCGAAAGCAGTATTTATTCCTTCCGGGGTAAAATACAGAACAGTTAAATTCGGTCTCATTTTCTCCCTGAGTCAGCCAGTTGAATGCCAGTGGAGGAGAAGAGGGCTCTTCTGATCCAAACCCCATCAGTGCCGTTCCTCCTGTCCCCATCCCGGAAGAAACCGCTACACCCCTTCCAACCCCGGTATCCTTATAGAGGAGTACTTTCCCATTTACGTGAGCACACGGTGGAGTTGTGAGTTTGACAGTCATTGTCCCTTCACACCCACTCCTGTAAGCATTTGCATTTTCCACTGACAGTTTATAAGAGAAGATGCGAGACAAGTACAGAGGGCCAGAGCTTTTCACTTCTTGAGTTATGTGAGGAGACCTCAAAGCCACTCGTATGAAGTCTCTATCTGTGAAGGGAAACGCACAGGGCAGCTCAAGAGTCTGGGAACGGAGGGGTTTGATTGGATGTCGTGTGCGGGTTCGGACCTTGTCGATGTTGTTTCGTCCAATCTGGTTATACTCCATGAAGCTAACCTCTAGGAAGAGAGCAGAATCTAGGCCGCTAGAGCAAGCCTGGAAGTGCTCATTGGTAGATATTCCAACCTGGGGAGAAAGAGAGAGACTGTCACCACTCTGCCGCACAATAAAACAGTTTAATGGTCAAAGTGTGAGATCTCAATCGTCTTGCCTGAAAGGACCCAGAGTGGTTTCCAGCCCTCTCCACAGCAATATGAAAAGTTGGCCATTGAACCTGCAGTTCTGAACTCCACCACTGGGCGATGCTCTCCACACCCCCACTGTTTGTCCCATTAACATGAGGAAGAGTGGTGATGCTGGTCTGCCTCAGCAGGAACCGGAACGTTCCAGCATAGAGGAAGCAAGAACAGTTGAACTCCACCCTGCCTGTCCATAGGTCATTAGAAAGAATCCTGGTGAGTAGGGTGGAGTTGGTTTCCATGTTAACCAGAGAGAGGCTCCTCTGAAGGATGGTACTGTTGTTGGGTTTCACACTGAAGTCCACAAACACACTGGCGTTGCTAAGGGCGATGTAAAAGGAGGGCCAGATACTGAGCCCTGCCAAAGCTGCAGGAAAGGATGCACAGAGGTGAGACAGAGCAGAGACAAGGATTAATGTCCAAATGTATGGAGTGGTGACAGTTCTCTGAGAGTTCAGTTTATTTCACATCAGTTATTCATTCATTCATCTTCTGAACCTGATTTATCTTCACTAGAGTCACAGGGGTCACTGGAGCCTATCCCAGCTAAGGGTGGGGTACACCCTGGACATGTTTCCAGTTCATCACAGGGCTGACAAATGGAGACAAACAATCATTCTCATATTCACACCTATGGGTAATTTAGATGAACCTATCAGTGCATGTCTTTGGATGGTGGGAGGAAGTCAAAACAGTCAGTTTACTCAAAAAAAAAAAAAAAAAGTTAAAACAGAACAATGCAAGATACGAAGGACATTTGTGAAACGCAACACCCAGATGGGTTATTCAGAGGCTGAAAGTAAGGGCCCAGACCCCAGTAAAATAACGTTAAAATACAGGGCTACACATTCAGTTCCTGTGCATTTCAAATTAAAAATAAAATATTATTCATGTATTTAAATAATGATCTGGAAAATAAATGAGAAGAACCAGATCCATCAGTTTTAGCAAATCTGTGAAAAGTTATTTATGTTTTGGACAAGACTTTGGCATTTTTAGATGGACTGAAAGAGGTCATATTTTGCTAAACCCACTTTTATTAGTCTTTGGTTCATTTTTTATTTGTGTATTTGGGACCTGGATAGTTTGAGAAGTTTGAATTTGAACCCTCCAGGTGCTGGAAAGCTATCTTGCTATTCATTTAGGCAAAAATTGGAGTGGATTTCTTCAATTTGTTCTTAATTTTTTGTGTCTATTACTAGTTACGTCATGACATTTGCACATGTAAGGCCCAGACTTCCAATGAACATTTCTCTGAGTACGACATAATAGTTCATCAGCAGCAGCAGGTGAAGTAAAAACTGAAAATATGTCCAAACTTTAAGCTGATTACCTAAATGTTCAATTGTTGGTTTTATTAACAAAGTCAAGTGGTTGAAGGGGACAGAGCAGCCCAGTCAATAACACTGGAGGGGGCGGAGTCATGTGCATTTAAAGGGCCAGCGCTCAAAACGACCTTTCTGGTGTCATTACTCAGAAACAGGGTTGAAGATGGACCTGTGGAGTTGAATCAATGATGAATTCAGACCCAAGCAGAGCATTTACAGTTTATGTAGACCACAGGGACATGTTTGAAAATGCATAATTCCATTTAAAAAAGCTAAATATCACTCTTTTAAATAATATGAAAATACATGGTTCCATTCAATACTTGTGCATTTCATATAAAAATATATTATGTATTGAAATAATAATCTGAAAAATAAATGGGAAGAACCAGATGCATCGGTTTTAGTAAATCTACGGAAAGTTATTTATGTTTTGGACAAGACTTTTATAGAGGCATTTATAGATGGACTTAAGTAACAATTATCCTTTATCCCTCCTCACCGCTGACTTTAGCAGTTATTCAGGAAAAAAAATAAAATCCGTCTTGCTGTGTAGTATAGCTTTTGACAACATAATTGTTCACAACACCAAAATTCCATGTACAATTCAATTACAATAAATTATATTTACTGATATTTTTCAGCTCAAAGTGATACTTGAACATTAAATTATACGTATTAGTATAATTTCAGCGACCACTCTGCCACAAATGATTCATTCACATTAAACTAAAATCATCTCAGAGCCTATAACACAGGCATTGTGCATCCATTAAAACAACTGAAACAGCATGCAATAACATTTAAGCTTATTTCATACACACAAGAAGGAACGTTAGATAATATAAGCGAGCAGTTGTTGACTTCTTAGCTGCATCTATGAATAAAAAAAATGCTGTTATAACATCCTTACAAAGAAACTACTGAAAGCAAATAGATATGGGGAGAGGAAGACAGTGGCCTCTGCTACCGAGTTCCACTCCCCAGCTTTTGGTCAGCTTCCTTTTCCGATTTGAATACAGGCACATAGTCATGTACAGATCTGAAAATCAGACTGCATCAAATGAAAGTTTACATTTGGCATCACAAGCTGTAACGTCCTACAAGTTTGTAATTTTTCAGTCATAGTTAGTTTATTCAGGTAACAGGTTTGGTGACACTCACCATATCCCATGAGCACCAGCAGGAAAAGCAACAGCAAAACAGCCTGTGGCATTCCGATGTTTGTACCTCTGTTTTCTCCTACAATGCATGACCTTCCTCTTCTGCCATCATTGACCGCTGCAAATCAGTGAAAGATAAAAGCAAAATCAGTTATTACAAAAAAAGAAAGAAAGAAATGACTAATGAGGAAGGTTTATTGGGACATAAGAGAAGCTGGAGCTGCTTACATTCATGTGAGGTTTGAAAAACAGGAAAGCTAAAACTGTGGCAGTGTGAATTTTCTGCATTTACAAAGGCGTCTTCCTCTTCCTTCCATCTTCACAATGGGTATGCAGAACAGACGTCACACACAAGTGTAGTAGCTCTAGGAGGTCTTTGCCCATGACAAATATCCATGAGGGAGTGCCAGATTGGGGTTGTTTTCCAGTAAAGGTTTGCATTAGTTGAGTTTGTGCAGAACAGAGTTTATTCTTGAACATAAAACCATCACAATGGGCCTCTTCCACTACACATATTTTATAGACATTTGGGATTTTAGGCAATCAAATACTAGATTTTGCATGTAGTCTCATCAAACTTTCACTTACTTGTGCTTTCCAGTAGCAATACATGACCTTGAACTCATCACATAATTGGATCATGAAGTGGACTCATGACCATAGAGTCAAAACTGAAAGAAAAAAGATGCTTCACCATATGATCAGTTGGAGTAAACGATCATGTGTATCATCCGTCTGTCAAATGTGTGTGAAACCTGTGAGGTATTCTCAAACGTTTCATTTCCATTCATTTGAACCTGAATCTAAAAGTTCCTAGTTTCTCACACCTCCATCCCACTCTTCCTTCTATGTCTGGAAAATGAAAGTCTGTGGACTCACCCTTCTGTACACTCAGCGCACCATTATTCCACTCCACCTTTTCAACTGAACACCGCAGGAAAAGACGACGGGGAAATAACACAGTGGATGATACACGTCGGTGACAGTCCGTGGGATCGGTGTGACGAACGCAGAGCCAGCCGCGGGAGCGCGCCGCGCTGTGGAAGACGCGTGAACGTGCATGTTGGGGAATATAGGATTCCTCAGTGGGATTCTTCATTGCAAAGAGTCCAGATCTGTCCACACCAGGGGCGGATCTACAAGGGACGATGGAGGGTAGCACATGGGATGTTTCCCCCCTCATGGAGCTAAACTTCTATTTTTAGTGGAATATACAGGGTTATAATACTTTAATTCATTTCCAAAGAGAGAAATGTTTTGCTTGGAGACAGATCCTGTGCCTACACTGTAAAATGTAAAAAAAAAAAAAAAAAAAAATGTGTTAAATTATATTTAATGTAATTTACTTTGGTTCACTCAACTAATTTTTTTTTATGTGTGACCGATTGAAGAAAAATTTTAAAGTTGATTCAATGTTTTACTTTTTAGTGTACACATCTGACAATACATAGCAATATATAATATAAATATAATAGTTTTGTGGATTTTTTTTTTTTTTTTTTGCCAAGTATATGGAAATTCTGTTTTGCTATTTCATGTAAAGTTTAATAGATCTTCCTTTTTGTCACATTATTGTTACTTATACTTTTCTGGTATGTCAATATGGGTGTGTACGCTGTAAAAAGTAATCAACTTAAATATTTTTTCTTCAATAGGTCACACATGAAAAAAAAATAGTTGAGTGAACCAAATGAAATTACATTTAATGTAATTTCATTTGGTTCACTCAACTATTTTTTTTTTTTATGTGTGACTTACAGTATTGAAGAAAAATGTGTAAGTTGATGCAATGTTTTACTTTTTACAGCGTATGTATGTGTATGTGAGGGTGATAAGTGTGGTTAATTACTCAGAAGAAATCTAAGGGACTTGATTTTTCATATAATACGCTAAAAGAAAGCTAAAACACTGTTGTGGGAGAAGGGGTGGGATTAAATAAATTATACTTCCTCCCACGCCTTTTTTGAATATGCAAATGAAGTCATTTGCTTCCATGTATGTGTATGCTATTTTATTTTTTCCAAGGACTGAGTAAGATTACTTTGTTTTGTTGCATATTCTAAATAAACTAAATTTTAAAAAAAGAAAAGAAAAGAAAAAAACTGCCAACTTTCTCAAAAACAGCTAACAATTTGACATTTTAATCATGAAAAAAAAATGCTTAAATGATTTTATTAGGGTATCAGGATGTTTACTTTCAAAAGTAGGGGTCAAACTACAGCAGAAAAACAACTGAAGATCACACCAATGAAATACTCGTGGCAGTTTAAGCAATAGACCACATTATGTATTGGAATTATTCAGAAAGGTTCCGTTCGCTCAGGCACCTGGGCCATCAAAGAGCTTTTCCAAAATTGCCTGAGGAAAGTGACTAAAGGGATAAACTGAGATGAAAGCGAAGGGGATGTAAAATTATTGCATTTTAATAGAAACGTACAACAAAATTATAAAAAGAATAGGCAAAATAGGATTATATACCTTTACAGGCTCTGCCAGAATGCAGGGTAGTAATTAAAGCATTGTTTAGTCTGCAGTCAGGAGGTAAGCTGCAGGACTATTCATTTCACACAATCAGATTACCTGCCCCTCCATGAGTTGACTGACAAGTTATTCTTTTATAATCCCCTGAAGAAAACAAATAGAACTGAGACTTGAACTGATGACACGCAACCATTCAGGATAGGGATTCTATTAAAGTGCACCATTGAGTAACTCAGTCCATCTCAACATGCAGGAACAAGACCTATTTTGTAGAAATGCTCACCAAAAGTTCAATGTCGTGCATGAATCTGTAATTGCTGCGATCGGACCTGCATCAGTTCAGTCCCACAGATTTCCTGAACCAATTGGGTCCATCTACTACTAATAAGCGAACCACATGGCAGGCTAATCTAATCAGCTGCAGAGCTCTGTGGGCCTTCATTTTCCACTGGGACAGAGCCAGCAAAAAACAGGAAGCACTTTCTGAGATGAAACACCGTTTAGCCCTCAGCTGCATTCACAATGTGAACAAAGAACTTTGCTATTCTGTGTTAAAAGCCTCAGGGGACACAGAGGTTTAAAAAAAAAAAAAAGATTAACCCTTAACATTTAGACATGTCGCTTCTTAAACCAGGTGATAATTTACAATTTACTCATCTTTCACACATTCATCACTACTTTTCTTACATTCCTTATGACATGGTGTAAGTCTATGAGGTAAACCGATATCATTAACCTTAAGGAAACCTCTCTTAAAAGTTTCACTGACTGACATTGAAGTGCTTTCCTGAGCTTCAATAACACAACTTGGCACATGGAATGAAACACCTCCGTGACATTTGTCAGTATGTTCAATAATTTATACACTGGGAAACAGGAATGAAAGCAGATCAGGTAGTTTATTTACAGTATCGTGGTCTTGTCTTGCTAGAAAAAGCTGTTACATTTACAGAGAGTGTGATTGGACAGTGGACATGAGGCGAGAGTTGATAGACACTCTTGATATGACTGTTAAAGTTATCTCCTCCAGATTCAGTGCAAGGGCAGTCTCAATTCCACAACCTGACAGGTGAGGTGTAATACGGTAGACAAACTCAGCAGATATTTTGCCTGCTGTAAACTAGTACACAGACATGAAAAGATTGTTTTGATGCAACAGTCTATTCTCAGAGACATTAACGTTTTGTTAATGACACATTTAAACAGGTTAGAAGAGATTTGGGTAAAATCTTAAACCTTCAACAGAGTCATCTCTACACAAGTGGCCCATCTTCTCAGCCAGCAGCAACCTGAAGAAGAGGATAAGAATCACAAAGAATTAAGAAAGAGGATACATATGACATCAAACATGAATAAATAAAAACTGAAATTTGAAAACATACTATATTTCAAATCCAACAGGCTCACATGATATGTTCAATTGATCAATACCGCAATAGATGCGATTAACTTACCGTTCTTTTGACAGAAGTACGGACAGTCCCAGAAGCTTTGCAAACTCTTCTGCTGTCAATGAACCCTTCTCTGATACCTGTATAAGTGGAAAATGAGAAAGATACAGAGCAATAAGATGTGGAACAAGGTCCAAATGACTAATTTAGAGTCACATCATGATGGTAACTCATCACTAAATGTTTTTCCGAAGATATTCATCCCAGACAGGATAACAATGTTGTTTAGGCAGTGTAAGGCATGGCTCTGTTATTGCAGCACAGTGTTTGTAATGGTACAGCTTACATTGTCCAGTGCCGAGGCTATCATTTCCTCTTCGCTGTGAGACTGCAGCTGGACCACCATCACACCGCTGTCAAACACACGTAGCCTACAAAGAGGACAAGACAGATGAGGGAAATGGGTGTGTAGTTGTGTTTCTCCGCATGTAAGATAGAGGTCAGATGAAGTGCTTTATACTGAACGGATTTATTTTTTTATTAAAATAATGCAAGCTAGCTAAAGAAATAAATCTTGGGGCACTAGGACCAATGAGGTAGCCAGATGGACTCGTGTTTCTTTTGAAACCCTGGAAGTGACAGGAAATGACGGGTAGGGAAGGTTGAACACCACTTCCAACAACAGGAAGCCAGGCAGGAAGACCCGACTGATTCTTCTGTGAAGCAGGCGCCAACTGTGCTCTGTATTCCCTCAATAAAAACATAAGCTGCTCTACATGCAAGTGAATGGATATGCAAGGAAGTACTGGCATATTAAACACAAACACAGCTTAAATTTACCTCAGTGGGAGCTTCAGCGACTCAAACATCTTGCATGCGTTTACCAAATCTTCTGGAGATAATAACTGTGGAATCGGAGAACAAATAACCCCAGTGTCTGACAGGACAATAACATTTACAGCATGTGTTCTTTAAAAAAAAAGTGCTATAATCATGCTCATTCAACTTTGATCTTTACATTTCTTCAGTTATTTTGGATGCGTTTTCAAATGAGTGTTACCTCCATTCCTCTAGCTCGGTTGACAAGACAGTACACCTCAGTCAGAGCCATCATACCTCCACGCTCCTGAGGGAGACACCGGTGAGTGGCAAATGATAGAAAAGCTGATGTAAAGCTGCACTGTGTAAAGTAATTCTAAACAAGTCCAACCGTCCAATCACAGAAGGAAAGCTATGGTGGCACTAGACATGATAAAACAGGAAAATCCCTCACGAGAACTTCTGTCATTTGTCCTTTCTACACTACTGTGGAAACATGGCAGCACAACATGCACTTACTCCCTCTGTGGATTTTTATTTTCACTTGAGTACAGTATTAATTAAAATGTAATTTGGAATACTGTAACTCATTTCTGCCCACAGATCCCTTTAACTCCTACACACTGCACCTTTGCAATAAAAGAGTCACAACACAGGTACAATTTTGTTTTACATTATCATAAAATTAAATCACAAAAGTTCAAACCTACCTCTAGGGGAGCCTGCAGCATGTCTCCCAGTTGCTTAGCCAGCTGCATATGGTAATGTGTACCTGAGCCATGTGTTTCCCTGGTAACAGGGTTCGCAATACCCATGCTCAGAAGGTAAGACTTAAACCTGATGGTCTAGAAAAAAGAAAAATATGATGAATAGAAAGTAAATTATTTGGAAATCAAATTTTAACACCAGCTTTTAACACCATCATTATGTTACTGTGACAAAATTTTAAAGCAGTGGAATATTAAAGTAATGACCATCAGTTACATTAAATGGATCATAATCTATACTGTTTAGAACCTTTTCTCCTGATAACACAGTTCAAGTTCTCACCTCATCCTCTGTTATGTCCCCTTGCTTGTCTTTAATCTTGTTAGCTATAGATCTGGACACCTCCACCATCTCTTTGGCCTGTTACAAGCAGACAAATACTCAGCAGTTTCCACTGCACAGCACTAAATGAGCTTAACATTGTGCGTTTCTTGTTATATAGTAGTTATGACTTCATAAAATCTAAGATGATGAAGTGAATATGGGAGCATATGAACATAGAAAGGAAAGGGTTCTTTACCTTCACCATAAGCTTGCTAAGATCCTCAAAGGCCTGAAAAAAGAGGCCAAATGAGAAACAGAGCAAAAAAATGTAAACAATTAAATAAACCACAAAATTTCATAGCTAGGGATAATTTTTAAATTCCAGACACCCCGCCTTCTTTCTTCATTTATTTTTGGCTGATGTTGAACATTCTTCTACCCCATCTCCTCCCAGTACTGAGGTTTAATGTCATACCTTTCCAGATGCAGAATATACAATATAAAGTGAAATAATGCCTGGTGGTTGCCTGACCAGTGTCACATCAGCTGTGGTCAGCTTGGGTTCATGTCAGCTGCAGTATTTTAGCTTCATGGTACCTCAGAAATGTTTTTGTCTGTTTCTTTCCTCTTCTCTTCTATCTTCCTTTCAATGCCAACAATTCCCACTGCACGTGTCCTTCCAGCCTACATGGACACAGAGGAAAGAAAAACACATATTGTGAAATACAGAGGCCGTTTAGGAGCCTCTAATAAGACTAGAGTGTGTGTGGAGAGATATGGGTGAATTTAAGTTTACAGAAAGTGTGCCAAGTATTGAAACAGAAAATGGGGAAGGAAAGGATACATCAGTATGTATATTTGGATATACATTTTAAAAGAAAAGAAAAGAAAACTACAAAAGAAGGCAGCATGAGACTCACTTAATGTAGGATTATTATTTTACATTAACGACCACTAATAAACTAATATAATACTAAGACTGCCACCTTGTGGAAGATTATGTAATTTGACAGGGGTGTTTTCTAATCATATACCAAGTTTCCTAGAGTAAGACACAGAGGCTCAACTTGCTGTTTATGACTGTTTCATTAAAGTTGAAATGATTGTGATGAAATATAAAGTGCTTTTTAGTACCTATAAAATAGAAAGTGAAGTCCATTTTACTAAACTCTTCAATGACACTTTGGATCACGCAATTACAGCTCTGTCATGGAGACATTTTCCACACATTTCCAATAGTCTAACCAAAAAAACATTTTTAAGATATTCAATGATGAAATCATAGTTGGATTAGGATAAACATCTTCTAACCTGACTGCCTGTTCCTGTGGAGATGGGTTGTGAAACTGGTGTATTCTCCCATCTCTTCTGGGTCATTTCTTCTGTTAGTCTTCTGTAAAACTGTAACACCATAACACCATGTTTAGTCAAATATTACAATAATCATATCAAGTATGAAGTATTAAAACCAGATTCTGCACAATAACATCACTGATCATTTGTGTTTAGTTATTCATACAAATTGGACTACCTCAATTTGCCCATGCTCTTTGAAGGATAGCTTGATGTAGGAGTACTTGCTGTGTTGGTATGGACCTGGCTCCTTGTTGGCAAGTGGTGGGTGCAGATGGATAACTATTTTTGCACTAGAACATAAGAGACAACACTAATTATGATTAACATAATCAGGTCTGTTTCAATTATACACAAAAATATCAGAAAATTGTCTCAAGAGATTTTACACTTTGTTCAAGGCAACATTCTGTCTTTTAGCTCTCTGTTCAGGTTAGGAAAAAGTACCCCTTAAAAAGGGAAACTATGAAGAAACCACAGGGAAAGCCACATAAGAGGGACTTCTCTTCCAGACTGTCATCAGAAATTTAGTGTTCCAGCTTACAGGTACTG
This sequence comes from Ostorhinchus rueppellii, assembly GCA_030068375.1. Lineage (NCBI taxonomy): Eukaryota > Metazoa > Chordata > Actinopteri > Kurtiformes > Apogonidae > Ostorhinchus > Ostorhinchus rueppellii. The sequence continues at coordinate 21,818,648 of JAQQZY010000007.1, read as the reverse complement.
CCTTTGTAAATCTGCTGTGTTTCTCCTTGTTCAATACTTAACACATTTGAAGTTTACTATAGCATTTGCATTAAAACTAACCTAGATAGTGTGACATGTAATAATATATTATGGAAAAGGTCGCCTCATGTGTTTTGATTTTTCATCGTATTGCCAGTAAATTATATCTGAATTTACTTTAATGTTGACATTCAAATGTTCCTTCTACGTTTACCTCTTCCCTATGCCCGCAGCCTGCTCTTCGAAGAAGATGATCTGTGACAGAGGCGTGGAAATGCAGCACTCCTACAAATATCAAGAGACATACACACTTACCACTAGCGTCAGTGAAAGTGTTGTCATGTTAGTTTATCGTTATATTCTGTTAATGCTCACTGACATGATTTTTTATGTCCCTCCAAATTAGCCGATGGGTGCTCAGTAAAACAACTCCGACATCCAGTTTAGCCTGGTTCAGTGTAAGAAAAGAAGTTTCATTAGTTCACATGTAGCATGTTTGGTTTTGTTGTTACCTTATGTTTTGGTTAAATTTAACCTCAAAATTGTCTAAACTTCCAGAACACCAGGAGAAACATGAAACTAGCGTTAAACAGCAAATTACACTTTTCCGTAATGTTATATAGTGTAGCTGCTGTGTTGCCAACGACTTATATTTTCATCTACGACAAAATTATACCTTGTCATCACCATCATACAGTCTGACACCTCGTTGTTGGATCACCAAAGTTTCGTTTATTTCCAGGAGTCCATTTGACCACGAAAAACGGTCCATTTTTACAGCTTTGACAACACTACACTACACTAACCTGCTAGGCTAGAACACTTTATGTTTACTTCCTGTACAGTGTCAAAAACCGCCTTGATAGTGCCTGCTTATAAAAAAATAATAATAAATTTTTTAAAAAGTTAAAATTACCTCAGTTAATTGATATTTCAAGTATTGATTGAAAAAATTCAAACAAAATATTAGAAATAACTACTGAAATAATGTTATTTATTCATGTTTGGTTATTTGTTGTCTTTTCTCACAGGCGGTGTTTTCGGGGTCCTTCACGACGTTGACGTGCCTAGCGCCAGCTGTCAGTGGAAGCTAGCTGCTACATTACCAAGCGCGTTCTTTTGCGATTTTTACCCCGTCTTTTTTCTTCTGTATTGACCCCCCCGGCACACGATTTAAACTACTCTTGACGGAAATTATATGCAAATAATTTTTGTATATTCAAGTCTTTTTTCCTGAAACTGTGCTCAGATTTGTGATAGCAGTAGCAGGCTAGCTTGTTGTTAGCTGCGGGTAGAAATCTGGTGCAGACAGGTTTTGCATTGCTTGCACAGCTCTTCGAATTTGGAAGTCATTGTTCACGGACGGAACAGTTGTTTTGTATATTTAAGGACTGAAAAGACCATGCGGCTTGATTACGTATCTTACAGTTTACAGCGAATAATTATTGCATCTTATAATGCTTTTGCGGCATTATGAATTTAAATAGCTAATGTTTGGTTCGTACCAAATATTGAGTCTTCATGTCATCTGAATGCGTTTAACTTTAAATTTATTCGTATAATATTCTGGAAAAAGTAATTCACAATTTGTATTCATTACCAAAAAGCTAATATTCGTTACAATCTATCATCCAACATGGATAAGAAATCATTTGACATTGTCTTGGATGAAATTAAAAAGGTAAGGGATATATTTTTCTGTATAATCTGTCTACTTTTAAAGGTGAATAGCATTTTAACAGGGTTTTGTATGTATTGTGTTTCAGTGCGTCCTAACTGATCAGCGGATCAAAGCCATAGAGCAGGTGCATGGGTATTTCTCGAGTGAGCAGGTACTGGTTCACCAGTTACACCTTCACATCATGTTTCCACTCAGTACGAGGCCCATACATAATCTGACTAAAACCACAATAAACCTGTTAAATTAGTGTTAACCAGAAAATATTCTTGTAACAGTGAATGACTTTTTATGAGGTCTGTAAATGTATGATGATAAGATTACAGACTGAGTTGGAATTTATGCTCATGCTATAAATGTAGTTGCAACAAACACAAACTAACTCATGTTTGAAATGGTTTATTACTGGGGTTTTTTTTTGTTTTTGTTTTTCAATTTTACCTTACTTCATTATTTTAAATTGTCAAACTTTATTGTACAGGTGATTGAGATACTGAAGTACTTCTCTTGGGCAGAACCTCAAATCAAAGCAGTAAAAGCTCTGCAGCATGTGAGTAATACCTTGTAAGAGACAAGTGTTTGAATGCTTATACTTTAAACTCTACTTGTATTCTTCTCAAAACAGCTAAGATAAGCCAAAGTTCAAAAGTGAAAAATAATTGAAACATCAATGTAACTAAACATTTACATATAATTGTCACATCTCACAGTCAATAAATGATTAATATATTCTTTTATACCTCTGTTGTAGAAAATGGTCGCAATCCCTACAACCAAAGTTGCAAACATCTTGAATTGCTTCACCTTCTCAAAGGACAGACTGATTGTCCTTGAACTCATAGCACTGTGAGTACATTTTTAAAAAGCAATTCAATGTAAACATCAACTGTGATATTGCTTTGATCTACTGACTTTGAAAACGAACAAATGGATTTTTTTTATGTATCTGGTTCACATTCAGCAACATTTTAGATGCTCAAAATTACCGCCCTGTGGAAGATCTATTTCGAATCCATTTGTCTGAGAAGAAGCGGGCCCGTAGGATACTGGAGCAGGTAAGTTCATTCATTCATTCATTCATCTTCTATACCCGCTTAATCCTCATTAGGGTCACGGGGGTCACATGGAGCCTATCCC
>JAQQZY010000007.1:21800268-21812790 GCA_030068375.1 Ostorhinchus rueppellii | reverse complement strand
CAGGCCTCTGGTAGAGGACCCGAGTCTGGAGGAGACACCGCCCAGGTGGGCGAGAGGAAGATTTTTTTATATATATAACACTAAATCATAAAATTTATCCCATGGCACTTGGAGCTGGTCTAGACCAGACTCTTTACAAGCCAATTCACAGACACCCAACAGAATCCTCCAAGAACAAACATTTATCAACAGTCGCAAGAAAAAATGTCCTGAAACCTCGAGCAGACCTCAACTCCTGGAGGATGGTCATCTGCTTGGACCAGTAGGAGTTAAAGAGAGAGGGTTTAAGGAAGAGACACATGGATGTACAGCAAACTGAGCTATAACTGTTAAAACTAGAACTGCTGTTAATAGTATAACTATCAGTAACTAGTACAACTACCCCTAACTGCGAATACTATTACTTTAAGTACAAGTACTAACAGTGGATATACTACAACTACTGTTAGTACCAATAATAGAAACCCCCACCTTCCCAGTAACTATATGATAAACACAATTACAACTATATGCATAAATGGGGGTGAGGGATGGGGTAGGACCTCAGCAGCAGGTCCAGAGATGATCTAGGGAAAAAGTGAGGCAATAAAGCACCAAGAAAAGAAAGGAGCTCAGGGTATCATGAGGAGTCTCCTAGCAGTTTAAGCCTGTAGCAGCAGATCTAAGAGCAGCCTGAGCCATCCTAACTGCAAGTTCCATCAAAAAGCATACGTGTCTTGTGTCCCAGAAACACTTCTGAAATGAGTGACAAAGCCTCACATGACTAATTATGTTACTTCCCACTGATAACCCTTAAACATGCCTCCTGAACCTGATTATGCAAGCTAATAATAAGTTATGATCTATGTGCTAAAGGGCTGCTATAATTGCTGCACAGTGGAATGCTTAACAGAAATATGAAGAACTAAAATTTTAAAAACATTTTAAGGCTGGATCGTCATGTTTTGGTGTTTGAATGCTCTCTAATATATTTAGAACTATAAAAGGTTAGAGATGAGAATTTGTGTTTATTAAAATCCTTCATGAATGGTTTTATTTGTCAGTATCAAAATGTAATGATCAGGACATTTGTACACTATATGTACCGGCTGTAGCAACTCTCAAAAGTTGTTTCTGGGCTTTGACTTTTGACTTTTAAATGTTAACTTTCATATTTATTTTCTAGTTTCCATCAACCTACAACCCTCATCGGCCTGTGCCCTACCCAATCCCACCATGTCGACCTCATGCTACCATCGCACCAAGTAAGAGACAATGAGTTTACCCTGCTTGTTGTTCCCCGTACATTATTCAAACATGGTAAAAAAAAAAAAAAAAAAAAAATCTGTTAAGGATAAAAAAACAAAAATGTGCAAAGATTTAGGACGTTTGGCGAATAAAATTATGCAGCTTTAAGTGGTTTTACTCAGTGACACAGTTAGGTGTGTTGTATTATCCCTTTGAAATTCTGCCTGGGATTGGTTGAGGTGTACATGCAGTTCAAGATTGGGTGCGTATATGAATGTGTGGTGGAAACTGTTAATTTTTGCAACTGCTACTCAGGTGCATTCAACAACGCAGGCCTTGTTTCTATGGGAGGGGTTATAACAGCCAACGTGGCCCCTCCCCCCTACAACAGTACCCACAAAGTAGCAGGTATGATCCAAAGGAAGTGAGTGTGTGTGTTGGAATGTGTGACAAACAAATAGACACTCTGAAATTTACTGCCTAACCACCTGGCATGCTGCTTACCTGCGCTTCTCCAGTTCATTGCCTTGATCAGGTGAAGAATGTGCTTCTTATTTCTAATGAAGTGCACTGAGTGACCTAAAAAATATAATCAGGTGTACATTTTAATGCAAGCCGATACAACAGTCTGCACAATAAATTGAAACTTTTAATTACAAGCAGTTGGAAAGATGTTACGACCAAACTTTTGATATGCTTGCATGTGTAATATGTAAATGTGGTGGACCAAGTGTAAGACCACTGCAGAAGGAAGTCAACAAACCAGACTGGAAGAACCAAAATGTAATTTATTCCAAGGCTGTTTGATTGTATTGCATTGAATATTTTTTTTGGTCAACCAGTGAAGAATTATGTGTCGTCAAAATGTGAGGACAGATCTTTGGGGGCGTGAATTGGAAATTGATTTTCTCTGTCTCATTAAGCTCCTTCTTGGAGTCACGCTTGAAAATGTTCAGACATTCAACATGCATCGCTTTCAATAAGTTAATGTTCTCAGCAGTTTTCACAATTGAAATACAGCTTTGAGCCTTTGGGGAGATCTGAAGCCATAAACTCTACAAACCCATACCCGAAGCAGTGGGTGTTCTTTCAAATCCATTGAAAAGAGTAAGAGAATCTGCAAATGTGAGTCTGAGGTTGTGTATAATTGTAACCTAATCAATTCAACATTTCCCCAAAGGTAAGATGGAGACATATGTATTCCAATGTTGAAAATTGTTGGATTTATATATACTAAGTTGCACGCAGGTAAAGTCCCTGGCTATTCCTTTTTGCTCTGTTTTCTCCTCTTTTTAGATGTGAGTGGTTTGCTGCTTATAGTTGTTTGGGTTTTAACATTCTGCTTTGTCCGCAAGTTAAACTTGTTATTTTAACAATAACACTTCCAATCAGCACACACACTATAAAACATAAAAGAAAGACTTTGGCTAGTTGTTTTGTAATTTGAGTCTAATTGTATCCAGAATAAAAGTTGTCACCAGTTAAGGTTATGTTTTTAAAAGCTCTCATCTTTGTCCCACAGGTTATGCCAAACCAGGCAATCCACAAAACACAACACCTGGAGTCAACAGTGGGCCCCTCCTCATCCCTCACGGGTCCACGCCTTCAACCCCTGCCCCATCTCAGATGCCTCCCACAACCCCCATCACCCCGGTTTTCCCTGGCATGGTGCCCTCGCATAACCCTAATGCGCCCTCTCCCTCCCCTGCCCCGTCCCCATCTGTCATTAAAGCTGGGCCACAAACCCCTACAGGTCATGCTACGCCTTCCCCCTCTACTGTCATTAAAGCCCACACCCCCTCGGGCACCCCATGTGGAACTCCAGTGCCCAACAGTGGAGGTTTTTCCTCTTCCCCCTTCCATGCAGTTTCCCGACCAAGCACTCCTGCTAACTCTCGCGGCAGCCAAGACCACTTATCGCAGACAAATTCCATGGGCTCAACTCAGCAGAAGGTTTTCCCCCAGTCAGTGGAGCACCAGTCAGGACACACCTTCCATGGCATACCCCAGCAATCAGGTAACCCCACTGGATCAGTGATCAGAAGTTACACTCCCTCAGGACCACAATCTCTCATTCCTGGATCTTCCACTCCTGTAATCCCAGCCTCCTCCACTCCAGGCCTCAGTCACAAACCCTCTCCATCACACTCGGCACAGACCCCCATGGGGCTCGCAGGAGTCCTTCAAGTTGAACAACGTGCAGCCTTGAACAGACACCCCGGAGGCAGTAGCAGTGGCAGTAACAGCCCTGTGCCCTCTGCTTTCAAAGGCACCTCTCGCTCTGGCACCCCCTCTGTTAGCTCTTTGGTGGTGGGTTCGGCTCAGGCTGCTCTGGCACGTTCCTTAGGTCTGTCACAGCCCTCTGGGTCTCCTCAAGTCTCTCTCCCTAGTCCTGTTGCCATTGCCGGACTCCAAGGTCTGTCCTCCAGTCCAGCACCCTCTCATTATCCTGGCCTGCCCTCTTTTCCTTCCCTTTCTTCCTCGCTCCCTCCTTCTTCGATTCCTTCATCGCTGCCAGCAATGCCCCCTACTTCCAACATTTCTACCCACCCTCCAACGTCCATCTACCCAGGCCTTGCTCCTAACGCCACCCCTAGTGCTGCCTCGCCTTTTGGTCTAGGCCTTACCTCTGCCCCCTCTATATTCCCAGGCCTCCCACCTGGCCCAAGCCCTGCTGGCTTCCCAGGGCTGGGGGTTTCAGGAGGGCCTGGTTCTGGGAGCCCTGTGTTATCTTCTTTCATGGGACTCACAGGGGCCACTCCATCCTCTGTGGCACCAGTAGCACCACTGCAGGCGGCGGCAGCAGCTGCAGCAGCAGCAGCCGGTGTTCCATCATCATCACCAGTTTTACCAGGCTTTGCATCTGCTTTCAGCTCCAACTTCCAGCCTGGGTATGTCTGACATGAATTCAAAGATTTTCTGTGATATAATGGAAACCTGTTATAGATGATTTTACTTATTTTTTTTTTAGATTTATATCCTAATATTTACTTTAATCTTGTATATGACTCAACTACACAATTGAGTGTATGTTCATGTGAACCATTTACGACTGATATTGTGATTCATTATCATAATGGCATATTACAAGCATAAGGAAATGGTGTCACATTACAAACCAGAGCAAGTTTCCTCATAAAGTGGGTGAAAAAAGCATCATAAATTACACCTGTCGATTTTTCCACTCTGGGATTTTTTAATAAGTCACTCCAGTGAGCGAAGTCCTCTTTGAAAGTCAGACTTGAACTTTGGCAACTGTTGTCTCAGAGGCGTCATCTTTTCCAGTTTACTGAAAAATAGCAGTCAGCTTGGGTTTTCCTTAGTTGTGTTGCAAGCATAAGCCTCACCTTTTGTTGACACTACATGCTCTAAAATGTCAGGGAGTGTCTTTATTGGATTACAGATTGCATTTTCCAAGTTATGTATTCTGTGATTATGCAGGACAGTTAATGGTCATATCTTATAATACATGAAAACAACATCATAGAAATTTGCATTCTGAACAAAATGAACTATGAAACTATGAAAGTAGCATCATCACAGTAATGGTCTGCCTTTCTGCTTCAGATTGAGTAGTGGTCTCCAGCCTCCAGGGAGCAGTGGTTTCCCAGGCCTGCTGCCTTTCCCTGGGGTTCCCGGCTTCTCTCCCTCTCCCTCTCCAGCTAGCCTCGGGGGCCTCCACAACCCAGCCATGCCCTCTGCTCTGCTTCAGGTACAGACATCCTACACTACATCCTTACAGAGGCAAAGGGTTTGTATACCCATTTAATAACTTGTTGCCTTTATCTTATTTCAGGCTCATCCCACGTCTGCTTTGGAAAACTTTCCTCCTCAGCCAAACACTTTCACCAACTACCCTCCAGGCCCAGGAAACCCCTTTCCTCTACAACCTGGACTGCACCCCCAGTTGGGCTGGCAATGAAAACTGTCATACACTTTGAAACACAGTGTAGACCTGCATGGTTTTGCCCCACTTCCCACTTATGAACACATTTCTTTCTTTATTTTTGGCCCTAAAACCCTTGTAGCACAGGGAATAGAAGAGTTTCAGTACAATGTTTCTTATGGTCAAAATGACAATAACAAACACTACAGTAACAAACTGTATATGCAGGATATCATTAACAAGGTTTCATGGCTGTTGTAAATGTCAGTCATTGATTTTGCCAGCAACATGTTACATGTAGACTGTGCTTAGATTTAAAGTAGGTAGACAGTTTTTATTATTACTATTATCAATGTTTATTAGCGAATAATGAATTATAGACTTTTTTTTTTTAAAGTACATGACATCATGTATTGAACTGACAGTATCCCTATGTAGTAGACCAGTCTCAGAGGGAAGGCCGTTCTTAGGATATCAATTGGTGTTAAATCTATTGTGTTATGTCATGAACTTAAAATCTTCATTGTGGCAAATTGAGTGGTGTGGGTAAAAATGAAAGTCTTATATCTTTACATATTTATGCTGTGTGTCAGCAGTTGCCCGCATTTTCCCATGGACATTCTACTGGTGGCTGTCAGCAGTTTACTGTGACTTTTATGTTTACAATATTCTTTTAAAAGATGTGACAGAGTAACATAGTTACAGTATTTAGCTTTTACATTTGCAGATGTTTGTGAGAACATATGTTACCTGAAATGTTGACATGATGAAAAATTACTGTATTCTTTAGTAAAGCTTTGCGGTATATCAAAATTTGTAATTTTAATGTGATTTTACATTGTGCACTGTATGCTCCAACAAAGTCTCCTACTGAGGAGGTTCTGCTTTTTTATTTAATGTTGGTTAAACTCTGGTATTTTGGCCTGTGTTTTTTTTTTTTTTTTAATTTCACTATTTTTCAGTAAACTGCTTGCAGTGACATATCTTGCTGTGTCTTTGTTGTTGTTGTTGTTGTTGTTGTGAATTATACTCTAGCCATCAGACACATTCATACTGTATAATAGTTGGATTACAAATCTGAAACACCTGGTCATTACTATCCTGCTGCTGTAACTTCACCAATCAAAATGTTTAAAGTCCAGATTTAGAAGGACTTAGAGACAGCTGTGATATAATCAGCCAGTTAAGTTAATACTTAAGTCCTTCACACCTTAAATGACTTACTCTGTATTGGAATCGTTTTATGATCTTCTTACATTTATACTTACAAATCAAGTATTTTGTATGAGTTTGTTTGCTTATGAGGTCATTTGTCATGTGATTACACACGAGATTTCAACATCAAGTCATAAGATCTGGGCTCAAATTCCTTTTCTCGTTATTTTGACAGACTATAAATTGGTAATCCTTAAATCTACCATTCATAATTGTGTTTTTGTAACATTTAGATGTAGTGCCAAATGTGTCAGTACATGTAACACACATTATCATATACAAACACATGTATAAATTTTTGTTTTATCTTTTATATCTCCTTAAAGTCTTTACACTTTATAGTTGTAATCTAGATAAGCATTCTCCTGGAGAAGTTATTCTAAGAAATAGAGCTGAATCTGTTACTTCCTTCTACTGGTGAAATGAGAAAAAGGTTATTTGTGCGTGCATTCAGGAAATCTGTCTAACCTCAGGATAGCAGATATTGCTGCAAGTTCAACTCTGAATTACTGTATGTTCTATTATACTGGTGTTTTTATAAAGTTAATGGAAGGCCATCTCAACATTTTCTGGTTTACACATAAAACATTTATTCCTTCACTTTGTTGTATTGTATGAAGCCAGACTGTTATCTTGGTTTGTAGATGATCAACCCTAGAGCCACACCTCCAATGCTCTATTTTATTGTTGCATTACTTCTTTAAAAGGCTGGGTGACTCTTCCTGATGAAGTGCACTTGAACAAACTCTCAGAGGCTTGCCTTTCAGCGCTGAACATCACATGGAAATGGAGGACCAAATGGAGAGCCAGAAGAGAAGAGGAATGAGCAAAGAAGACTTAATATGTAAGTCAATCATTTCCTTCAGATTTACTCTCCAGTCAAACTTTAACTCGGAACAAACCATGTTCTGTTGGGGAATTGAAACGTGATAAAAACCACAGTGTGATACTTTGCACTGGATACGGATTAACATGTAATATACAATCAGTTATCAGTGTTGTGTGCCATATGCGAATGAGCAGGTGGAAAGCAGCTACAAAGGTGAGTGTCGTATAACTCCATCGTCATAGAAACAAAAATCACATGCCGCTATGATAACAGGTCCCAGAAGCATGTGACTGCAAGTGTTTGTGTCTCCTTTCACCTGTTGGACTCTATTGGGATAACTGCTATGTTATGTATCTGGCTTTGATCTCTATAAATATACTTTAATTTGATTATCAGTCAGGTATATAGTCATGTCCTACTGTTTTAGTGTTGTAATCATTTTACTGGTCTGTCTTATCACCATCCTGTTGAGCAGCATTATTCACTGCCAGGCTATTGTGGCAAAAGTCAGTAAATCATCCATTGTATGTGTTGTGTAAATAAGACGAGAAAAAAATGAACCAGGGTGTTTGTTTATTTTATGTTATTGGTATTATATAGAAACTGGCACCGGTTTGAAAGGCATGTTATAAATCACTCAAAAAGGAAAAATGTATAAGTCGTTATATTGATATTTAAGCAGCAGATGAGTGTGTATATGTATGTGTGTATAGTGTGTGGAATAACTACCGCTTTTAATTTTATTCTACTTTATTGTATTGTATCTTCCTATTTATTGTATTTATTGTCTCCTAGGTTTTTAAACAGTTCTCATGGTTTTTTTAATATATATATAAGGTTTTATGTTGTTATATATTGTCTATGCATAGGTTTTCTAGTTGTTGTTTTTTTTTTTCAATCAATCAATCTTTATTTATATTGCACTTTTCAAACAAGAATTTGCTACCCAAAGTGCTTCACAGGAAAAAAAAAAAAAAAAAAAAAAGAAAAGAAAGTTTTATATAGTTTTATGGTTGTCTTGTGTTTTGGTTTATCTGACCCTGGGAGCGACCGTACGAAAATTCCTATATGATATGCACAAATGGCAGTAAACTTCTTAATTGATCGATTAATTGATTGACTGAGCCAACTTACATTTACTGCACATGTTCAGATATATCTATATTTATAGAGTGAGCAAAGTGATTATAATCTAGGTTCGATGAGTCCTTTCCATGATCATGTGTTATATCAATCATGTGAAACAGCAGAAGTGACTTTTCAAGGTTCTCTAATTGCCATTGATGTACAATTCAAAGTTACCACAGAAGTGAAATTCCTTTTAACGCAAGAGCAGGAAACTTCATTTCCGGTGGTTTGACCTAAAAAATAGATGTGGCTTTGTGCAAAAACTCAAAAGTCGTTTTAGTCCAGCACTTTACATAGTCAAATATAGATAACATCCTTCGTTTTCAGTGTGTTAGATTGTGCCACAGTATTAAATGTCAAACAATGCAAATGTGCTTGATGTGCGTGGCTGTGTCTGAGCTGTAGTTAATACTGTTATTGGGACTACAAGCACACAATTCTGAATGGGGAAATGTAATGGCCTTAGAGACATGCGGAGATAACAACTTGAGCACAGTCATTTCAGCCTGAAACCAGTGTGACACACAGACCCATCCCACACTAATGACTGCTTTTATTATCAGAAGTAGTAAAGCTTCAAGTCATTTTCCTAACAGATGTTTTTTTTTTTTTTTTACAAATGGGAACACTCTCCTTCTTGTACATCTAAAACAATACCCATGAACATTTTCTAATTCTCATTCTCTACTATCTTGCTCATTTGCAGTTGTTTTAATAACAGTGTTGTACAGTAATGATAATACGTAATGAATGTAGACTGAAGCCAAGTCTTACTGGATATTTATACTGGTTATTTATATGGTTATTTTGAGGATGCAAATATTAAACCCTTGAAAACTGAAACTGAGTTGAAATTAATACATCATAGATTTATTTTGAATAATGTTCAAGGTTTTTATAGATACATTTTTTGTACCATTAAGGACCTTTAACAATACAGCAAAAATGTTGAGTAAATATGACGAAATGGACAGTTTAATTGGATTTGTGTATTATTGTTGTGAAATGGACAGTTTAATTTTGATACATATATTATTGCTAAGAAATGGACAGTTTATTTGGATTTGTGTATTATTGTTGTGAAATGGACAGAGTTTGTTTTGTTTATTTATTTACTTTTATTGAAGCAGCACCAAGTGACAAGGAGACTTATGTACAATATTATATAATATTTACATTTACATTAAGTCATCAGAATGTGGGGGAAGGGGGGGGGGGGCTATTAAGATACATAGCAAGAAACTAAGTGTCTGACTGACCAGGTAGTATAATGAAGTAAGTAAATAAATGAATGTATGTAAATACTACTGCATACCTATACCCATTGTTATGTCACTGTGTCTTTGTCGTGTATGTTTCACACTTCTGTTCCCTCTGCCTGTGTGTCTGTAGCTGAACGGACTGGGTCCTTAGGATGCTGCGGTTGGGTCATAGTCGTACTCGCTGGCATCATGACATTTTGCTTTTTCCCTCTTACAATCTGGTTCTGTCTGAAGGTAGGTGAACTCCATACACAAGCGCAGTATTTTGCAGAGAAGAGGCTTCTGTGTTGTCACTGTAATGATCTTTCTGCTGGTATTTCAGATTGTTCAAGAGTATGAGCGCGCTGTCATCTTCAGACTGGGTCGCATTACTGACAGGAGGGCCAAAGGACCAGGTGCTACTATACTGTTTCATGGAGCGGTTTGATCAATTCATGTAAAAAGTTTCAAGTGTTAATGATCATTTTTATTATTTTTGTCTACAGGAATTTTCTTCATTATGCCGTGCACTGATTCCTTTGTGAAAGTGGATTTGAGAACAGTTTCATTTGACATCCCACCACAAGAGGTAAAGATGAAAAACAACAAAAAGCTATTTGTTGCTTTTATTCAACACTATGTGAGAATACCAAACTGTCGTATGTTTTCCTGCTGTAGATTCTGACCAAGGATTCAGTTACAGTTTCTGTGGATGGAGTGGTTTACTTCCGGGTCAGTGACCCCATCGCCGCTGTGGCCAATGTGTCTAATGCTGATTTTGCTACTCGTCTGCTGGCTCAAACCACCCTCAGAAATGTGCTGGGGACTAAAAACCTGGCTGAGGTCTTGTCTGACCGTGAGGGCATCGCTCATAGCATGCAGGTAAATAAAAAAATCTACAGCTGTGTTTTCTTTTTAGAAATTCTTTCAAAAGCAAATCATTTGAGCAGTTAACCCATAAAGACCCAAACATCCACTGTCGACCAAGAGCATCTACTGATCTAAAATGTTTAAAACCTGCTGATCCATTAATCTTATCAATACATGTAAATAACTGGTGTAAAATGGAGTTTATCATCTTTTCATGGTTATTAGGTATGATCCATTTGGATGTTCAGAGGCTCCATAGTGAACATGGATCATCTTCTACAGCACTGATTCACCAGTAAAACCTATGGAGTTGGATCAATGACAGTGGATGGACACACTTGGTTTATGTTCAGTTAATGACAGATTTTGCTGAAAAAGTCAGCTTTTCTCCAGTTTTTCTGATATAATAACCATTGAATTTACTCTGAGCTTTTTTGGAACATCTACATGATCAGTGAATTAAATACAGAAAAAGACATGATTTTCACTGAAAAAACCCAAAACACAGAGGATAATATTGCAATAAACGATGATAAATCATCTAAGAAAGGTTCAATATGGGGGAAAAATTTACTGGGAACTACCAATAAAGTTGCACTGAGTCTTTATGGGTTAATATAACCACATCACCAGTGGCTACTCCAGCCTGAACAGTGTAATCAATCTGATTTTAGGCTTATTGACCCGTTTGCCCCCTGAGACTAACGTAGGATCTAACAGACAGGGTAAATCTACCTATGGGCCTGTTTACGTTTTAGCTCAATATGATTCTGTCTTTCACAGTCCAGCCTGGATGAAGCCACAGACCACTGGGGCATCAAGGTTGAACGTGTTGAAATTAAAGATGTGAAGCTGCCACTTCAGCTGCAGAGAGCCATGGCCGCTGAGGCAGAAGCTGCACGAGAAGCCAGAGCCAAGGTCAGCAGAAACAACACAAGCCATCAGTCCATATTAACACTTTATTACTGTCAGACTGTTTCTGAGGGTTCAGGTGGCACATGAGTGCGTAGGTACTGGAAAACAGAAAACAGACAGGTGTTTTGTGCTGTATGAGACTCTTGTTTTTGATTTACTTCCAGGTGATTGCAGCAGAGGGAGAGATGAACGCATCCCGTGCCCTGAAGGAGGCGTCCCTTGTGATTGCAGAGTCTCCATCTGCCCTCCAGCTCCGCTACCTGCAGACACTCAACACCATCGCCGCAGAGAAGAACTCCACCATCATATTCCCTCTGCCCATGGATGTTATAAGTCACTTCATGCGAAAGTGAGGAGACTTGTGAGATGGTTCGTCTGTGATCCACATTCAGCTTCTGAATCCACTGTTCTTTTTGGTTTATATTGTCGAGCGGTGATCAGACCATTTTGACTGAATTTTTTTGGAAATTTTTCATGGAAGTGATATCATGTTAAAATTATATATTGATATTAAAGGATGTGACAATAGAATACAAATGTGATATATGTTACAAATGTGATACATTAAATATGTAAAAGTGTTTCAAACTGATCAGTGTGGGATTTTTATATTGCCTTTTTTGTATAAGTGTTTACAGATGTGTAATTCTTTAATGTCTGCAACAGTCACAAATAAAATCTTACAGGTTAACACAGATTTAAAAAATGTATCATCGCAATTTAATGTTTCACTTTAAAAAAAAAAACTTCATAAGTAGTTTAATACATCTTCAACTTTTTAGTAATACAGTTGTCTCAGGACTCGTCACTCCACAGTTGGACCTGATTGGACTTCTGTCTACAAGTGAAATACCTCCAGAATAAAAGTTTCATTCACAAATATGGAATAATTAAATGAATTAATGCCATTTGGTTGTAATTTCCAAGATACAGTCTCTCTATTCTATTCTATTCTATTCTAGTCATTTATTTATTTATTTGTTTTCTTTCCTCTCAAGTTTGTCTTATTACCTCCGCCAAGGAGGTTATGTTTTACTGTGCATTTGTTTGTTTGTTACCATCTGACTTTGTTTATTAGCAATATAACTCCAAAAGTTATGGACGGATTTGGATGAAATTTTCAGGGTATGTCCCCTCTGAGTCAAGGAAGAGATGATTACATTTTGGAGGCGTTTTGAATCACCGTCTGGATCCAGGAACTTTTTAAAGGA
>JAQQZY010000007.1:21744788-21756178 GCA_030068375.1 Ostorhinchus rueppellii | reverse complement strand
ACCCCCCCCCCCCCCCCCCCAACAATGACAAACCCCGACACCAGTGCATTGCTGGTGAATGCTGCATGTAAAGTAAGAATATATAATGGTGATGTGAGTTGTATTGGTAGCAGAGGGAAAGGAGATGATGCCAGCAGCAAAATACTGATGTTACTTAAGCGTTAATTGCATTGCCCTTCAAAGCTTACTTCCCAGAGGGCCAAGCAGCACTGAGAAATCATACATATGTATTAATAGGGATTATGATAAGGAAGCCTGGCACATCATAACAGTATGCAGATCAATTCTTTATGTGCATTTTTTTTCTTGACTGAACTTCAGGTCCGGGTTATCACTCCCAGAGAGAGACCAAATCAAATATGCATGTGTGTGATAAATGGTAGCACCTTCCAGCAGTGTGCAAGATGATGGGCAAATTTCCACTTTCGATATTCCAGCGACAGTGGACTTACAAGTGCAAATGTGACTTGAAGTTTTGCAGATTGTGAATACTGTGTGTGAAGAGAGAGTACAAGCACTTCTCAAGCACTTATTTATTTATTTAGTACAGTAGATGCACACTTCTGGAGCAGGAAAAGTCCCCTCAGAATATTTCTTAAAGGCATCCAATCAGATCTGCCAAAATTAATCTCAGCAAATGCATTTTAATGAGATGCCTTCATCTCAAGCCAATATGAGGGGGAAACAGTCCCACAACTGCTCACAGCTTAGAAGAAGAAAGATAAGGTAGCTCTCTAGAGTGTCAAATTTTAGGTTGCCGAAATTAAATCTGAAACTTGCTAGAGCCCAAAGGAGGCCATCTCCATCTGGCATCACGGCTGTGTTCAGTGAAGTAAACTTAAAAAAAAAAAAAATGGAATAAGTTTTTTAAAAATGTACCTGTGCTATCTTGGATTTTCTGGCTCGTCGCTGGGCTGACAGGCTGAACCGGTTGGCTGAAGACTGGTGCTGATCTCTGGCCTTGACCCGGTCCTCTGCCCTTAGCTGAGCCTGGAGTCGTCCTGGTCACAGCTCCCAGGCCCAGACGCAGACCCCTGTTGGATCTCAGCAGACTGCCGCTGCCTCCGGCCTGGGTGGCTGTCCGGGCCTGCAGCGCGTCCTCCCCAGGACTCCCTTTAAAACTGACAGGTCTTCCCCCCTAAAAATGGTGAACGTAATGAGCTCAGTTGGAAAGTTAGAAACACTTATAAACTGATTTGATGGTTTTATTTAATCAAAATACCATGGCACTGTAAACCACGTATCAGTACCCAGCACTGATTACTGTCAAACAAACTCACATTTCTTGTACAATGTTATAGTTTGTGTATTAAAAAAAATAGTAATTAGTTATTAGCTGTATTTTAATCAATAATTAAAAAGTAGCTAAATATTGGTTCTTAGTAATTGTAGTGGATTACAGTTACAGTTCGGTAATTTAATGCATGACCACACATATGTCTTTGTCAGTTTTTGTAGAAATATACAGTGGTGGGAAAAAAATTGGACATCACCAAGTATCTGTGGTATATTCCATTTATAATCATGCTTAAATAATTGAACTCTGCTCAGTATTGTGGCATTCTCCACACACACATGCTCCCATCTGCACATGCACTGTTCCACTGATGTCAAAATCTGATGCTTCAACAAGAAAATGCCCCTTGAAACACATCCAGAGCACCACATGTGTCAAACTGTCAAGAATTTTGTTCTGTTATTTCTTTTTGTTAACAATTAACACAAAAATCATATGCATTTGTTTTTGTCTGTCTGATTTAGCCACACCTTTTGAAACACAAAAATATTTTTTCTGGAAATATTTTATAATTATAATATTTGAGATTGTCTAAAATTTTAAGGATGTCCAAAAAATATTTACACTACTGTATGTACAATTGGAATATACAGCAAATATCTATATTGTAGTAGCTATATGGGATCATCTGGATAAAGAAAAGGAGCTGGAGGTTAGTGTTGATGTTAGTGTTGTGTGTGTGTGTGTGTGTGTTTCAATAATGTGCACATATGTCTTGCATGTTTCTTGTTAAAAAATAAAGACACGCCTATTATAAACCTACAAAAACAACAAAGCTCAAGGCTCCCTTTGGCTTTTCCACAGTACTGTATGTCAATAATTCCAAAGTTTAAGGTGCTAATGGAAGTGGTACTGTATGTATGTTCCAATAGTTCCCCTTTTGTCTTCTAGAAGTATTGTAATAGCAGCGGCATAATTTAAAATCTTCAAACCCTGTGTGTTGTTGTCATTACCTTTTGTATTCAACAAAATGTACGGAAGTAATTTTACCCCTGCTGCCCCCCTGGCTTTTTGCATCAGCCTCCATTAACTGTGTTAGGTGTTGAATTCCAAATGAAGTCATTTAGTCAAAATCAATCAGGAATGATTTTAAGCAGCTCTTGTATGAGAAGGAACAAAATGCATAAAATCTACAACAATTAAACATGGTTTACTGCAGATTGGAGGTTATTGGCATCAAGTGAAGAAATCAATGTGGAGGGTTAACAAATTTAACATAAGAAGTTTGTCATTACACTGATTATGTTTATGACTTTATATGATCGAGTCATTCCATGAAGCAACAGCTAATTAAAGCTGCAGCGCTTGGTAGTTTTATGGCATCACTAGGTAAAAAGCCTATAACTGCCTTTCAGCATACTGTAATTCAAGTAACCTGACAAGAAACAAGAATTCTACCTCCTTCTCTGGACTCAAGCTGTAGAAAATCTACCCTGTGATGGTTTCTCATAGTGTATTCAGGCATGTAGGGGGTTCAAAGTATGTGACCAACAGCTGTAATTATTACAGACTCATGTTCAGTTTCAGTCACTGCTCTGTGGTTCCTGCAGCTTTAACAGATGAAATGCCATATTTCAGTTCTATATAATATTTTTCATTTTATATTCTTCATATTTGATTACTTTACAGACACTCTGCATCAAGCTTGTAACAGTTTTGGATTTTTCATTATAGTTTTGATTTATTTAGTTTTGTCTTTTTTTTTTTTGGTCTAATTCAGTTGGTTTTAATTAGTTTTTAGAGCAGGTTTGCTAGTTTTTATTACTTTTCTTTTTTTTCTCTAAATGCTTAGTTTTAGTTTAATATTACTATTAGTTTTATTCGTTTTTTCAGATGTTTCATCTTCTTCAATCATATTCAAAGAAATCCCATACAGGACTCTGCTGCTTTTTCCACGTTTAGTCTCCATGTTGCCAGATAGAATGGGGACAAGAAGACGACTCTAAATGACAAGTAACAAGAAGTGACGGGCTGTGAAGTGCTGTATGGTGCCGCTAGCTAAAATTGCTTGAGCGAAATCAATTTCATATTAATTATTGACAAAGATGAAAATGAAGGGAATTTTACCCATAGTTTTTATACATTTTACTTAGTTCTGTAAGCACACAATACAGTTTCAGTTAGTTATCATTTTTTCCTTTTAATTATAGTTTTTATTTATTTCAATTAACAAAAGTTAGTTTTTATTTTGTTAGTCTTCATTAACAATAATAATCTTGTCCTGCATTTTATTTGCTGCTAACACGCTTCTCCTGTAGGATAAATAATCAACTCATGTCATCCCTGTCCTTCCTTTCCTATAAAAGTACAGATACATAATTTCAGTGAATAGAGAATTTTCACCTGAAACAACAACAAAAGCGTTAGTTTTAGGATTTTGTGGAGAGCCATTGGCTCATTTTCATTCATTCTTCCCTTTTACCTATGAGCACAATAATCGTGTGTACAAAATTTTATCCACATTTCATTTAGTGATGTTGTATCATTTCACCTATCAAAAGACCAAAGCATAAAATAAAACTATGAATGTCCCTGAATTTGAACATTGTTGCAAACATATACTCAAGTCAGATTATTATAACTTTAATGTGCAGATAGTACCGAGTGCTTACCTCTGATGGCGGCCCATAGAAGTTTTCAGCTTTGCTGCCCAGTTTTGGGGGTGCTGTATGGCTGTGGTTATGTGCATGTGGCGCACCATGTGCATGTGCAGGGGGGACTGTGTTTGTGTGTCCAGGTGGCCTGATACTCCTGTTCAACATTCCAGATGGGAAGATATTTGTCTGCATCTCTTGACGGTACTTGTCATAAAGCAGGTTGGAGGCACTGAGTACTGGAGCTCCTCTGGTTTCTGCATCAGGCTTGTCTTTAGGGATGTCTTTGCTTGAGCTGGCTGTTTGGTTGTGTGTATAAGCTGAAAGTCTGGAAGGTAGAGAAGATACCTGATAAGGTCCATCAACGGCCTGGGGTTTAAACTGAGGATTTTTTCTGACATAGGTTATGATTTTGGGGCGTACTCCTTTAGGTTTCGGGATATGTTTAGGCGATGGGGAGCTGTCTTTAGGGTTGGGGTTGTGGTTAGAATTGGGGGAGCTTTGCTGGTTGTTAAGAGGCGCTTTGGGGATTCCAGTTGTGCTTATATTAGTTTTTACTGGTGCTCTCAAGCAACTGTTGCCATAGCCCTGAGTGGATGTTGTTACAGCAGGGTTGCATCCAGACGGGATATGTCGAATTACTCCAGAGACATTTCTGGAAATGAGGTACATGGAGGGTTGTCTGCGTGGTGAGCCTTGGGGTGTCCTGAGCGGGGAGTGGGGAGGGGTAGATGCCCTGGAATCGACCCCTGTCCTGTTGGGACTGGAGCAGTTCCTCCTATATGTTAACTGAGTCTGGGGTCTCTTCTCTACGGTGGGACGGTTGGAGGGGCTGGAATTACGCCGTTGAGTAGTAGGAAGCTGCTTTTCCATGGGTGACGCGTCCCTCTGGGCTGCTTGGCTGGGCTGTCGCTGTTGAAAGACTCCAGATGAGTTGTACAGATGCGAGAAATCTGAAGGTTCACGTAAAGATGATTTTGAAAACTTTCGATTGGCCCCATTGCTGTGTGAATCTGCAGAGGGGTTAGGGGAGGAGGGCTGCCCTGTTTCGCTTTGAGGAGTGTTGGATTCCGGTAAGCTCCTTGCTCTTCCCATCTCAGTCTGACAAAGGGGTCTGACAAGCTGCTGTCGTCTGGGTGGCAGCACCCTCTCCTCAAATCCAGCCTTTCTCCTTTGCCCCAATCCACCATCAGAGGATAATCCATTTCTACTATAACTCCTCCCCTCGTGGCTCTGATCCTGGCTGCAGTACTGAGGGCGGTCATGTTTCTCCTGAGGATGGAAAGGTGGGGAGTTCTTGCTGGAATCTAGCGGAGTTGCCCCTCTTCGGGTCTGGGCTGAGGTAGTGTTGTTGACATTGGAGTAAGAGTTGGTCTTGTAGTTTGGCAGAGCGATGATAGACTGTGCTTCTCCACCACCATCTAGAGCACTGGAAAGACTCCCACTGAGGGACACTGCTGACAAACTGGAGACAAACACATTTGTCTCAGACTTGGACTCTTTCAGACCTCCTTTCCGTCTCTCACGGCGTCCTGATCTGCCTGACCTGGTGTCCTGTTTCTCCATTGAAACTGACACACATGAGTCTAGCTCCTCAGTGCTGTGACAGGCAGCCCTTTTCTGCATCTCCCTGCTCCTTTGAATCCTGCCATCTACTTTGTTGCTGTCGTTGTCATTCCTCTTCACCCCAGTTGAAGCTGAACTGGCAGTTGAACTGGAGGATATAGACATCGGACCCTCATCTTTTCCATCCCTTAAGCTTCCCCCATCATCTTCATCTTCATTTTCTTCATCTTGATCCCTTTTCCCCATGAAAGTATGTACCTCCTGACACTCCAACAGCTCAAACTCACTGAGGTCAGGATCCATGCACTGATGATCAGAGCTCCAGATCACTATTTTTTCATTGGTTTCACTCTGGGAGACTAAAGGAGGAGGGGAACCTGTGCTGTACTCTAGGCCTCCAACTAGTCCTTCTCCTTGATCACCAATCAATGTTAATTGATTTGCATTGTCATCCCCTGATTGGGGGAATTGTATCTGGGTTTTGGTTGTCATTTTCTCTCCCCTATCAACGCTGACCCTCAGTCCCTGGAAACTAGATGGAACACTCATGTTGGACTGCTTCTTTTGGCAAACTCAAAGACACCTGCAGGGTCCTGAGGCCATTTATAATTATAAATATATCCTGTGTTTCCTTCTGGTGTTGCTTTTACAGCGTGTGTTTGTCCTGTGTAGGATCTGTGCAGAGATGGTCCTCAGCTGATTATTCCAGGGGCAAAATGTCATCTCATGAATTATACTCCATTTCACGTCACCAAATATTTTACATTTGGTTTGAGTTGACAAAGATTTCTCTAATGGCTCTTCTGGAAAATGATGATATTTCAGTCTGGAAAAGAAGAAAACAACAAATTCATAACACTGTCTGTTTCCCAGAATGCGGTGACAAAAGCAACAGAAAATGTTTTATCATCACAGAACATCAAACAAACAATAGAACTGAATGTAAGACTAGGTATTTTGGCCCAAAAATAAAAACTATTTAATCGTAACTGCTTTTTTCCTCTGTATGAATTTTTTCAAGCATAAGTCATTTTCATTTTCAAGCAGAAGTCAAAGAAGGTTCTCTTACCACACACACACACACATTATATATATATATATATATATATAGGTCACCAGAGTAATAATATTCAATGATATTCCTTGCAAATTAGGCATCAGGAATTTTTCACAATTTTCAGAAGGGAATTAATCTAATATATCTCCTTGCCCTAAATTAACTGTGAAAAATCCCACCATACATTGGTCATTTTATATACCATCTATCTATTAGTAGAACACACATAATTTCTATATATCTAAGACACTTCTTAATAAACTCACTTTAATATGCATTGAACTCAATTCTCAACAGTAAACCCTTTGGGTGTTTTATGCTTTGTTTGGCCTGGGCAGAGGCAATTTGTGCAATTAGGATGGTACATAGTACAGTCTTGAGCATGTGTGTTTTTTTTTGTTACCTGTGTGGGTTACTTCTATAATTACTAACTTATAGGAAACAAAACTGAGCTTGTTTCCATGGGATCAAATCCAAGGCATAAATATAAATGTCATTCTTGGAACCAGCTTGTTTCTATTTTAAAGTGTTCCCTGTTGCATTAAAAAATACAACATAAAACGTAAAATGTGATGCAGCAGGTGGCTAAGTACACTCAAGGAGTATTAATCTTACTATCATGAACAGCAAATGTAGTGCAGCAACATTAATAGGAATGAAATTAGCAAATAATGATGGCTGCTATCTTTTGGAGGAAAACACACATCACTGGAAAGTGAAGAGAAGTACAGACTGTTTAGATGTAAGTGAAGGAGTCACCCTGGGGAGAGCTGATGCAATACAGGCAAAGAGGACGGAACAGATAGAGTGAGAAGTGATTTGTAATGAGTTTGCTTCTCTAGAGACACTAAAATACTGAAGGCAGTTAAGGATTGGATGAAAAATCTGCAGTAAAAATACAATTCCACCATTTTGTGTTGAATTATATGCCTTTTTTTTAATGTGCGCAAACAATTACAGTCTTTATTTAGCTTTTGAGCATGCATAAATCCCTAATGGAGATATCATGAAAATAACATAAAGGTGGTGATCAATAGTGTTTACTGGGTGAAGAGTAACATGACCACCGCCACAGGAGAAACAAATCCATACTGAGGGTCTGTGCACTACAGCAGGGTTAACATTCCTCTCTCAACATGTCTCCCCCAACATGCCATATGGCTGAGAAAGTCGATGCAGCGATTCCATCATATGCAACAGCATCGCATGCATTTCCGACTACCCAGAAAAAAACAACATACACTAAGATGTACTGATTTTCAATACATTCATATAACTCATGTTCAAGTAATCTGCTGTATATAAGTGCCGCTAAAATGAGTAGATAGATGAGCAGATGGCAGGGAGGGCAAATGTCTGACAGGTTTTGTCATACCATGTTGCACCATTACAGTACGGTGTAACGACAGCGTGAAATAAAATAAAATAAAAAAACAAACAAACAAACATGATGACCAAACAATCAACATCCTAAGTCTACGTAAATGTTTACTGGCTGTGACATATATTTACTCGTGCCATGTGTTCGCTCTGAAAGGAAAGGCTTGAGGGGGTCTCTTTACATTTCCATCCTTCCATACAATTATGCAAGAGCTCTGTGAGCAAATCTCCTCCTCGAGCTTTGAAGCAGGAACATTAAAACCAGAGAATATTAATGCGCTTACTAGGATGTCTTGTGCCTAACAGAAACAGCATATTTGACTTGTTTAGAAGACACAGCATATATACTTTACTCATGTTTAGGAAGGGTGTATTGGCAAGAATGTGGCGATACGATACGAATCACAATACTAGGATCACGATACGATACATCACGATATATCATGATAATATTTAAAAGGCCATATTTTCTTTGTTTCTTTTTTTAACATGATTATTTCCTTGAATTAAATTACACCAGAAATATGCAAAAAATACTAAGCGCATTTTTATTTGATAACAACAGGATCTGATGCTGTATCACTAAATGTTCCTGTGTTAAAACTAAAATGATATTTTACAGACATTACAGTTTAAAGATCCTGCTCAATTGTTCATATTCTATTAGTATATATTAGTATATACTAATATTCTATTAGTTCATAACATTATTTTTGTGCAATCCCAACAGAGGAACAGTAAAAAGTGCTTTTAGGATGCTTCAAATGACCATTATTTCATAAAACAGTGTTAAATAATAATAAATAAAATGGAGACAATAAGGAAAAACAACAAACAAAATTAATTTCTGCTATATCTGCATTTAAATAAATAACAAAAATATCGATCCAGTATTGTGAAATGAAATATCACAATATATTACAGAACTGATATTTTCTAACACCCCTACTCATGTTGTCATAATTAGGCTACCATATTCTGATATAACTGTGACCTTTATACCACCATTAGCTGTTTTGTCATTCAGTCCAAATCATCATTAAGTCAAATATGTCTTCACACCTTTACACTGAATATCTTAGTAGTTTCCAAAGTTCAAACAGTGCTCCATTCTAGAGCCTGACCGATATAGAATTTTTGGGACCGATGCCGATACTAATATTGGGGGCAAAAAAAAAAGATGATATCACATACATTGGCCGATAACAGAAATAAGAACATTGACATACACAGGATATGATAGTCTTATATTAGATAATGGTGGACATGTGAAATAACAGCTGCATCTTTATTTATCACACAAAGGTAACGTACAGAACTTTAAAATGCTGTACAGTGATGGAAAAAAATCATTAGACCACTCTTGTTTTCTTCAATTTCTTGTTCATTTTAATGTCTGGTACAATTAAAGGTACATTTGTTTGGACAAATACAATGATAACAAAAATAGCTCCTAAGACTTTAATTTAAGAGCTGATTTCTATCCATTTTCCACGGTTTCAAATCAATATAAAGTTAGATGTACCTGAAGGGAGAAGAAAAAAGGATTGGTATGAACCTTCAAATGATCATAATACGGTCCTAAAAAGTAATAAAACAGGTAATACATAGGAGGAAATGACTTAAATACGTTTCTTAAAAGGTGCTTTTGCTCAAGGGCTGTGAGTATTAAACCGTGCATGAACCTGCCAGAATAAATACCTGTTCAACTGTACTGTCTGACCTTGAATCAAATGATATAATGTTCGTCAAAGGAAATATTTCTTCTTTGTAATCAGAGGTTGCCGAGAGACTAAGCAAAAAATGTGCCATGTTAGACAAAGCTATTCTATGCATTGTCTGCTGCAGTCTGCCCCTGCGTACACTGCCAATATTTACTCTCAACTGGTGCACACAATCAAGTAATTAGCCAATTATAAAACACACACACATACACACCCCAGACAGACAAATTTCAAAGAGGCGGAAGAGGGATTGAAGTGAGAGAAAGAGGCAGAGAGTGAATTCACAGAGACGACATGGTGGCAGATCGATTACAGCAGTGATGTAGTGCTGGACGTTTTGCTGATGACAGCAGTCTTATGTAGCAGAGCGCTACACTCGGCCACAGCAGATAAATTAGAATAAGCTGCACAAAATAAGCTGCAAAAGCCAATATGCCAAAAATTCATGTAGTAGGATGCAGAAGAAAATACAGTGACGTGTGGATTTGGATTTAAAAAAAAAAGGTTGTTCCAATTAAGAAAAATCATTATTATTTTATATTTTTTCCCCATCTGGGAACGATATAGGAGATATAAACTTGGAAAATGCTAACAGGAACCCCTCCCAGTGCATCATGATTGTGACAAATTTTCTAAAACTGCCAAAAAAAATTAAGATCGTAAGGGATTTAAGTGGATGAGTGAGGATTGTATGTAGCTGGGATGTTTACTTTGGCTGGAATTTCCATTGTCTATATTAAAATAAGTCTCAGAGCATCTGTGTGTGCACTCTAAAAAGTAAAACATTGAATCAACTTAAAAAAATTTCTTCAATCGGTCACACACAAAAAAATTAGTTGAGTAAACCAAATTAAAAGACATTAGATATAATTTAATGGAGTTTTTTTTTGGTTCACTCAAGTAATTTTTGTTATGTGTGACCTACTGAAGAAATTTTTTAAAGTTGATTCAATGTTTACTTTTTACAGTGTGTGTGTGTGTGTGTGTGTGTGTGTGTGTGTGTGTGTGTGTGTGCAGTTCTGAGAAATTGAGATGTTTTTAACAGTTCAATTTGATACCTACACTTGAAGAATAGTCCCTTCTCCACATTACATATCCCAACAAGTTGATAGAACCAATATTTTGGGAGATATTAGTCATTTTGGAGTACAATAGCCTTACAATTATGTTGCTCGGTTGACAGGAATTGCAATACCACACTGCATGATGGGAAATGAAGTTTAAAAATGGGAACAATGCATTTACTAGCTTCAGTCCCTTGATATCGGTGTTAATAACACACTAGTACGATCAGAATTGCAACAAATGTAGATAAATCATTAAGTCCAAGCAGAAGAAACGCCGAATACCTGAGCACTCTGGGACCATGGTTGCCTTTACAAGACATGATTATGTACGTAGACAGTAGTTCTACATGTAAATAGTGGAGATGAGGTAACATGTAAGTAATTAAACATTAAATAAACTTAAGAGAAAGATACTAATATGATATTATTATTATTATTACATAAGATATTCCAAAAATAAAATTGCATATGATCACTTAAAAAAAAAAAAAACACTCATTTACTTGGGAATGATATGAAACTTGAATTAATTAATTAAATATATTAAAAAAAACTGATGGTCTTTTTTTTTTTTTTTGCTTTAATGGTAAGATTTTGTTCATGACAATGTTTTATTGAAATGAATTTGAGATAGATAGATAGATAGATAGATAGATAGATAGATAGATAGATAGATAGATAGATAGATAGATAGATAGAGAGAGA
>JAQQZY010000007.1:21734609-21744688 GCA_030068375.1 Ostorhinchus rueppellii | reverse complement strand
GATAGATAGATAGATAGATAGATAGATAGATAGATAGATAGATAGATAGATAGATAGATAGATAGATAGATAACTATTGTCTGTTCCAAGTAAGACAGAAATTCATATTTTGTCATGGCTGTAAGAAAACCCCCCCCAAAAAAACAAAACATATTCAGTCTGTACATTCCTTATTTCTATTGTACTGCTGAATTATTTTGTTTCTTGATTTGATACCAGCTGTCATCATTACATGTAAATCTGAATTTTGTCCATGTTCAATAAAAAAAAACAAACAAAAACAAAAACAAAAACACACACACACACACACACACACACATTCAGGCATTAAAAACAGCCCAACACACCCAAAAGCACAATCCAATGGTGTGTATGCTGAGGAAATGATCATTGGTATTCACTGAATGTGCACTGCTTATCGTATTTAATGAAGATCAACTGTGCGTCACCCGGTTGAAGTGACCACCATCTGAACCTCCCTTTGAACACAGCAGGATGTAAAACCCACAAATATATGAACAGTTTCTCTTGTTGTCACGGTAATGTCATATGCCCGAGAACTGGAAAATACACGTCCTGACCCTGACGTGTTCCAAAAAGGTCAGCGCTACAACGTGACAGGTTGCTGTGAAGGTCAGCTTTATGCGTTTCCTCTCAGAGCTCCTGCATACACTCTGGCATGCATCACCTTTACATGTGAAGTCACACGTGTGCACGAGCATGAAAGAAACATTTACACACTCACATAAACGCACACCTACGCTTGGAACAGCTGAAGGAGATTCAGATTTCTCCCATGACAACCTAGATGCTACACATCCAGAAGCAACCCCCCCCCCCCCCAATTGATGGATTACCGAAGCGAGAAAAGCACAGGGAAGGATGAGCAAAGATCCAATTCAGAGAGGGATTGAGTTTCGTGGACGTAGATGAAGAGGTGTGAAACAAATATGGATTTCGTTGGGATCGGTCTCATCAAGTGCTGCAGTTAATCGCTGACATCCCACTCAGAAAAAGACAGAGCATGACAGCATTCCTTTCTTTTTCTGTGAATAACTTTAAATGTGAGTGTTATAAGTGAGAATCAAATAGAACACATGTAGATGGATACAGGGAGGATGAGAGCTGCACTGTAAAAAGTAAAACATTGAATCAAAACATTTTCTTCAATAGGTCACATAAAAAAATGAGTTGAGTGAACCAAATTAAATTACTTTGTTACATTTAATGTAATTTAATTTGGTTCATTCAACATTTTTTTTTTTTTTTGTATGACCTGTTGAAGAAAAAATTTAAAGTTGATTCAATGTTTTACTTTTTACAGTGTGTTAGAACAGTACTTTCTAACTAGGATTAACCCATAAAGAGCCAAACATCCACGATTGACCTAAACCATCTACGGATGTAACTGTTTAACCCTTTCATGCATGAATTATGCATGAAAGGGTGTCCAAGTGTTTTTATTCCTCTTTAGGCATGAAAAAACAAAGTGTTTACATTTTTTTAAGAACCTATTTTTTCACAGAGTTACAAAAGTGTCCACTCGGATGGACACTGTACGTTTAATTTTTGAAGCAAAGAAACATGGATTTATGGACATATTGTGTGGAAACTGTGAAAGAAAAATGTTTTTAACGCTGCTAATCTGATGTTTTCTCATATTTAATAACAACAACAACAACAACAACAAGTAGAAAAGCACTCTGAGAGCGCAGACTTCTGCCAAGATAGTGTTTGTATTTTTTTTTTTTTTAAAGGTAGTGCTAGTACTTTCCTCCACTAGAGGAATATAATATCTGTTGATCCACTAATCTAATCAATGTATGTAAATAATTGGTGTAAAATGCATTTTGGGGCTCCATAGTTACCGTGGAAACACCATCATCTTCTACAACATTGATTCACCAGTAAAACTCATGGAGTTGAATCAATGCCAGTGGATGGACACGCTAGATTTATGTTCAGTTAATGATATATTCACTATTCAATTTTTCTTCCGTTTTTTTCTGCTTTTTATATAATACTGCTCAACTTTAATCTGAACTTTAATGAACATCTACATGAAAAGTGAATTAAATAAAGGAAAATACGTGATTTACACTGAGAAAACACAAAATACAGAGGATAAAATTAGAATAAATGGTGATTAAATCACAGAAGAAAAGGCAAATATTGAGAAAAAAAACCAAAAAAAAAACCCCAAAAACTATTTTGGAAGTGCCACCAAAGTAGCACTGGGTTTTTATGGGTTAAAGAAGGGAATATACCATCTGCGACTGAAACCACCCTGTATCCACATTCCTGTACTGCATGTACTGCCTGTAGCATCAAAGAAAGTGAGCATACTGCAATCCTAAGACGAGTAAAGTAATTACTGAAAATCCATATCCACCATATATGCAGAATAGGTGTAAATTGTCTGTAGGCGGACAAAGCACTGCATTAAGCTCAGTCATAAGTGAACTACACTGTTCTTTTTTCCCATATGCATTTATGCTTATCAAGAACATATGGATTCGGAGTCCTTTCTCTTTGGTGGCAGCTATTTTAGTGTTCATTTTACATTCTTTAAATATCACAGAGCCAGTAAATTTAGTGTAGCCGTAGTGAGCATAAGGCTCAGCCATATTGCCAAAAAAATGGAATCTCAGTCTCAGTCAGGGAGGATTGTTTTTTTATTTCCTTCAAGATAAACTGAAAATAGCTATGTTCGTTACAACTATGCACCGTTTATGTGCGATCACAATAGAAAATAAGAAAAGGCAACATTTGCAGTCATGTCACTGAGGACTATTGGACTAAAGCATTTGAAACAGAAAACAGCATCGTTGATATTCACAATGTTAAAACATGCAAATAGGTTGCATTTTGAGAACAGTCTCAAGAGGAGGCAACAATCTTTATATTTTATGATTTGGGCTTTACTCATGATTCTCAAAAAGCAACAACATGTCCAATCAAATTCATTCTCCATATTGTAAGTCTTAAGTAAGAGAACCTTATATATTCTTGCTTAACACATAAGGACCCAGCGTTCCATATGTGTCACTTCCAAAATGTCTATATTTAACCATCCTTAAGTGCTTTATCACCATTTATTGTAATGTTGTTGTCTGTATATTGGGTTTTTCTTTCAGTGAAAATCAGGTATTTTTCAACATTTAATTTACTAATCCTGTCGATATTCATAAAAGTTCAAAGAAAGGTAGAATAATGTTTGGGTCTTTAAGGGTTAAGGCTGGTTTGCATGCTGGTATGGTGATCGGCGTTTTCATAAACATATGTATATGCGCGATAACAAACTATCTGTGCATACGAGCCCACTGTCGCACACATACACACTCATTAACACACATGCACACACGTCATATCAACACATGTACATACACTTCTCCCGGCGTCTTTGTTGTCGGTACAGTGGCACATGTGGCTATTACAGAAACCATTTATCTTTGGCACTTTGCTTTATCCCTCTCCACCCCCACTGGATAGCAGACAGGTTTTATAGCCCTTCGATCCCAGGGGAACACACACACTTACAGATCCCTCACCGTACCGTTGCTCTTTCCTCCACACACACACACACCTTTAAAGAGATGTGAATTCCTGCACACCAAAATAGAAAAAAAAAAAACCTATGGAGGGGATGCAAATGGACAGAGCAACGTGTGCGTAACCATAATTTATGGCTCTTGAGTCTTAGCACATGATATGATTAGATTTAGTGCTGGATTTAAATTAAAATGCGGTGTAGCAGTTATCCTCAAAGATAAAACTCAGTTCCTCTTATACAGTACATGCTGTGACTTTGCATGCATGTAATTAATCTCTAATGGCATCATCCTTGCATGTCCTTGTACACTTTCCTGGGGCCAAATTATGTGTTAAAATTTGTGTGTGAAACTGTGTATGTATGTGTGAGCTTGGGAATTTCCACCCTTCGCAGATATATTTAGGGATTTTTCACACTGTAAAATAAACAGATGTATTAGGTACGCAGATATATCCTCCATATCTTCTGGTCAGTTTTTGAAGAAAACACGGAAATCCTTTTTTTTTTGCTTGTACTTTGTATTTCATTCACATTCTTCCAGGATTTTAGCAGAATAAAGCTTAATGAGAATATCTAAGCTAAGCTTGAGTCATCCATTTCCTCTCCTCCCATCCCTGTCAACGACACAACGCAAACAGAAATAGCAGGGATATAAGCTAAATGCTCCACTTTCTCACAAGAACACAATAGAGACCCTGTAGACAGATTTTCACAAGTGATGATTCTCTAAACTGTGCTGGTGTGTTCGCATGAACCAAGCGAAAGCTCACAATGCACTGCAAAGGGATTAACATCACACAAAACACTGAGGCAGTACCGGGAATATCCAGAAATAGTATCCTCCAGTTGCTTGAGTGTTGTTATGCGCTGATTATCTCTGTAACAAAAATTGAGCTACTCCAATAATGTTTACTTGTAGTTTCTCTGCTGCAAAGTACAGCTCAAAAATGTAACATTCATTTACATTTTGTTCCTTCAATAAAACCTCTGTTTAATCCCCTTCTTAAAACAAAAAATACTCCACTCCTCCACTCCTTTATTTCCTTTTTACCTTAATAATATGCAGTTAATGATGGCAGTGTGAGGGGATCAATTGCATTTTCATCCTCGTAGACGGCACATCAGCAGACTACATCTGCCCAAATAATCTCATCCTTCTGTACCCCGTCTGTCTCTCTCCCACTCCACTCCCACATACACACAGTTGGATGTTTTCTTTTATACCCCAGGGGAGACATTTTATACCGCGTGGGGTAACTGTAACAGGATTGCTGTTGGATCCGCAGGTCAGGGTGGGTGGTCATACCTAACTGAATAAGGAGAACGAAAAAATCAGATCATCGGCAATGAAAGCTAATTATTCCCGTATTGTTCAAGCAGTTATTAAATTGTCGGAAAATCACAATATCTCAATAATAGGATTTATTGGCCATAGCGAAATGAAAAACACCCACGTGCACACTTTCACGTGCATGCACATCCATCAACAGATGTTCACAAGTATGTGGACGCAGACGTGGTTTGTCTCTTTGTTTTTTTCCCACAGTTAACAAGACAAAAGAATCCTGAACAGACTTTATGCTTCCATGTTAGGGAATAAACGGAATATAATAAGTCAAATGTGCACATTAGGCTGCATATATCGAGATATAACACCACCTACACACAAACACACACACTCCAGTGCTGATTATGACTAAAGCAGGAACAAAAGACAAAGCTTTAACTTGCAAAATAGTGATATTTCGCCTCTGTTTTGCACCGATGCTTGTGGCAAGTACATACTAGGAAAGAATTTTCAGTAAATTAGACCCGGTCCTGCTTTCCTCTCTCTCTCCCTTTGTTTTGCTCTGCAGCCTGTAAGGATTGATTGTTGCTAAGAGAGATAAGGGGAGGACAGATATTAAGGGGAAATGAAATGGGAAATTAGACAAGAATATGATAAGTTAAGATGAAAACAATAGGGATCTGCGGGTAACATTAGCGTGGCTGGAATAAACTGGCTGCAATGGCCTAGAGGAGAGAATGTGGAGAAGGAGTGAATCATTAGGTGTGTTTATTGGTTCATTGAGTCCCACAGTTATACATAGATCTAGACTGGAATGGCATGGATGAGAGGAGAAAGGGTGTCTGTCCATGCTGGTTTGCTGGTAGCACCGCATTGTTATTAGCAAAGCCCCTCCACCCACTACCCTCACTCCTGTCGCAGAGAAAAATGTTAACTCTTGCATGTCTGGTGGAAAACCTGTATGAGGGGACAAAGACAAGAGAGGAGGAGGGATGAGGAGGAGAGGAGAGGAGAGGAGAGGAGAGGAGAGGAGAGGAGAGGAGAGGAGATCCAGACAAAAAAAAGGGAAAAAAAAAGATGCAACAATAGTGGAATCCTCTGTGGGACTACATGGAAGTTTCCACAAGCTTACATAAAAACACACAGGCAAACACAGTCAGACATAAAGCTGGTGAGGTTAGAAAGCACAGACAAAGAAAAGCAGAGGCTGACTCATTTTCTTTTTTTTTTTTTTGTATTTTAGGAAAATATGATAATAGAAACAAATGATGCTGCAGAGAGCAAGGAGAGTGCAAAGGGTGGGCATGTGGGGGATTCTAGTTAGTATTGTAATGTGGAAGAGTGTGTATGCATGGGTAATGTGCAAGTGGTAAATCCCAGGGGGAGGTACGGGGGGAGGGAGATATGGCAAAAGGATCAGCGAGAGGTGAGCAAAGAATAAAGTGAGCTGGGGGGGGTGCTGAGGTGGTGATGATGTGTGAGAATAATATGGTAATGGCTGAAACCAACTGTGACTTGGTGAAAGCAGACTGTTGCCATACAATGGACAAAAGAAGGTGAGGGTGTTCAGGATGGGATGGAAAACTCCTTTGGGGGGAAAAAAAGAAGAATCTCTAAGCTGAAGCATTCACATACTGTTGCTCTGGGATACAACGTACAGTATCAGTCTATTTTTGTGACTCAAAAAAAAAAAAAGAATTTAGATGTTGAGTGTGGAGATGTATCATTAAAAATTGATGGTACAGGCTTAGTCAGTGTTTCTGTGGCCTTCTACAAGTTAACTTACAGCTTGTCTTTGTTCTAACACAGCTGCTCATACATTGTCTCCTATAATAAATCCTTCCAATGTGCTGACTAATGCACCTTTATACACAGTATAAATTTAGAAAAGGTAAAACTGCAGTAAATCCCTTCAACTATAGCAGAAATCGGTCAAGAGCAGGCAAACGGATGCACACAGGAAAAAAAAAAAAAGAAAGTGTTTTATGTTGACTTGCACCGGGACAAGATAGTGTGTGTTTGTGTGTACCATCGGTGGTGGGGGCGTGTCTCTCCTTTCACCCTCTCATGTCCTGCCTGTGACTGCAGGGGAGGAGCTACAACAAGCTCATTGCCACCTTCCAGACAAAGGCAGCGTGAATGTGAGAGCGCGTGTTTGCCTGCGTGCTGACACTTCATTCACGCTGAATTCTCACACACAATCACACACACATATGCACTTGCCCACAATGAGCACAGAGAAAGATTACAAATGGTTTAATTATCAGTGAGCAAAACACGGGTTAGTAAAATAAACACAGCCGCTCCGCTTTCTCTGTCTCCGTCTCTCTTTTTTTTTTTTTTTCACAGCAATGTTTTTTTTTCGCTTTGGTTTTCACCTTATATATAAAACTAACACTGCCTACAGAATACAGGCCATATATGTTCTGCTAAAACTATGTGTAACTAAGAGGCATACTGACACACTTTTTTTAAGTGTCTGATTATCTTTCCTTCACTTAGCTGTTTTTCTTTTTACTGTTCTAATTTTCTCACTCCTTTGCTTTCATTTCCTTTCCTTTATTTTGTCCTATTAAAATGACCTTGAAGTCACACCGCTGTGCCCCACTCCTGGGCTTTGTGACAAACTGTCTTACCTGCAGAAACACACACACATACATAAGCACAAGAGCTGGAACAAAAAAAAAACTCACTCTCTCTCTCTCTTTCTCTCTCTCTCTATTGCAAGTGATTTTCCAGCTGAATTGATCGCTGCCCAGACATTGCAGAGGTCAGTTATAATGAATCAATCACACATGCATCAGCATCTAGAACAGCAGCCGCAGCAGACAGGATGCAGTTACAAGCCAAGGCCAAAGGCTCTGCTATGATGCAGTGTCAACCTCCACATTAACAACGACTGGAAGGCATTGGCAAGGTTTCGGAAAAATGACAGAAAGATCCATAGATGCGGTGAGCCCACACAGACAGCAGACAGTAAACACACAAATAACACACACTTCCCACACATACTCTGTTTACAAAATCTGAGGGTAGAATAATATCGACTGCATATTTAATGAAGCATAACCAAATGCCAAATCATGTGCAAAGCCGGGGATCCAAACAAATATAACCTTTTCTGTCTGTAAATCTTTTTAAAAATACCAGAAAAAATGTCTCCCACAGTCTCAAGGGCGACCTGATCATCAGACACCAATCAATCACAACAGGAGACAGCAGAGCATGAAAGACATGCTGTCAATCTTCTCATCTTTATTTGATCCATCACTTCCTGTCTTTTCTCCTCGGTCAGCCCTTTAAGTAGCCTAAAGGTGAGACTGAGGACATGTGTAAAGTAAAGTCCAAGTGCTCCCAGCGTGCCTTTGTGTTAAGAACCTCTGCAAAATGTTCATTATAGTAAAAAATATTGAAATGTGAAGGCTTCAGTGTGCAGCTCCATCAGTGTGCAACATGGAAATACACAAGGAAACAAGCAGAACTGAACGGAATTGGCTGTACCTTTCAAGAAGATGAAGAGTACAAAAGGTTTCCTTGAAGGTTTAATCTTGACAAAGTGCCTCGGCTTTTTTATGCTCTGCTCTTACTTCAATAACTGGAAGTATAAACCAGATAAAAGCATTTAATTTAACAAAAAAGCATGACATATAAAGCATTTACTGAGGAAAATAGAAGGAATATGGCTTTGGAAGTAAGAAAAGGAGTTGTCCATACTCTGATAAAATCCCAAAATAAAGTTAATGACATCCAAATTGTCTTCTTTGTCACTTCTCAGTACAGTGGATCATGAAAGACTCAGTTCTAAAGCCTGGATAATCTATGTCTGATCATTAGCATCACCCACAGAGACTTGACCTGCTCCATCCATCACACCAACCTGGATTTCCTTGTCTGACCTCACTTTCCAGCGTTGCTTCACTCCCTTAGCCTACTGCTCCACTTCTGCACCGGTTTGCAGGTCAAGTTCCACAAAACAGACGTGTTTATTTTTTTTCCATACAACAAACACATCAGAGTGCGTGGCCTCATGCATCAACACAACACCAGAGCCATGAAAAACGCAGAGAACCGAGTCAGTATAAGCAGCCAAACAACAACAGGAAAAAAAATATGTGCACTTTTCAAGAAAAACGCGACTGGTTATGGATCATGAATTGCAGAAGACCTACAGGAGGTTTTAAATCAGTGCGTCGTACCTTTGGATTTCTCTGGCGCTGATTCACTGAAGAATGTCGGTCAAATGCAGGAGTTGCAAAACGAAACACAAGCTTGCCTCTCCACTGTCTTCTCTCTGACTGGCAGAAACAGCGCATGGAGAGAGAGAGAGAGAGAGAGAGAGAGAGAGAGAGAGAGAGAGAGAGAGAGAGAGAGAGAGAGAGAGAGAGAGAGAGATGCTGCGGGTAGAAAGAGGAAGGAGGAGGAGGAGGAGCGGTGCTGATGCTGCAGCCGACACCTGGCAGAGCATCCTCAAGAGCTCATCCGAGGAGAGCTGTTCTTTACAACGCATTAGCGCCCTCTGCTGTATGAAGGTGGAAAGGTCAGTGAGGTAAACACTGTACAGTCACGGAAAATATTATTAGACCATCAGAAGTTATCAGAAACAATGGTTATGCAATCTAGTACGAACTCTTCTGTGTATAATGTGATTAAAACAGACTGAAAAGAAAACATGGAATGACTAAAAGCACTGTTTTTGTCAGTACAATGCCATATATTGATGTAAGAACTGAAGTGATTTTGGTTATTACAGGGTTTTTCAGCTGTGGGGTCACTTAGAATTTCTAGTAATTGATTAAAAAAAAAAAAACAACAACAACAACTTATTAATAAAAAAATATATGGTGAGTTGAGAGACAATCACAATCCATAACAGACATGACAAACTGAAGCTGAAACTGAAGCACTGTGGGACTATTTATCTGTCAAATGTAGTAAAAGTAAAATGCTTCCAGAATAAAAGTCGTCAAACTAAACGGCTCTCTGTAAACTCAGCTTTTAAAGGTGCTATATAAATTAAAGTTATTATTATATTAAACAGGAGGAGTTTGTGTAAAAGAGAAATAGAAGTCACACTGGTCTACAAGTAAAATGCTTCCAGAATAAAAGTAGTTCAACTTTACCAAATTTCAGTCATAAATAATGACAAATTCAGTCCAAAGTTCTAGTTGGTTGTAGTTTCTCAGATACAGTTTTGGGCCAAAATGTGAAATTCTGACAATTAATGAGAGAATGGGTTTG
>JAQQZY010000007.1:21682879-21702075 GCA_030068375.1 Ostorhinchus rueppellii | reverse complement strand
TCTATCTATCTATCTATCTATCTATCTATCTATCTATCTATCTATCTATCTATCTATCTATCTATCTATCATTAATTTCAGTAAAACGTCACAAGCAAAATCTTACCATTAAGGCAAAAATAAAAAAAATAAAAATACCATCAGTTTTTTTTTTTTTTTAAATATTTGTGAGTTTCATATCATTCCCAAGCAAATAAGTGTTTTTTTTTTTTTAAAGTATGTGTAATTTTATTTTTTGGAATATCTTTTATAATATCTCTTAAGTTTGTTTAATGTTTGATTCCTTACATGTTACCTCAGATGACAGCAGCTTGTCAGAACTCAAGACAACTTTTCATCTCTACTGTTTACATGTAGAACTACTGCCTACATACAGAATCGTGTCTTGTAAAGACCACCACGGTCCCAGAGTGCTCAGGTATTCAGTGTTTCTTCTGCTTGGACTTAATGATTTATCTACCTACCTAAGTCAAAATGTTAAAATAAAGATGTACATTTTTTAAGTCACTTTCCAAAATAAAGTTGTGTTCTGCCATTTACCTGAAAACAAGAATAATCCAAATATTTTGAAAAGGAAAAAACAAAAAAAACAGCCTTAGTTTTATTAGAACTAACTCAAACTCTCAAATGTTGTCATGTAGAGCATCTACCCAAAAATCCTCCAGCAGCCTTCTGGACTTGGCTAAAACTGACGTGATCAAACTTAAGTAGCTCAGTTTATACATTTTCAGCATCAGGTTTAATCTTAAAAACTTTAACTACAATTTCATTCTGTAACATTGATTGGTTTTCCTTGATTTATGACTATTCTTGAACTGTTATTTATTTTCATGTCTTCAGTGTGGCTTCATTTCTCTTCATACTGCATAAAAATATGTAAACAAAGGTGTAATGTGTTAAATAAGTTAAAACATTGTAATTCTTAGAGCCAGTTAATGTCTCCGTTAAACCTCGAACACTGCATTTCTCACTTACCTATACAACCACAAATAAATTCTTTCAAATTCAGATTTTATTCACAAGCAAATAAAATACTAACACAAAAAATATTCACATTTATAACCATATCAACATGCTCACAGCTGTTAACATCAGCTATGAGATTCAGTCTTTTCCAGGGGGGAAGCGGATCACCCAGAAACCTCTTTTGGCACATTTGAACAAAACAAGAATGTGCTGGGAAAAGTAAGAGGGTTCAACTGTCGAGAAGTCCTTGATAAGTTATTTATTCTTAATAAATTACACAGTTAAGATACCGTCAGCGTTGGTGTGATTGAAAAACTGCTGCTGGGCTGACAATAGGAGGCCTCATTTCAACTGTGGCCTTGTGTTTACAGACGTATGAACAAACCTTTCTATAAAATATACACTATGCACAATATTTACACTGAAGCCGTTTCACCGTTTTAGTCAGAGCGGGTGACTGAGTGACAGCACCGATGTTTTCTTAGGGGTCTGATATTGTCAAACGTGCTTCACTGAACAGAAGACCAAGGGTGAAGAATTTGCTTGTGGTGGTCTTCCTCACTTGGCTTCCAAAAGTGTCTTGATGTCTTTAACACCGTGCTCTGCTGCCACGGCGATGATGTGGTCCAAGGCGTTCATCTGACCCAGCATCTTCACCACGTCTTTGACTTTTTCCCTGGAGTCAGAGGGTGCTTATGTTAGGAGGACAGACGTACTTAAACTCGACTTTGACAGCGTGTGGGTCATGTGAGGACAGTAAAAGGCTCTCTGTGCGTCTGGTCACATCAGCAGACTGCATTTCTGACTTCGTATCTGCCATGCAGTGTTGCACACTACTGCAGCAGATACAGAGAAGAAAGGCAGTGACGAAACCCA
This sequence comes from Ostorhinchus rueppellii, assembly GCA_030068375.1. NCBI lineage: Eukaryota > Metazoa > Chordata > Actinopteri > Kurtiformes > Apogonidae > Ostorhinchus > Ostorhinchus rueppellii. Next base: position 21,700,233 of record JAQQZY010000007.1, on the reverse strand, counting down.
GAGTGAACGTGACCAGACGCTTCTATGCAAGAATCAGTACACTGCGACTGTTATCATGTATGTTAGCAAACGACAACCACTGTGAGGTTAGCATCAGAGTTAGCTAATGTCCACAAACAACCAGATCCTGGCACAAAACGGACTAAAACACTAGCAAAGCTTCATTAGTGGTTCATTAAATTGACAAAACGACCCATGTGGGGAAATCTATGTGTCTTATGCATAATTTAGTCCAACATAGCAGATGTACAGACTCAGCTTTTTCTGCCTCTTGTTTTGAGAGAAACTGCGTTTTGTTTTGGAGGTGGTAGTGAGCAGCTACTTTGCAGATTCCTAATCTTATCTTAGGCTACGTTCAGACTGCAGACAAACGTAACCCAAATCCAATTTTCTGCCCATATGCGATCTGTATCCGATCTGTTAAAGACAGTTTGAACTGCATAAATCTGATTTTTTCAAATCTGACCCAGGCCACTTCCATATGTGGTCCTAAATCCGATATGCGTCTGATGTTTTGCAATGTGAGTCCAGTCTGAATAGCTAGGTCGCATTTATCAGACTTTTACGTCATTGAAATGCGACAAACATCACAATTCTGCATCCTAGGAGTGTTACTACCATAAACACACTGTCAGTATGTGCCTGTGTGGCCATGTATTATATCAGGACCTCTTTAGCGCATGCGGGTCACTTCAGAGGCGCATTCATTTCATAATAAACCCTGATAGAAATTGCATTTAATAGGACTGAGCATGCAAAAAAAAAAAATAAAAAAAATCCAAATTGTGCATCAAGACTTGCTTTCTGAACGTAGCCTTGGTTTTTTTTTTAGCAGTGACACATCAACTGTATTCTTCTCCAAGGCTAATGAGGTCCATTTTTCCTTCTGTTTATGTAAAAGTATGTGTATTCATCTTCAAGCACCAAAAAAAAAAATCCTTCTTTTCCACATCAGGCAATTTTCTTCTTTTAGTTTAGATATAAATGGCTCTAGATCATTTTAACTTTATAAATGCAGTCTGTCTACATAACGATGTTTTAGAAATTTTCTATAATTTGTACATTTTAGTGTTTCATGCCTAATATACAGTCATGTAAATAATTATTAGACCATCAAAAGTCATCAAAAACAATGTGTATGTAATCAAGTACTAACTCCTGTGTGTATCATGCAACTACAACAGGCAGTAAAGAAAACATGGAATGCCTAAAAGCACTGTTTTTATAGGTACAATGTCAGATATTGATGTAAGAACTGAAGTGATTTTGGTTATCATGAAAATGTGGAAAATGGATAGATATCAGCTCTGAAATTAAACTATTATAAGATATTTTTCTCATTATATTTGTCCAAACAAATGTATCTTTAGCTGTACCAGGCATTAAAACGAACAAGGAATTGAAGAAAACAAGGGTGGTCTAATTTTTTTTTTCCCCCCACAACTGAAAAATGTTCTATTTATTTTACTACTTTGTTGAAATTTTATGATCAGTTACCCATGTTCAAAGGTTGTTAAATCTGCAGAAAAATCAAAGGTTGTCTAATTGTTTTTCTCCCAAAGCTGCATATGTTTATTTTTCAGTAAAATGAGCTGTCTGTATGTTCAGTTTGTAGATGCACTTACTTGGTCGTGCGTCGCTCCATGTCGGACCCGCCCAGACTGCTGCGATACAGTGAATTAGCCAGGTGGGCAAGGTAGCGACAGAACGGCTCCAACTGAGACAACGTCTGTTGGCCCTTCAACCCACAGAACCACTGCCGAGGCAAATAATCCGCCACCTAAAAAAAACAACCACAGGAGAGTCATATTAAACAAATTGCCAGATTTTGCCAAATGAGCAGCTGTTTGCTTCCAGATGGAAAAGTAACATGGAACTTATCACATGTGAACACAGGACAGTAATGAGCATGAACAGCTCGGTGTAACGGATGCAGGGCTAAGGCCTTGTGAACAATGCCTGTGCAAAGTCAAACCAAAACAGGAAACCTCACTGTAAAGTCTACTGATCCCTCTCTACGGGGGCACATCAATTCTGACATACACAGATGGAACGTTTCAGAGTGGATATGCGTTTGTTGGAACTGCTGTTAATAACTCGACTCTAATAGTGATCTGAGTATGTTAAAAGACTTTGGGGATGACACACAGCTTGTTCCCTGCCTGTATCACTAAGTTTGTGAGCTTAGTGGAAAAATGTAATGTGTGGTTAAAAAAAGAAATGTCTAAACTGTCCACGAGTTGTCTTAAAATAGATACTAGCTCTCCCGGCAAAGTCAGAGTAAACACTCATACTCCCGTTGTACCTCGACTTAAACATCTCTTTACACTACACATAGAACCTGGTCAAACATTCAACTGTTCTAACGTGTAATACTTCTTTCGTTGCCTGTTCAAACAGTGCAGTGCACATCAACTCACCCTTCATGGATGACAACATAACCAAAGATTATCTGAACCTCATCCCTAATTAGGTTTGGACAATTGGTCAAAAGATGTGATGACCTTTTAAGGTAGAATCACTGTCTGCAGTCTGAATAACCAACTTCTCACCTCTTATAGAATGTAACAGTTCCAACCAAACCAACTGAAAACAATAGGTTTCTCTAGTGGCTTATGTTGCAGGTGAGGGCTTTTAGTTGTTTTTATCCAGCTAGAACCCTCTTGTTTTCACGTTGAACTGACATTATTGTATATAATAACTTTTATAATATTTCAAAAACGTTTCTAGACTCTGGCATCACTCTTACATGTCACAGAATTTCTTTACATCAGGGGTTCCCAAAGTGGGATAAGCTACCAGGGATAGTTGGAAGAAGCCCAGGGGGTAACTGATTTTTTTTTTTTTTTTTTTTTTAATACATATTAAATAATTCATCATGTACTGAGTACAAAAAAAATTATGAGAATTAATGCTGAAATATAAAACAAATATATTCATACAATAGTTTCACTGTCACTCATCCTGTTTAAACGTTGGTAACACTTCAAAAACATGTCAATTTCAAATTAAATGAATTCAAGTTGTGAAGTAATTACTTTTTGTTGATCAAAGGTTCATTTGTTAATTAATGACCAATTTATTTATTTTTCTTATTAATGAAAGAGGGCACTTTTCAGTTTATATTTTGAACACAGTTTACTTTAAAAAACATATCATTCTATATACTAGAGTTAAATACATGTTGTGTGTTTACAAAGTTTTGAAAATCTAAACAGACACCTTTGGCACAGGAACACAATTTGCCTAAAATGCTGAAGCGAGAGTTGGGAGTCCAAGTATATTTCCGTGGGTCCTCTGCAACAGTTTGAGAACCACTGCTTTACATGAATAAAAACTGGTAGGGCTCTTACCTTCTGACACTTCTGCACATTGTCCTCCCCAGCATCTGTGCTCTGCAGTGCAGAGAGGATGTATCTATTTAACGTGCTGTCCAAAGCCAGATCCCTTAGACATGAATTTGACAGGATGCCATCCCACTGCAGGATGTTGCCCAGCAGCTAAGCACAAAGAGAACAAAGTTAGACATCACTCAAGTACAAGATGACTTTGACACAAACCGTAAGTGAAAAAACTGACCAGTGTGAATTATATACCCATTTAAACTTCTTTATTGTGTTAAATGACTTTATGAATTAATAGTGTTTGATGATAACTTTGCTCATACCTTAACACATGTCCAAAACTGTCTCTGGTAGAAGAGATAGGGACTGCAGTTCTTGTTGTCCAACACACTAAATGAAAGCAAAAATATATTCAAAACACCCCAAAAAGTAAAACAAACAGAAGACATGAAAATGGGTGTATCCTTACTTTACCAACTAGGTAACATACTTTTTGGGGTAGAGTGGTAGGAAGACATCTTCATCTAGAGTGCGCCTGGTCCGTAAAACGACTGTCTTCAGCAGCTCCTGATTGAGGAGAACAAGTGGGGTGTAAATAACTGAACCAGTCTGAATACGTCTTATTTGGAGGTGTGAAAACATTATGTTCAGGTGGAGGCAGCGGTAGAATAGTGGACTGAACCTGTGTGTATTGGTTGTCTCCGTGCAGCACAGTCGGGTATCCTTTCATTAGTCTGTGAATGAACCCCACCAGTCTGGCCGTCTGACTGCTCGACAGTGGGTCCCACACTTGCTCTGCTAACACTAACACACACACAAACAAACAAAGCATAAATACACATCAGTTTTGGTACTGGGTCTTGCGGAATACTGCATCGCTGATTTTGACCTCTACCTGTCAGTTTGGAGAGGATGACTTTCTCCACAATAGCAGGCAGTAAACTGATATCTGCCTCTCCTTTCTGCAATACGCTGTTCTCCTCAAAGCCATAAAAAAGTAGAGACTCGAACCAGAGCATGTACTCGAAGTTTGCGCACTCCGCCTGAAACGTATGAAATAAATAAATGAGCACCAATTTGGTTTTCTTTCTCATTTTACAAAGGAAACACTGATGTAAAACACACACCTCAAGAGGGTTCCATGTAATGAGTTGCAGTCGGACTAAAGGGTTAAAGAGTTTGGGCAGACAGAGGCCTATGTAGGCGTCTCTGTAACAGTCGGCGTAGTCCCTTCTCCACACTTCAAAATGGGATTTGATGTAGTCAAGAGAGTGAAAGTCGTCCACTACGTCCTCAAACACTTTCTTACATTCCTTGACAATGCGATCTAGATGGGATAGGAAGCTTTGATTAGTTATATCATCTCATACGGAACATATTATACCAAATATCTGCTTCATAGTACACTTAACATCTTCAGAAGTAAAAGTCTGAAACAAATTCCAAACTAGAGGTGCATAATTAATCTAATCTAAAAGTAATCATAATATCAACCTACGCACTCACATAATCACACAGGCTCATATTTTAAAAAGGTCCAGATTTAGGAGGATTAAGGGCAAACTAATTGCACAAATGGAGGGAAAAATAAACAAGCTCTTTTGTATGATGATATTTTGGATTAAGTGACACTGAACAGGGAGAGGTACTGTGGAAAATATGCTCAATTAAAGTCACATTTTTGGGTTTTTTTTATGCTTTTGGAGTTTACATGTTGTGTAAGGATTACTTTTTCTTTGATAACGTAAGCCCTCTCAAATTTGCAATCACAGTAATTGCAATATGAATCCAGTTGGCATTGCTTTCATACTCATTTTAGGAGGGAGCAAATATCTTGCTGTGTGTCCCTCCCATGCATATAGAGCCATGCATCCGATATCTGCATATTACTCCACTGTCTTCCATTTGGTTTTCCGCATCAGTTGCCTAATTTAACTTCCTGTAATTGATCTGAAAGCTCACGTATCAAAAAATATTTTCATATTCTGCATGAACTGAACCGTGGATCAGTTTGATCCGGATCCAGCCACCTCAGGGAACGTGCGAATTTGGTTTGAATCAAGTTTAATCAACTGAGAGTCTGGGCCAAAGAGGTAGGTGTGAAAGCGCCTTAAGTCATGTAACAGTAGTTTAATGTTAAGGTTTCATACCTTTCTCCATGTTGAAGCTGGTGATGTCAGTGGAGGTTTCCTCATCATCGGATGACAAGCCTTCATTATGCTCAGTTCTCTTTTCGTTCTGCTCTCGAGCCTGACGCCTCCGAGTTCTGTGCCAAAATAGCAACACAATGGCAGTCAGTTTAAGAAAATGCAGCCAACCTACTGTTAAAACATCTGCACGTCAAACCAAACCTAAATCACTGAACTATACTTTGTAAATAATAATGTACAGAGTTACTGGAGTATTCACATGGAAAACAGTATTTCTGTTGGAAAAGACGTGATGAAAACATAGCCTAAAAGAAAAGGTCTGGTAATTGAGTCTGAGTAGGATTGAGCTTTGTACCGTCGGGCCTCTCTTTCAGCAATCCTCCTTTGACGACTGTGCTCTTGGTACGCAGCTCGATCTCTACCAAATGAGTCCAGATTAGGAGCCATGACAGCTTTATCTGCAAGAGACAGGAGCCATGTTAAGACAAGTAACAAAGTGAGACAACCCATAAACTCAGTGTTATTATGGACGCTTGATATCTTCAAACACAAAGAATACTTAAGTTAAATGTAATTTAGAGGAATTGTGAATAATCTAAAGACCATTAGTTAGCCACAGCAACACCATCCATATGTTGTGTTAAAATGTTTTATGTTACAAAGTATCACTTATTTTCTAGAGACTTACCTGGCTGCAACTTGCTACATCTTACAGTCAAAGTGACAGTGGGCAAAGCACTATCAGATCATTGTTGTGTCATCTCTACTTAGTGACTTATTTGCCACCTGAGCTGAGTCACAAGCACCCAGCTGAGACTCCGCCTTAAAGAAGCTGAAACAGCTCCTCCAATACAACATTTATTCATGTATGCATGTACACACACTTGCTGACTGACAATCATACTTCTATTAAAGGTTAAACACACTTATGGTGAAAAACAAACAAAAAAAGGGGATAATGGGAATCAAGGATGAAACCACCACACACTTTCGCACGCAACACAGAGAACTAACGAGGCCGTTCAAATAAATCATAAAAACCTTCAAGATGGACTGACTTGAAAGGCTTGCAAACTCCGACGATTCATCTTTAATATCATCCTGTCTTCTTTGGACAAGTCGTGAGGCCCGTTGCCTTAGTAACTGGTGCATGGCAGCCTCCAGCTCCAGGACAGCAGGGACCTGAAAGATATGATGCTTTCTGTGACCTCTGACCCAAACAAAAGCGGGGATCCGAGTCACAGGGGATGACTTGCTGGAGGGACAAGAGAAGCATGATGAACAGTAAAATGTTGGAACCATAAGTGTAAGTGTAAGGTAAAAACTCTCTATGGTAAAACCAGTCAAGAAAACAAGGAATTTAATCCGATGAATTAGTTTGAGCTGAAAATATGCAGTAAGCCCAGATGTCTTAAAATGTCACAAAAAGCCAGGAAATACATAAAATAAGACTTAGGTTTTTACCATACACTGACAATACACAGTTCCAGTCTTGATGTTCTCGAGTTACTACTGGTTTCCATATCAGCGCATGCTCAAAACGGTTGGTTAGTGACCCGTTTCATCACATTATTATGTGAATAAAGCAAAGTAGTTCAGGACAAGGCAAGATGGTACTTTCTCCATTCCTTGAGTTCACTGCTGCTGCAGGACCGAGACTGTTTAGTTAATGAAATAAAACTTCTCATGCTCATACATTTAAAACTGTCATGCAATCGCTTATGTAATGATATGTTTACAAAAAAAGGAGTCGGTTCAGAGGCATCATTATGCAACATATTGAATTAACAGGCTGCATCCCGCCTCTTTTTAAATGAAGCTCTGGTATACCCAAATTTATGGATGGAGTTTCCACTTAATTTTATAATGACCATTAACTTGTGCAGCATAGTTTATAATAAAAGTATCCTTGAGATAGCTCATGGAAAATCATAGCATTTCAAAAAGTTTAATACAAGTTAAATTTGTAAATTATGCTCAAAGTGACTGTTTTCATGATCAATGGAATTTGTTTGCATTTCATATAAAAACGTACTGAATTCAAACATGAGAAACAGGCTTTTTTGATGCTGTATTAACAGTGGGTTGTTAAAATCAATTTCTGTTCTCGTCAAATAACATAATGTGGTGAAAAATCACATAGTCACAAAACAGAAAGCAGCAAGTCAGACAGCAGATAAATTCTCCCTTACCTTTTCACTGAAACACTCAAGCAAGTCTCCAACATACCCTCGCATCTCTTGCAAGAATTTATATTGCTCTGCATTGTCATTGGATGAGCCCTCCAGCTGCTCTATGGTGTTCTCTGAAGCAGCTAGGTCGTCTTCAATCTGTTTGTAGCGCTTGGCGTTTGAGTCATAGCCTGCACGCATTTGGCTGAGCCTACAGACACATGGCATACAGGGAAAGATAATAAGCATGACTTGGATTCAGCACAAATTGACAAGGCAGTTAGTCTGCCCTCAACCACCAGCTCACAACAAACAGGCTTCCTTAGAGGACATACATCAAACGTCACAGCAACTTCATAAAAATTATTCAACTTGGAATAAATGCTATAATTTTGTCCTTACTCATGTTCACTGTTATATAATAAGAAGGGCTAATGTAAACCCACTCCTGCTCCCCCACATTCTGTTTCTGGCCCTTAGGTCTGCAGGTCTGGGTCTTGAGAACTTTGACATTGGACGTTGCTGCTGTCTTGTACTGTACCTACCTATCCTGCAGGCGTTTCTTTACCAGATCAATGGATACAGGGCTAAGGTCTGCACTTGGGGTCACATAGTGAACAGTGCCATTGTCTGTTCGGCCAGTTGGCTTGGCTGTCTGTGGAGCCACAGTGCTATAGGTGTAAGCCATGCTGTAGGAATTGCTGTAGTTCTGGCTCTCATAGCTGCTCTGGTAGTAGACGGTGTTGTCCTCTGGCTGGCTGCTTTGAACCTTGTCGTTACAAATAAAGACAAAATAAAAATCCTTCAGTACTGTGATCGACCCATATAGCCTATTACTTTATAAGAAGTCAAAAACATGGTAATTCCGGATGTGGATTGTGACTGTACCTAAAAATGCAATCATACAAATTTTGTGCCAGATTTCCCAGCCTCAATTGGAATGCTATATAATGTGTCTAATATGCTTAAAGAGCTTACCTGGGGTATGCTGATTCCTTTCCTGATCTGTTCCTGCTCCCAACGGCTCACCTCCTCATCCTGACCTGCATCCAGTGCCTCATCATCACTACCTTCAATACCTGTGTATATGTTGGGATAGTCATGAGAATGAATTAAAAACTGCACTAGTGTATAACTGATGACCATGCTGTGATGCTTTATTTTGTTAAGTACCTATCTCTTCTGCTATTTTCTGCCTTTGGCTCTTATTCTTGACTCCACTAAAGCGGATCCTCTTTTCTTCCTCGTCTTCGTCGTCACTGCCATCTTGCTCTTCTCGGACTAATCGCTTTTTTGGGGTCTCTGTCTCAACCAGGGGTGTATCACCTCCCAACTCTCTAGCCATCTGACGACGCTTTCTTGCAGCATGTATGAATGCTGCATCAGGTATCTCCCCTAGGAGAGCAAAAAGAAAATATGTTGATGTAAATGTTAGGTTTCAGAGGATAGTCTGCACATTTAAAAAAAAAAACACCACATTGCATGAGTGTGGAATCATACCAGGTCTCAAGCTGCTGAGGGAAGAAAGTGCATTGAAGGTTGCTGCAGTGCTGTTGCTCCTGGACACCTGACTGTGTGCTGGACCACTTTGACTCTTCAATTCTTCCTCTGGCTCATCAGCACTGTCCACCTCCATCTCCTCCTCACCTTGCTCACTACCTGCTCTGCTAGTAACTTCCTCTTTGATAGTGGCCATAGGCTGAGGTAGAGCATCTAGAACAACGGGATGCAAAGAGAGGATTAATTGAAATTTAATCCTGATTCCAGGTGAAATGCACAGATAATAATGTGTAGTAAAAAGTGAAAAATAAAAAAAATTCAGCATGGTAGTAAGAAGGTGCTACAAGACCATAGAACATCTCTATTAATCAACACCACAAATACAAACAAACCTTACAATGTGTGTCATGACAGTTTGTGTTTACCTAATCATGATGGACAAACACCCTAACCAAAATATACAACAGATAAAACTAGTCATTCATGTCATCATCCATCTGATCTATAATGTCCTGTTTTATAAACAATCAAGACAGTTATGCTGCAGCGATATTAGCAGTCTGCTTCCCTCTGACTAAGAAATACCCGTGCTATTATATCAAACTGCTTTCAAACCAGAGGTGAATGAATGAGAATTGTACCTTATTTGCCAGGATGCTTCGCAGCATCAGTCAACAAACTGAAAGAATTTTTCTCAGATCACTTTTAGGCGTGTCTCATAAACTGTGCACCTGCTATGTCAATCCATGAGTTACCTAACATGTCGATGATGTGATGTGGAACCGGCAGATTACACACCTGTTTTGATTTCCTGTTTAACACAGCCAGTCCTCTCCAAATCCTCCTTGTATTCCTTCTTCAGCTGTTTGACTATCTTCTTGCTGTGATTGGATTTCTTTATTCTGAAGACCTCGGACCCCTCTGTTTCCACACGACATACAAGAAAATAAGTAGCAATTTCATATCATACTTGTTAGAATAGTAGTGAACACATTTAATTGACAAATGTAGCTTTACACCATCTGATATAATGCTAGCAAGCCAGGCTACATAGCTAAACATGAGACCATTAATATGGAAACACGGTTTCTACAGCTAATGTCCACTTCACCATGTTAGCTACCTTCATCGTCGTCAAAACTCAGCAAACTGGCTTTTGTAGGTCCAGGCACTGTAGCGGGTTCTTTGCTCTTTTTATCTTTCTTAGCAAATTTCACACTGTTAGCCTGAAAGCCGTTGCTTTGGTGGACATCGGCGGTGCAATTGGAAGTCTCCATAAACGGGATATCTTCGCCGACAGGCCCGAACATTGTGGGCGCGAGCAGCGGCTGCTGAGCCTCCTCATGCTCTTCCTCGTCGGACTCATTCCTCCGTCGGAAGTTCGCTCGTTTCGCCTTTTTAAACATTATGTTTCGTAATTAAATTCAGCGGTGCACGAATAAATAGAAAACGCCTTACAACTACATTTCGACCAGAAAGCAATTATCCTCATTTTCCCGGTCAGCCATTTTCTATCGTCGACCGCGTCTTCTTCTATTGAAAATCAAGCAGGATACTCACAGGATGGATGTTTACTGCTTTCATGTGGTCACAAGTGGAACTGCAACTGGATAAACGAACGTCAGTGACTGTTTGCAATGCTGTCAAGATGAGACCAGATAACATTGTAAACGTACGTAAACTATTGAATTCGCAAGGGAAGTTTTGTAAAGCAAAAATATATATTTCTTTTTAAAAATGCACCTACAAAACTTATTTTGTGCCTACAAACGTATTTTTTTCCCCTTTTACAAAACCTTTTCTACATTTACAAAAAAACCCTTCTGCAGTTACAAAACATTGTGGCCTCTTTTTGACGTGGGGGCGTGGTTTGATGAGAGGCGTGTCCAGACCTGGTCCAGAGAGGAAGCAGTATTAGCGGGGATGGACAAACACAGTCAGCATACAATTGAGAAATGGGATTAACACACCTTGATTTCTCCCAAATACTCTGATACTAGTGTGGTTTTAGATCTGAGCTTACGTTAAAAAAAAAAAAAAAAAAATGTAGAAAATGTGAGTAAGGCAGTCAAGTGTGAGTGGAAGACAATACAGTAATAGGAAGTTTGAGTCTACCATTGAAATGTAAAACATACTCTGAGAGAAACCCAATAATGGACTGAAAGGTCTAAACCAGGGTTTATAAATTACTGATTACTCCCACTTATGTTTACAGTCATGTAAACAAGCCCAGTAATCGGAAATTTGAGTAAAAAAAACAAAAAGGAAGTTTCCGTTTATTGTCACCATGTTCTTACTCCTAAAGAACTTGGAAAAAGGACAGAAACGTTTTAACCAGGATGTTTCAATCATCACTATTCTAAAGTCCATGTAAATGCATTAGCTCTGATTATCACAATTATCTCATTGCTCCCAGTTATCTGATTTCTTTGGTCATTTACACATGCTCTACCAATGTAGATAAAAAAAAAGAAAGAAAAAGGTAGGAAAGAGCTGCAGAGAGCTGAAACATTTCTCACTCACCTTAGTAATAAATACCATACAATTTAAAAATTAGAGATCAACATAGAATAAGAATAAATAAAGTATTATAAAAGATAAACTAAAATATACTATAGGTGATATGAACCAATAATTGTGGTAGTGCAAATGCTGTAACAGTAATGGAAGGTGCTTAATGGAACAGTTGGAGGTGTATAGACAGTAGGAACCAGTTACAAGGGATCAGCAGCATTGGATTTAGCAAGTGTCAAATATATTTGTCAAAGTTCAGGCTTAAATTCTTATTGGCCAAATTCCGCTTACTAAGGTCTTCAATCCAGTTGAAAGGTGTTTTAAAATTGTATTTTAATTTTTAATCACTGTGAAGCACTTTGGGCTACAATTTTTGTATGAAAGGTGCTATATAAATAAAGTTTATTATTATTATTATTATTATTCAATCTGCAACATATAACACCTGAACCAGGCACCCTCTCTCCAGTGTCTTTATCCAGAGAGTACAAAGAACAATCATTCATTCATTCATTCGTTTTCTGAACTTATTCCTCCAGAGGGTTGTCCAGATGGCAGAGGATATCCAGCTGCTGTACCAACACTAGTTCATTGCAAGGCTCACAAGGAAACGAGTAAGAATTCTTATCTTTTTAACATTTTCAATCAACCTAAATTGATGTAATATGCTACTTTAAGGCCTGGTAGTTCTTTTTTCCAGTCTATATCTTTCATCTCTTTTCATCTATATCAAAGTGAGCCCAGAGATACCAGTGTTTTTTTCCCCATGACACAATGAATAAGTTTTGACTTTTGGAAATATCCCTCACAAAAAATAATACAAGTCTCAACAGTTTTCTTTAGTGTAGTTCAAACTGTGTCAAACTTACTTTAGTTCAGAGGAAACATTCAGTCCAATATGACCTGAAGTGGGCCAGACCGGTAACATAACAGCTGAAAAAAGTTAAATTACACTATAATAATGTTTTCATCCACAACGTTCCATTAAAAATGTGAATGCCATGAACAACCTAAAATGTCTTAATAAATATAAGTGCAGTTTTAACAATATTATGCCTCTGTTTATCATGTAAATTACAACTTACAGATCACAGTGGATCTACAAATACACAAAACATTTAGTAAAAGGCAGTATACACTGGTCTACAGGTAAAATGCTTCCAGAATAAAAGTAGCGACATTTTGCCACGTGTGAGCCACTGATTTAGAAAAATCAAGTCAAAAATGCTGGTTGGCTAAAGTTTCCAAGATATAGTTTTAGGTCAAAATGTGACATTCGAGAATAAATGAGAGAATGGGTTTTACTCCAAAGGAATATTTGTCTCAGAGCTACCAGATCTACTTAAAAAACAGTCTGCACATTACAATATATTCACTCTACAGGTTCTATCCAGTGGAAGATTTAGAAATTGATAATATAAATGTACATAAACCGGTATATACGTGTACTAACACTTTATCATATACCTTGAAAACATCAGCAAACCAGCACTTTTGTCATTTATTTCCTAATTAAATGTATTAAAATACTTAACATTTAGCACAGTTCATCTCTGAAGCAGATCATTTCTAAAAATTGTAGACCAGTGTTATAGGTGACGAATCGCAGATTGGCCCGTGCTCCATGTTATCAGAAAGAAAGAACAAAAATGGAAAAACACCAGGGTTCAAGGAGAGAAAATAAAGACAAACATCACCCTGTGTCAAGAGATGCAGTATAATGTTGGTAAAAAAAAAAAAAAAAACAGAATTAGTTGGAGTTAGATTCATATATCACATCAGACAGACACTGTATACTGTATAATTCTCCAACTGAAACTTGTGACATTACTGAGAGGATGTCAAAAAATGCCAGCTTCAGGGTGCTTAAGTCTCATGGCAGCTCTATTTTTACACTTACATTTTTCCACTTCACTCAAATCACTTGGAACCAAGAAACACAAATAGTGACTTTTTTAAATAAACCTGATCTTCTTTGCCAAAAACACACAAACTGTGGGTGAAATATAGACTATGTATACAGTGCTCAGTCAAACCAGTTGCCCCTTCCACTGGTTAAAGACTTCTTTTTCTCCTATTAAAAGTGGCCTGTGTTAATCATTAGCTAGCCAGCCTTTTTAATGTGGCCCAGACAGTATTTTAATTAGACTCGCTGGCTGGGCCTTTGTCCCCAACCGGACCAAACCAGAGCCAAGCAGAGAGACTCAGACTCTGGTCCTGGATTGACCTGGCCTGTTTTCTTTACTGGGTGTCTTGCCAACTCCATGGGTGAGGAACAGGGCTGGCTTGGTGTGCAATGCACCGGGGCCTCTGGGACCACAGGGACCCAGACTGGGACACTGAAGAGAGGGAGGGAAGTATGGTGTTGATAAGCAGTTATTGTGGAGCTCCAGTGGTCAGAAATAAACTGGTCATTGTTTGGTTTAGTCAGTGTCCATCTTATCGCTTCACTTATCTGTCTGGACCCGTTCACCTCCCTGACTGTGAGATTTTAACCCTCTCTCTCTTTGTTTTTTCTCTGCCCCCTCCGTCTCCTACCGTTGGCACACAATCTCCCAACCAAACACATTTGTGCTGATGGGCCAGATAAAGTACATATTGTTAATAAATCCTTGTCCTGTTTGTGTAGCCGATAAGCCAGTTCACGACTCATTCATTGGGCTGAAGCCGAGGTAACGTAGGCTCTGGTTAGCTGTGGTTACTGCCCTCCCCTCTTTTCCTCCTGCTTGCTGTGCCTCTCGACTTCTTTGTTTCTCGCTCTACCACTGTCTCCGCTTCCGGATTGGACAATGTTAAACTTGATGATGGAATACAAGAGAGGTCAAGTCTGAATAGCGGTTACTTGAGTTGGAATGGTCATTCTGTTCTTGGACACAGATTTGCCTCTCCATTCTTCATCACAGTGAAAGCCTGATGGTTTGAAGGAGAGACATGTCAAACCTGCTGAAACTCTAACTGCAGGTCAACATCTGTTGTTTGTCGCTGCACCAGCTCTCCCTCTTGTACCTTTGCAGTTTTTTATTACACTGCAAAAAGTAAAACATTGAACCAACTTAAACGTTTTTCTTCAATAGGTCACACATAAAAAAAAATAAATAAATAAATAGTTGAGTGAACCACATTAAATTAATTCATTTGGTTCACTCAACTATTTTTATTTTTTTATTTTTTTATGTGACCTATTGAAGAAAATGTTTTAAGTTTACTCATGTTTTACTTTTTACAGTGTATGTTCATATTTGGAACTATGAACAGCTGATGTCACACAGACCATACAGCAATATGTTTTAAAGGGATCACTGCAGTAACAGAATGTATGTGAATGTGTGTGTGTGTTGGGCTGGTTAGACTTATTTATTTTTTACCTTCTTATTTTAGCTGCTTTTATTTATAGGCCTGTTTGTGATTTTTTTTTTTACACTTTCCCGCATTAATTATGAAAACCTTAGTCAAGACTTTTTCCTGAGTGTTTTTATTCCTTTGTAGGATCGGGGAAAAAAAAAAAAATGTGATTGAATTTTTAAAAATTGACCTATTTTTCATGGATTTACAAAAATGACCACTCTTTGGGACACCATGTGTTTAATTTTTTGAAGCAAAAAACAAACAAACATGTATTTCCTGATATACTGTGTGAAAACTATGAAATAAAAACATTTTTAATTAGGCTAATCTGATGTTTTCTTACATTTTATCATAATCTAATACTAGTTATTATTTAATTCACAGTCATAATAAACAAAAAAAAACATTTTTGTTGCAGAAAACTGTTTATTACAGGCTAATAACAATTAATAAACCACTCAGTCACGTTATTACAAATTGTGTTAATTAAGAACAGCAAAGTTACAGTACTGGTAGGAATGTTAGTGTATGGGATGGTGCATAAGCGTCCAATGGGTTGGCTGATTTGCAACTAAAACAACAAAACCCATGAATATACAAGAGAACAGCAGGATGATAAGTGTCCACTGTAGTGACCACTATGTATGAAAGGGTTAAAGTAGGTTTTACATGATGCACAGATTGGATGGCACTTTTACTTTTGTTGTACTTGTTACAATGACAATAAAGATTCTATTCTATTCTATTCTATTCTATTCTATCAAACACTTATAAAATATATATTTGTATGTGTTCCTACATTCATGCACTGCTTTGCTTTGTGTTGAAAACTTTCAAATTATATCATTTCTTTCCAGCAATTATTTTTATAATGTGTTTATTTGTATGTTTCTCCATTCTGCCTTTTCTCCATCTTTCTTTATTCTCTTCTTCCTCCTGTTTTCATTACTTTTGCATGACATCAGGCCCTCCTCATCACTCTTGGTCGTCTTTCACTCTGAGCAGCCCTGCCTCCCCAGGTATCTTTCCGTTTCTTTGTGTCTGCTTTTATTTTACTCATTCTCAAATTACCGTATATGTTTCTGCACCAATATTTCATCAACACAAAACAGTAGTTTTGAAATTTTAAACTATATCTAACATATCGATTTCAAGGTAACATAAGAACTTTGTTGTTTTGAAGCTGCGCACGCTCGATATAAGCAGCGAGTGGATTTATTGGGGAATCGGCTCGACACGGCTCCTCCTTTCAGAACTACATCTCCTACGTGCAGAATGATGTTTATATTTTCAACTCACTGAGAAGAGTCGTTCAGTGTTTACACTTAAGCATGAGTTAAATTCTCCCTGTTTTTTTGCAGTAAAGAAAAACCATGACAACAGTTTGTCCATCGACATCTCCCGAGCCAACAGCCTAACAGATGAGCTGGACTACATGAGTGAAGACATCCCGCTTCCTGTGGTGACGAGCAAGACCCAGTAAGTCCCAGAGAAGTTCCCCCCTCTGTTTTGCTTTGGCGCTCTCATCTCTGTCTCATCCATCACCCTGTACTGACCTCTATTCTCTGATACATAATACTGATTTCCCTACTCATCATGGTACCTAAAGGCCTTTTGTCAGACCAGAGAGCCCCTCTAGCTGCTCTCTAAATGAAGTTGTTTTGTTGAACTCTCTTGAGGGTTAAAGAGACTCTCGAGCACCAAGGCCATATCAGGTACAAAGAGTTATAAAAGAGGATTATCCCTTTAGTCTTGAGGGAAATGTCAAAGAAATCCCTCTCAAAGGGTTGTAGGACATTACGGTCCCAAATGGCTTGTCACCACATGCCCCTAGAAGATGGAGAACTGACTGCTGCTGGTTGTTGTTGTGTGGATTGTGAGTGGATTGTGTATTGATGGTGTTGCTTCTTTCTTTCTTTTTTTTTTTTCCATATATAAACTTACCCCACCTCTTCTCCCTCTTTTATGCACATACAGTGAAGAAGGCACCACCTCCACCTCCCCAGAGCTCCACCTCCCACCTGTACACATACATACACACAACATATACATACATACACACCTAAGTACGTCTATACATACACATTAGAAACAGGTTTACAGTACAAGTCCATAATATTCCATGGAAGTGTCTGTAACACTGGTCTACAAGTAAAATGCTTCCAGAATAAAAGCAGTTCAACTTTACCAAATTTGAGTCATAAATAAAGAAAAATTCAGTCCAAAGTCCTAGTTGGTTGTAGTTTCTCAGACACAGTCTTAGGCCAAAATGTGAAATTCTGACAATTAATGAGAGAATGGGTTTGATTTAAGAGGACAGTTTGTCTCAG
>JAQQZY010000007.1:21565981-21578414 GCA_030068375.1 Ostorhinchus rueppellii | reverse complement strand
GTGTGTGTGTGTGTGTGTGTGTGTGTGTGTGTGTGTGTGTGAGAGAGAGAGAGAGAGAGAGAGAGAGAGAGAGAGAGTATTCAATT
Source organism: Ostorhinchus rueppellii (assembly GCA_030068375.1). Lineage (NCBI taxonomy): Eukaryota > Metazoa > Chordata > Actinopteri > Kurtiformes > Apogonidae > Ostorhinchus > Ostorhinchus rueppellii. Next base: position 21,578,328 of record JAQQZY010000007.1, on the reverse strand, counting down.
CATTGTTTGCAATCAGGGTGTGAAGGGAATTTTTAGCAATATAGCAAAAAAATGCTCCAAGAAAACATGTCAGACACCTTTAACATTAACAAACACAACCAGCCCAGAAATGGATTTTACATTCGTTAAGCTTCTGTGTTCACTACACCGTCATTAGCTCGCTATTTGCATTAAAGGGTGTGCTAAGGTTGTGTTTTCTAGTTAACCAAATGAGCCCCAGGTTGCTATGTGTATTATCTCTGGGTTTCTGGTACTTCAACAGAAAAATGCTGAGATCACTGTGCTTTATAACAAATCCATATATCTTTGTCCTCCCACACACAAACCACACAACGTTAATGACCATCAGGTCCTGACTGATTTACTTTTAATGAAGTTACAGCTGCTGGGCCATGTGTAAATGCATATGGTATGCTTTGGAATTCATAGATGTGACACCTCCAGCTGTAAGTCCGAAACAGAACATCGTATTTCAGCGAAAATTTCAGTTGATTGTGTTACAGGCATGAAATACTGTAGACATATGAACGTTGGTTTGACAGTTTTGAGCTCTGCACGTCTGTTTATTACAGACACATAATCTGAGGGTCTTTGCAATTTTTGCTGTGAACTATTCTATGGCTGAAATGTAGAGAGACGCAGGAAACACTAGACACTGAAGCAAATTAAGGGTAAATTGCACGCAGCAGCAAAAGTTGAGTGCGTATGTGGGATTAGTTATGTGAAAACCCTTGGGAATAGATGTAAAAATCTGTAATATGTGAGGGCAAATGCTGTACTATCAGCAAGGTGCAATTCATTCTTTGTAGATTTGGCCCAAAGTTTTCATCTTAACGGGTAATGAATCTCTTTTGAACAAGTAATAAATACAAAATACAGATATCCGTGTGAAACTATGAAGAATATGAATAGTTACTTGCTGCTGAAGTAAAGTTCAAGTACCTGAAAGCCCTATGGGTGTGTTAGGTCATGGTTCTTCCCGCTTCAAGTGGGTGTGAATCATCACTGGTCTCAATTATGATTCACTTGTTAACTGTTCACGATGCATCTTGCTGTCAGTTTAGTACTGCACATATCTGCTTTTTCAGTAAAACAGTCAGATAATTCTTAACTCTCTTTTATTTAGACAGGTTTTTCAAATCGCAGACTATAACTGTACAATATAAACAGCTGCATTTTCCCTTCATGGCATTTTTTGGACTTATATTAGTATGTGAGAATTACAAAAACAAAATCCATCTACAAACGGTGTATTGCAAGTGAAGCTGTAGTCAACAAAAATACAATTTAATTTCACGTAAAAGCTTTAAGAAACAGTATGCCACTTCCTGAAATAAACACTACAAAGTACTCTCCAATAACCTGGTCTTTGGTTTTGTCATAGGGTGCAGTGTGTATAATACCAACGTGTTCCTCATGGTGGAAGCTTAGAAGTCAATGGAACAGGTGGCAAAACTCAGGCTTTTCTACGACTGAATAAGGATGTAAATCCTTGGCTATGAAGGTTGGCACAGACGCAGGCCACAGAGTAATTCTCTTAACCCTCTAGGAGTTGGCTGGAACAGTTAACAGCTCCTCTTCAATTTCTTTTTTGCTCAGCTGGGCTTGGTGTCTTTATGGTCACAGATGTCAGCTCTAGGTGAAAAACCATAGACTGTGTAATTAGTGCATAGAAGAACCTTGATGTGTGACCTTTAGCCTCTGAACTGCCTTAGTGAAGTCGGTTAATTGTGAATCAGCCGTCACCATGATGGTTTTTTGAAATCTAAAGAGTAGGAAGTAAAGGATCCCAAAGGGTCAGAGATGAGCTAAAGCTAGGTATGAACGTATGACAGGGTAAAATGGTAGAATTCATAAAGCATTGAGGAGCAAAATTATGTTATAGTCTTGTTATATTGTACCGATTAACCACAACTACAGCTAAATAGTTTGTCATCAAACGCAAAATTCCCAAAATGACTGTCATTCAGTAGTGTTGGGTGGATGGATCCAAATATCAATAGGATCGATACAAAGTCAGTATCAGATCGATACTAGTGTGGTGAGATCAATACTTCCCGTCTGCTGTGGGTCTTTTCCTCCCTTTGTCATAACTCAAACATCTCATTGCAAAAGTTACATCACCTTAAAGTTGATCCACAGTTCATGAGGGTAAGGCAGCAACGAAACTTAGAGACTGAAAAATTGGAAAAATCAATAACGGACATTAGTATATTATAATTTTCATGTGGGCTGCCAACTCTTCATTACTGCATCAGTGGAAGAGTCTATATTGTGATGCATCTGAAATTTGAGGAAATGAAATGACAGGAGGGAGATTAGTATCCCGACCCCCAAAGGGAACGGAAGTATTGTTTTTGATTCAGTTTGATTGTTAACACTATTGGTTGAAGTCATACCAAATTGAGTTTATAGATTGCCAGTGACCCAGAAAATTTGATTACATTTTGGGAAAAGTTGGTCAAACTTCAAATCTTTTATGAAATTTAAAAAAAAAAAAATTCTCCCATGTATGATTGGTGAAATTTCAAATGTCTATGTAAGGTAGTGTATGTGTTATGCTGATAGATGGCGCTATTACACCAATTTCATCTTAAACTCCCATTTCGGTGGCGCTTTTTTTGTCCTCCTGTTACCCCGTAGGACTGGCACCAGTACTTCAGGGCGCCATGTTTTCTTTAGTACACTGTATCACTCTACAGGTAAGCTATGTTATTTGCACTGACTGGTTATGACATGAAATTCTCAAAGATTTTGGCACTTTAGTATACATTTTGTAAGTTATTCTGTAAGTTGAAGTCCGAGAGAATTTATATCTGAATGATTTGTGGAGTTAATACCTTTATAATTGAAGTAAGTATGACTTTTATTGTTTGCCTGTTTTGATCTGATTTGGTCGTAGGATATTTTAGCTTTTACTTATGGTGATGTACATGTGTTTTTTTAAGGAAAAATACTGATTTAGTACACTGTATCACCCTACAGATGCTTGTTGGGCAAAATAAATGGTCCTGCCATGATTTTGAACTTCTCTCCATCTCGTTTCCTATGGACTGCACCCTTGCTAACATCCCATAAACACACACAATGCAGAGCCATGTAGTTGTGGCGGTGTATGAAACCCAGGCCGTGGGACAGGGAGACAGATAGGGCTACATCTATAAAAAGATCAACTTTGTTTCAATTTACTTCAAACTTTGCACATACATAGAGACAATTGATATGCTGACATCACCACACACATAGACATGATGACATCAGCTGGATCGATGCCAAAATAAGCTACAATACATGCAAGGGGCTTGTTGTGTCTGGAACCACTTGTTTATAGATGTAATAACTGTCTATAAAAGGTTAAGATATAACTGGACTGCAGTTGCTATTACGGCTTTGCTATGACCTTAATTTTCAGTGATGTAGCTGTTGCCGCATAGTTGTGTGTGTGTGTGTGTGACAACTCTACTGGATAACTGTTCGGGCGATAACAGCTCCACTAAATATACATCTTTGTGTGTTTGTGTGTATCTGCTAAATAAGCTAAAAGTGATCGTGAGTTATTCTGAATTAAACTGAACATCCATCCTCTCACCTCAAGTTCTCTGTCTCTTGAGATGAATTTGTTTTTTTCCCCCTTGCCATTACTATTATGCATTTTCTAAGGGCCTTTTCTGTTTCAGGATTAACTGCAAATGTGTTTACAGTTAGATTAGCTATCCTGTCACATTTGCTCTCCGTGATTTAGTGGCTTACTCTGTGGGTGTACGTGTGTGAGTTTGTGTAATGGGCTATTGTGTGTTTGTTGTTGGGAGAGGGTTAAGGTGATTTAGTGGCACCCGAGCAGCATGTAGACCAGCCAGGGCAAGCCGGAGCTCACACAGCTCTGTAGTGCTGACATAAAATGATAACCATTTAGTTATTATCATGTCCCTTGCTATTGCACACTTTTTCAAAGGAACTACAACAAATTAAACACTGCTTTGGTTTGAGTCTGCACAATACATGAGGGGAATGAGCAAGAGAGGGAGTAGAGCTCCCTTTATTTCCTAGAGGAAGAGTAGGGGGTGAAACAGAGAGGCTACCGCGATTGAGAGATAACAGCAGTGACCCTGAGTTAATTGGCTATTAGTGAGCTGCCAGCATTATTGTTATAGACTATAATGAGGATTCTCTCACCTAAACGTGTTTGTGTTTATGCCAAGTCTGTCTAAAGAGGCAATAGTTTCAGTTTAAAACACCCAAGAATTATCCACTATATCAATAGAGTATGAGGAACCAACACTTTTGACATTGTGTGAGATGTGAGAGATGTATTGTGCAGAGATCTCAAGTGAAGTTTGCTGCTAATCAGCTCCCCTCAGCCCGTGTTGTCTCGCAATAATTCTTTGTCCCTCAAGAACCATAGTGAGTCACCGTAGTTTCCAGTCTGCAACATGAGAAAATGAAGAAGCGCTGCCCAGAGGGTGTATTCTCACCTCCTGTCAATCATGTGGAAAGTTCTTTAATGCAACAGTAAAAAGTGAACTCGACAACAGATGCAGGTCTCGCCAACTGCTGTCATCATCACCACTACTGCGGCAAGAAACCGTGGTAGGATAGACCAGAAGTATAGGCTGAATTCATCAGTTGTTATTATTTAATATAAACAAAAGCTGTTTTAGTTTCCTCTTAGTGAAATACGCTGAGTAAAATTAAGTGTAGTAGTGCAGTGTAAAAGCTTAGAGCTTTTATTGTGAAAAGTAAGAACAGAAATGGTGCTAAAAAAGAACAAATACAAAAGGAATGATCCAGGTGGGTGGAGAGCAACACTGTGTATGCAGGAAGCTGTGAGGGATTCAAATTATGAGTTAAAATACAAAATAAATGAAAAGAAACTAAAATGAGGAATCAAAAATTTAAGTGGAAGTAAAACAGATATCAAAACAAATGCTCCTGACTGGTAAAAATACTTACAAACCAAAAAAAAAGAATAGCCTGTGTTAAAAAATAAATAAAATATACTAAAAACAGGCCCTAAGTCCTAAAACTATAATAAACAAGTGGTGTCAGGCACAACAAACTGTTGTAGCGTATTTAGACATCGATCCAGCTGATGACATCATACCTATGCTTTTGCTGATGTCAGCATATCAACTGGCTCTATATATGTGTCAAGTCTGACGTAAACGGAAACAAAATTGATGTTTATAAACATTTGAAATTTTGCCGATTATAAGTAAATGGGAGAATTTTTTTTAAATTCATGAAAAATGTGAACTCTGACCTACTTTTCCCAAAGTTAGCCATATCTATTTTGGGTCATTGGCAATCTCTAAACCCAATTTGGTATGAATTTCAACCTATAGTTTTGTTGTTGTTTTTTTTGGGGGGGGGCACTCCTCAGCTACGGGGGCTGTGGTCACCTCCAAGGACGCAACAAAAAATGCATAGATTGTTCTCTGATCATCAGGCTTCGTATAACACTTGCATTTTGTCATGGTTCATGTTGTCTGGATGTAAACAGGAAGTAAGTTTACGTGCAGTCAGATCCCGACCAATAAGAGTACTTGATTTAATGCATTACATCATATCCAACCAATGGGAAGAAAGTCTCGCGCCGAAACCTCATGATAGACGCAACTCCGTGAAATTTCAAAGGGAAAACATCATGGCGCTGGTAAATAGAGCGTGTGCCTGGAAAGCCGATGGATTTCGGTAGATTTTATCAGTGGAAAATAGGAAAAAAAATGCCCTAAATTTGAAAATGAGTAGCGGTGCTGAGCTAGCGGTACACTGGTGCAGCGCCGTTGTTCCATCATCTAGGGAGAACCCTGACATGAGAAAAAAAAAATAAATTAAAAAACATAAAATTTTACCTGCTTTTCACAAAATGTATTGACATCTGTTTGGTGTGAATTCAACCAATAGTTTTGCATCTAGAGGGTTAAGAAAGAAAGAAAAAAAGAAAGAAAGAAAGAAAAAGAAAGAAAGAAAACCAAAAACAATACCCCCTGCCTCTCCTTTGGGGGGCAGGGTAATAAAAAAAGAGATCCTTTGCAGCAAGCTTCAGCAGTGAGATCTCTTCACCTGATGTCAATCACGCAGCCACCCGACAGCCTGGAAAAGGTGAATGGCAGTAATCTCATCCCTCAAGCACAGCGTTCACCGATACCCTCAGAGAACTCATGCATTTACTTTCACGAAGGCGCAGGGTCTGGACCCTTGCCTGGTGCTGATTCCCTGCAGCACTCTGGGAGATCTGGAGCTGGTTCTGTTCTGTTCTGTGAGGACAGTCCACATCATCCTTCACTGCTGCCGCCTCTGTTGTCTTGGCCATTACATCCTTTTACTTATTATATAGCTCTTTTTTAAAGTGCCCCGCCTCCCTTCCATTCTCTAGTATCTGATTGGTTCCTTGTTCTGTCAATTATAAGTACCACCTATTCCACTGTGGTGGTAAAATATCAGGGAGAAACAATGTAGTAATAATAATAAAGTAAAAAAACACATACATTAAAAAATATAACGTTCTGAAACAAATAATAAAAACAAATGAAAACAGCTGAAACATATAATAAAATAATGATACATAAAAATATAAATACACATTAAATATAGACTAAAACACAAATAATTACCTTGTAACACACCCTGTCCCTTTTGTTCAAGTTTTTGTTTTAAATATTAGTTTTCCAAAGTATTCCATTAAATAATCACTACGGTCACTTTATTGCATTAGGTTGTTTTCCCCCTTTTGTTTGTGTCTGAAAATCCTCTTTATCCCCTGCATTGTTTTACTTTTTTTGCACAACGGAAATTTAGGTAACCTGCATTCAATATTTCAAATAAAGCATGATTTGAGTACCGCTATCGCAACAAAATAGGTAGCGCTGTTAGTAAGGATGGGAATCGAGAACTGGTTCTTTTTGAGAACCGGATCCCAGTAGCTCAATTCCTTAGCATCCTTTGCCTTTTGGTCAGAATGTAGCCGATGTAGTATTGAAGCAGAAGTGGTCTAAAAATATGACACCAGGTCCACTTGGAACACAAAGCTTCCATTTCTTCAAAAGGGTGGAATCCCTCCAATCTGCTCAAACATTTGTCCAGCATGTGATTCATCTGATAAGCTACTTGTGAATCTAGCAGCAGGATGTCATCCAGGCCTAATTCTGGTTCCGGGGCGGGCAACAAACATCCTATCTCCTCAAATACAAGTTTCCAAAGGCAGGGGAAAGGAAATGAAGTGCACCACAAGACGGGAGACGGGCTGAGTCGAACTGGTTCACATTAGAGGAATTAGTAAAGCGTCTTTAGTTTCACTTTCACTGTACATGCTCACGCCCCCAAACCGAGCCCGTCATCATCTGTCCCTATTATTTGTACAAACTGTATATGTTATATTTTCTGTGTTGAGATGGACATATAAAAGACCAGTAATGCAAACATACCCCTTTGTACTCTTTAATTCCCTCACCCAATGAGAATCAATAAGGATTTGGATTGATAAGCAAACTCGATAATCGAATTGGAATCATTCAATTCTCATCAATTCTCATCCCTAGCTATGAGCAGGAACTCTGTTTCCCACATTTCTTGTAAACTTTTTTGTGGATAGAGTGACTGCCAACACCAGTATGTGACTTATGCTCGATCATAGTCAGTAACTGTGTCCTGCTCAGTCCTGAGAGTAGAAAAACAGAAAAAAAAAACACACATGTAGTGGCTTTTCAGAGGCAGTTTGTGTGTATGAGTGTGTCTATGCACAACACGTGTATTTGAGTGTGTGTAGTTGACACTTCTTTCTGATTGCAGTGGGTCAGTTTTTTTCACCTTACAGAGCTAAGAGAGGGATGAAGAAAAAAAGAGGAGATAAGGGAAGGAAAGGTAGAGACAGCAAGGTGCCTCCACTTTGAAATCCATCTTTCCAAGGATGGATTCCCCACTGAGAGCCTCAGGCTTTGTCCTTCTTTCAGCCCTCATTGTGTGTAGATGTGTGTGCATGTGTGTGTATGTCAGGTTGACTCACTGGTTTTAGTCCTGCTATCAGCCCCTGGTGACAGTACAGTCTGCTATCAGAACCCCCCACTCCCCTTACTCCCCACATACTGTCAAAATGACCCTTAGGATAGTCCATGAACATCTCAGCCACGTGTTTCAGAGACAAGCTCGAACCGGCAGCTTATATGCCAAAGATGAGTATGGTGTCGGCAATAAAAATACAGTTTCCAAGTCTGTGCCCATGGTCCAAAGAGAGGATTCTAACATTTAACGGCATGGTTTCCTTTTTTGGCCACTTGTTTTTACTCTATTGTAACTGCAGCAGAGGAGTGCACTGAACACCTAGTTGACTCTCATTTGCATATTAATAAAGGCTGATCATCTGTCATGTACTATCCATCATAAAGTGCGGGCTACCATTTGGGAATGAAACAACAGGTCTTTCTGTTTTTGTTTTATACTTTACAAAAATCGAGCCTTGTTAAAATATCATTCAAACACTATCAGAACATCTCAGAGATGTGTCATAAATTACTATGATTGTAACTATTATTTATTTATCCTATCATAGTGTATCTGTTTTCTAAGTATTAGTATATCTCACCTGCTATATCAATATATTTTTTATAAGTTTTATTATATCCAAGAAAGCCATTAGGATTACACATGAGAAGGATTACTTTGCACCAACCAATCCTCTTTCCATCTGTCCAAATATTCTGAAATAAGATCAGATGAACCTCCACAATGCTGTATTCATCTATAAAGTACACGACTACCTATTTCCACCTGCATACAGGAGCTATTCTCAGTCAGAGAGTCCCAGTCCAACCTTAGGGGGATCTGTATGTTCAAGAAATGAAAGGCAAGGACCAACACAAAAGGCAAATGCATATCTATAATTGGTGTAAAATTATGGAATAACCTGGATAAAGAATTAAAAACATGCACATCAGTCACTGCATTTAAAAGGATGTTTAAAAACAAGCTTTTCAATTAATATAATATATAAGGATAAAGGAAGCCAATTATTAGTATGAGTCTAAGATTTTGGTTAGATTATGTTATGTGTTTTATTACCTCCGCCAAGGAGGTTATATTTTCATCTGCATTGGTTTGTCTGTTAGCAAGATAAGTCAAAAAGTTATGGATGGATTTTCATGAAATTTTCACAGATTGTCAGAAATGGGGTATCTACAGGTGATTACATTTTGGTGGTGATCCGTACATTTAGTGCCATTTAGTGGATGAAAGTACAAACACTGCCTTGGCGGAGGTCTGCGCTCTCCGAATGCTTCTCTAGTTTATATTATTGTTTAAAACGATTAAATTTTGTTATTTTGTTTTTCCTTTTTGTAAATAGGTTCGGCATAAATAAGTTGTTGCTTCAGCCTATGCCTTTTCGCCCACGTTTAATATAGAAATGTAAACTGTATGTATATCGTGTTCTGTTAAATGGATGAATAAATCCCTACCTACCTATCTATATCCATGTACAGTCCTTTTGTCATATCTCTACTCTTTACTCTTTTTGTCTTCTCTGCTCTCTGTTCTCCCTCTCTCTGTGTTACTGTCTCTCCAGCTCATTAACTCTGCCTGACCTAGTAATCCGTTCTGACTCTGTTCACCTGTTATCCACAGGTGTGGCTCATTAGGAGCTCCCTATATAATGCTCTCTCTTCTGCCAGATTATTCTATGCCTTGCAAGACTTTCCAGCATTCTTTCCTGTTTGTTGTTTCCGTGTTTGACCAGTTTCTGTCCCTGATTAGCCTTGTCAGCCCCCTGATTCTGATCCATTTCTGCCTGACCAAGTCTACTGCCGGCTCCCCAGAAACATCACCTGCCTTCTGCCTGAACTACGTCTTCAAGTCTGATCCCTGGCGTTCGACCTGCCCTTCGCCCCGACCAAGCCTGTTGTCTGCCCTATGTTAGATTGCATGGTAAACGACCCCTGGACTGTCCTCAACCTCCTGCTCAGCTTGCCTGTAGATCAACGGAGATCCATTCCTGAAAGCCTGGAACCGGAGTCACTGAACTCCGCTCATCAATGGGTGACGAAGAGGACTTTGTGTTTTACTCCTGTCTGTGGTTCTGCTTCTGGGTTCTTCCTTGGTGTGTTGCACCTTTGGGCACTTTGCATTGTTGTAAATGTATTATAGAAATAAACTTGACCTTGAATTGTGCTTATTTCCGCCTTATTTAAGTAATGCCAGATGTCACAATCATTAGTAGGTCTAATAGGGCTTTGGGTCTTGCTTGGAGAAGCTTTGATGTGTAAATAAATTAATCACCAGCATTATATAACGTTGCCTTTTACTTGTGTATCTTTGTGGTGATTCTCTAGTTGTTATTTCTTAATCTAATATTTCCAGGGATCCAAAGTTTTTAAAAGTAAAGAAAATGGGGCCTCCAAAGCGTGGAAACTCAGATGTGTGTGCATGTTCAGACAACAGCCTGTCATCCATGCAGAGGTGAATGAAAATGGGACGTTTCATTGCTAGTTTGCGAGATAGGAAGAAAAAAAGAGACACATTAACCTATAAAGACCCAGTGCCTGGTATAGTTTCATACTGTCTTCCACTTACAGTTATTATGCAGGGATAGCTGTTTGTTTACCTGCTTTACTAGTTTCAGCTACTTCCTGTAGCCTTCATCAGAAAAGAACATCAGACAGAATGTGAAAAGGAAGCAGCACACAGACTAACAAGAGCAGCAAAAGAACAAGCACACCAAGAAAACCTAAAATCAGACGTATCTGACCACTGCAAGAGAAAGAATCACACTATGGGCTGGAACAACGCCAGGGTCGTCCGTGCTGAAAGAAACAAGTACCACCGCTGGATCAGGGAGGCTGTCGAGATACGGAAACGCACGCCAGGAACAATGAACAGGGACGACGGCACCTAAACTTTGTTGCACACCTGGGATGTGGTCCTGTAGAAGACATCAGACAGCAGGGGGCGTAAACCCTCCCTGCTGTCTGACCAACCCACCTGAGCAGCCTATAAGACACGTCACAGCAACATCATGTGACGCCTCTGACGAAGGCTACAGGAAGAAGCTGAAACTAGTAAAACAGGTAAACAAACAACTACCCCTGTCTGAGAAATGAATGATCTATAATAAGAGCAAGTGCCGCCTTAGTGTCAGTTCTCAAATGACTGACACATACAGAAAAAAATCATTCACACAATCCCTTAAGTGATTTATCAATATTTAATTTAATATTATCCTCTATATTGCATTTTCTTTCAGTGAAAATCATGTATTTTCTGCTATTTAATTTACTGATCAGGTAGATGTTCACAAAAGCTCAGAGTACATTTAAAGATTATTAAAAGAGAAACATTGAAAACTTAATGAAAAGTGAGTTTTTTCAGCAAAGATTTCATTAACTGAACATAAAACAAGTGTGTGCATCCACTGTCATTGGTTAAACTCCATGGGTTTTACTGGTAAATCAATGTTGTAGAAGATGATAGTGTTTCCATGGTAACTATGGAGCTTCTGAATGTCCAAATGGGTCATATCTGATGACCATGAAAAGATGACAAACTATTTTACACCAATTATTTACACGGATTGATAGGATTAGTGAACGGACAGGTATTAAACAGTTTAGATCAGTAGATGCTTTGGGTCACCAGTGGATCTTTGGGTCTTTATGGCTTAAACATGCCCTTCTTTCTCTTCAGTGCCTTGGAAATGTTGAAATATAAGGAATGTTTCAAAAAGTTAGATTTCATGGCCCTTTTTGGTTAATGGTCTCCAAAACTCTGCTTACTTCAAATCTATTCACTCCCATTCCTCATTCTTTTGCACAAGTTTGAAGAAAAGGTTGATGACATCCCAAGGACTTGCTCCCTCCCATGATCCTCCTCTGTTCTCCCACAAACTTCTGTAACCTCCCTGATTACACTCGTCTCGCTCCTGTCTGTTAAGACGAAGTTTTGAGACGGGTGTCCTCCAGATAACCCCACCAGAGACTTGATTGCACTCAGTCCTGTTCCTGGTTCAAATCCAAGTCTTTTCTCAGCTGTACATTTAGAAGTATGTAAGCGCACCAAATTTTGTACGTTACAGAGGGAGCTGGGAGAACATTCTCCGTCTGTCCTGATGAAGTGATACGTGAAATACAGTCTGAAGATAAGGTGATGTTTTTATTGACCTTAAAGGGAACACAAACAGGTCAGACTAAAGCAAAAGTACCCTTTCAAAGGGCATGAAAGTGATATGTAAGATTTAGGACACCCTCTATGCTTCAGATGTATCACATGACATGGCTTGTAGCAGCTTCAATCAATCAATCAATCAATCAAAACTTTATTTATAAAGCACTTTTCATACAATAAATGCAACACAAAGTGCTGGA
>JAQQZY010000007.1:21513029-21523225 GCA_030068375.1 Ostorhinchus rueppellii | reverse complement strand
GGTGGTGATCCGTACATTCAGCGCCATCTAGTGGATGAAAGTACAAACACTGCCTTGGCGGAGGTCTGCACTCTAGTATTTTATTAATGTGATTGACCATTAGTTGAACTCGTTGGCAGAACAATGCCTTACTTGACTCATTTACATTGTTTCAATATTAGTGGAGAATGCAAACAGATGAAGAATCAACAATGACATCAGACATTGATTCAATGCCCAATGGCTTGAATTATCATTGAAACCACGTTGATCTTTAGTTATGTTACGATTTCAATGTTGTTTCAGTATTCACATTAATTGACTTACCATTGAAATTCTGTTGGTCTGTAGTTATAAAATCAACATTGTTTGTATATTAGGGTGCAAACCTTAGTCTGACATTGATTCAATGCTCTAACATTAACAATGCAATGTTGATTTTATATTGTTTCAATGCACATTTGCTGTCTGGATCTAAACTTGAACTTTACATACTCTTAAGCAAAAATGTAAAGGTTGACTTACTTCACCCATCCTTATACACACACAACAATTAGCATTAGCACTTTGCACACCTTAGAATCAGTGAGCTGCCATTGAAGGCTCTCTGGGACCAAGTCCAGATATTTAGCAGCATGAATTAACCTATATTTTAAGAATGAATTAATATTTCTTTATTTCAGTTACATATAAAAAAAAACACATACATACAAAGAACATACAATGAGCACAACTTGTAACTGAAAAAGGAAGAAGCTGAAGCCAAAGGTTTATTTCTGCTTCTCCTACTCCCATCCTTACTCCAACTCCATATCTGAAGTTGCAGAAAAATGAAGCATTAGCCGAAATAAATCTACAATCAATTCTTTAAATTACTTAGAAATCATTGCATTTTCATAGCCCTTGAAAATTTCATAACTTAAAGCTTTCTTAACGATCAACAATGAGCTACACAACTTCAATGTATCCTTCAATTAATTCCATAATTTGACATCAAAAACAGAAACACAGCAATATTTAACATTTGTTCTTACTTTACACGTTCCAAAGACAAACATCCCTCTTAAATTTTAATTTCCTTCTCTCTCTCTCTTTTCTGGAAGGCTTTTACTCTTAGCACAAAACATAATTTCCATTGTTTAGGAAATTTCAATAAACCAGATCCTACAAAAAATGGATGACTAGACTGAGGAAACCAACTTTATTTATGACTAATAGCTTTTTTTTTTTTTTAATAATGGGGTCTATGTTTTGAACACATTGGCCCACATTTTTACACAATATGACACATATGGCATTATTAGGGAACAATACAATATACGCAAACATTTCTTGTTTAACAACTCCTGTGTTTTATAAAGAATTACAATAGCCTTGGACATTGGCAAGAATGAACTGTATATGTAAATGTTTTTAATGGCTGTGGGAAAATAGCAGCCTAGAAATCTAGACCACATAGTGGCAGAAAATATTCTTGCCTAGTTTGTGGTCTAGCAACACACGGTAGGAGACGATCCTGGCTCCGACACAGTAGTATGTTTGGTCAATCAAAACGCTCTGTCTGTGTAGCGAGTCGTTGGGGCGGGCTTTGCACGATGACGACAGGGCTGAGTGACGGCGAGATAGCAGAACAATCATAGAGAGCAATAAAGATGGGTGTGGCTAACAAACCGCACATGTTTGAATTGGCTTTTGTCGTCAATTTTGGAAGAGTTAGACTTGGGCTTTTCTTTGAAAGTTGAGCAGACAGAAGCATTCAAGTCATTGGTTTTAAGGAAGGATGGATTTGCTGTTTTGCCGACCGGCTACGGTAAAAGTCTAATATACCAGCTGGCTCCGCTTGTAGCTAAAACCCTCTGCCTCTGATTGGTCATAGAACTGGCCTATTACATGCATGAACAGTTTGAACGACAACGGTTGAATCCACCCACAGGCTTCAGCTCTCTCAGTGGTCCGATTCCAGCCTATACAGTAAATGTATAGTTTGGCCTGCCAGGCTAGATAAATAGAGGATCTGAACAGAACAGATAGAACTGGGAAATTCAACACAAGGTACTCAAACCCGAGACCTTCTTGCTGCTCACAACAGCCGCATTATCATTCATTTGGAGAGAACGTGGATTTTAACCGTTAGTATTGTGTGTTGACAGCATCGAAAAATATCTAGAAAGAGTTGTTGTTTTAAAAGTATGGCCGTCTTGCTGTTGAAATTTCAGTATTTGAGTGTGTGTCTGTGTGTGCTCTCCAGACTCAGAAAACCAAACAATCAATAGCAAGTAAAATTCATTTGAAGCTGAGGCCACTGCTTAAGCGAGCTGAAGTTTAACTCGGAAAATAAGATAGCTTGACCCCTTTCTCACTGACCAACCGGAGCAACATCGGTTTTTCATGAATAATCTCTCACTGTCTTTGTGACCCACCGTTCCTCTCTTATCCCCTTATGCTGTTGTTGCTCGCTTTTGTCGAACAGAGGACAGTCAATAAATGAATAAAAAATGAGGGAATTGGATGCTACGGTGCAATCTGTCCAGCCATAAAGCCTTCCCACCTGCAACACATTATGACAGAAAGATAAGGAGAGAGGGTGAGACGAAGAGATGCAGGAAGGAAGAAAGCCCCACATACCTCGCAAAGCAGTGAAATTGAAGGGGAAATAATAAGAGGCGTGTCAAAATGCAATATCACCCTGTTTACCCTGATGTTTAAGCCCTTCCCAGACTCCAGTGTATCCTGGAGATTTAAAACGGAGAGAGATACGAAGAGAAAGAGGAAGACGTATGAAAGCAGACGGTGGATGGAAAGACGAAAATGAATATGAGGCAGAGGTAGAGTCGGAGAAAGTGAGAGAGCAGCTGGTAATAGGGATATAAAGAGTGTAATCTCTGGCTCAGGCAATAACACTTAGCTATAGAATGATGTGTGGAGGGCACGCACACACATTTACAGCAGCCTAGTAAATAGTTCTGACCTGAACAATTTCATGGCCTTTACTGCAGGAGAGCGGAGAATACGTGCGCACAAATGTCGACGTGAAGGCCCACACATGTACATCCATCTTTAAACCCATTCACTTTGCAGCAAACTTGTTACCATAGCTTCAGGAGACGCAGAATGTGTTTGATGTGCCAGCAGCAATCTGGCACACAATGGGCACATTACTGAAAAATTCTGATATAGCAGACTTATCGCCACTTGCCTTAAATGATCCACAAATCTAAGTGCAGTCTGAAGTGAGGTGGGGGGAAAAAAAATAAAGTATACCCAACCTGATAACAACAAACACACGCCTTGAGCAAAGACATGACTATCTCCAGCAAATCCTTCGTTTGTGTAACCACAGCTGCAAATTTCTTTACCCGCGGCTTCATCTTTGCTTATCGTGTTTGTGTTACTCTGTAGCAGACATGCACAAATGAACTGGCACACAGTTGCAGATGTTGGCATGTGCAAAGATCTAGACACTCACACATGCACATGGTCCCCTGGTTGCATTAGGAGACAGTAAAGGTCTTACAGTGGCCTGGGGCATCAGGATTGCTGCTTAATAACTTGCCCGGGGCATCAAACTGACAACATTTGGTCCTAAACACACAAACACACACCGACACATAGTTGCAAGCTGTCTCAGTATCCGACCGGCAGTATCTTCACATATTCTGTCTTTCTTGCATCAACTGGGAGATCTTTTTTTTTTTTTTTCCACAAAGAAAGGCTGATAAATGCTTTGAAAGAGACTTTGGTGTTGATCAAACCAATTAAATATTGAAGTAAACCTGCCTACCAGAAGTATTCATATTGTTTTAGGCATTCATTGATCAAGATGTGTTCATACAATAATAGCTTCGTCTCAACTGCTTGTCAAATGATCAAGCCGAGAAATAAATGCCCTAAAGCGACTGTGAAGTCCAAAATATAAGCTGATACACATTACGTTGTTTTATTCAAAGTATTTAATCACTTCACTAATGAAGTCTTTCAAACATACAAAGATGTATAGCAAAGGTATAAGACGCCACAAAAAGCAAAACAAACAAAACAAAACAAAAAAAAAATGAAACGGTTCCACAATGTAGTTACCCAATCACAATGTACTCAGTACACGGTATCTAGAGCAGGGGTCTCAAACATGCGGCCCGGGGTCAAATACAAATAGGAGAACATAAATCAAAGTACATGGAAATAATAGTGGAGTACCACAGGGGTCAATACTCGGGCTGAAGCTATTTATATTATATATCAATGATATATGTAGGGTATGAAAATTACTCAACTTTAAAAAAACAAAAAAAAAAAACAATTATTCAGATTTGTCTTGTTCGCAGATGAGACAAATATTTTCTCTTCTGGGAAGAATTTGCAGAAGATTTTGGAGATGATTACAACAGAAATAAATACACTAACACTGTGCTTTGACAGAAATAAATTATCTTTAAACCTGAGCAAAACAAAAATGATACTGTTTAGACATAAAACAGAATCCCATTCAGAACTGGTGATAATGCACAAAGAGTAAATGAAATACAATTTCTCGGTGTAATCTTGGATCACAAAATCTGCCGGAAACCTCCCGTAAACCATGTGAAGGCAAAACTGGCAAAATGCACTGCAGCCCTGGGAAAAATAAGTAACATTCTGGCTCTTTAATCACTGCACATTCTATATTATTCACTGTTTTTACTGTATCTATCCTACTGTGCAGAGGTCTGGGGAAACGTTTATAAAAGCACTCTACAGAACAGAGCCATAAGGATAATAAACAAAACACACACCCACTATTTATACAATCACATACGCTGAAATTTATGGATTTGGTTCAATTTAAAATAGTGCAGATAATGTACAAAGCAAGAAATAATCTGCCAAAAAAATATATGGGGATGTTCACAAAAAGAGGAGGATACAACTGCAGGGAGAGCTAAATAAAAAAACAAACAAAAACAAAGTAAGAACAACAAGGAAAAGTATGTGCAGAACAAACTGTGGAGTGACTTTATGGAACAATCTAGAGCAGGAGATAAAGGAAAGTACAAACACGAATATATTTAAAAAGAGGTATTAAAAAGTACTTTTGAATAAGTGTATGGAAGAAGAGGGATATAAATAGTATTGTCCCAAATACCGTTTGTGTTTATTTATTCATTTTAAATGGAGAGACTAATTCTAATTTCACAGATCTTCATATTTATGAATGGACGGCAGTGAGGACTGATGTGAAGTTCAGATGGACTGGGATTCCAGGGGTGAAATGATGAAATAGACGTGATGATGCATTTAAGTTCTTCACTCCTTTGGCAAAGTTAGAAAAAAGAAAAGCTTTCATTTCAAAATTATTTAGGAATATGGAAACGAGATGGTAGATATGTTTTTGTTGCTGTTTTTTATGTTATGGTGTGAATGCAGTACACATTTAATTTGACGTAAACAGTGTATAGGGTCCAATAACAAGCTTTTGTTTCTAGCCTGTTCCTTTTTTTGGTTTATATGTTTGTTACGGTTATTGTACTAGGTGTACTGATTGATGTATAAACCAAAAATAGAGTCATTCATTCAAATATTGATGAGTAGAATACAGTTAGACTTAAACGTGTCCAAAAAGTGTGACAGTAGCAGCTGCTTGTCTCCATCTGCCACAAATAGGGTTAACCAACGGGTACATTTTGGGTAAGTTAAAGACTTTGTGTGTGATTTTGAAAGTGTCTCATTTATATATGCATGCCTAATTGTAGTCCACAAATTAAAATGAGATTATCAACCAAAATAGGTTATTTCCAAATGGTATTTCCAGCTTCCATGGTTGGGTTGGATGAGACTGAACTGATTTTGTTTATCGTTTCATCCTCTTCACCCTTCCTGGAGCTTAGGGCCTCAATGAGGAGTTTCCATCTCCTTTGATCTTTTGTGGTCTGCTTGATTTCTTGCCAGGTGGTGTTGGCTCTGTCCATATCTTTCTTAACTCCTCTTCGCCATGATAGGCGAGGTCTGCCTCGTCTGCGTTTTCCCTGGGGGTTCCATTCAAGGGCTGCTCTTGTTATGGACGTTGTCGGTTTCCTCAATGTATGCCCGATCCAGCACCACTTCCTCCTTCTAATGGTGATCTCTACAGGTTCTTGGTTTGTTCTTTCGAGCAGGTCTTGGTTGCTGATCTTTCTGGGCCACCAAACTCCAAGTAGGTACCGCAGTCTTGCATTGACGAACAGCTGGAGTTTCTTCGTGTTACGTTGTGTCAGACCCCATGTGTCACATCCATATAGCAGGATGGATTTCACGTTAGTTTCGAAGAGTCTGAGTTTGGTCTTTAGTGAGATGGTACTTGATCTCCAAACTGGCTTTAGTTGGAAGAATGCGGTTTTGGCCTTTCCTATACGGGCATCCACATCCTTGGTTGACCCTCAATCATTGCTAATGACGCTCCCAAGGTAAGTCAAATCCGTCACTGCCTCTAGTTCTTCTCCCCTACAGCATACAGGTTTAGCATTTCCAGTTGTCTTCACTCGCATTCCCTTGGTTTTCTTTGCATTTAGTGCAAGTCCCACTCGGCATGAGTTCTGTTCCAGCTTCTTTGTCTCTTCTCTCATCTGGTTGACGCTGAACTGATTTACGGCAGACTTATGTCACTATGACAACACTACACCGATCGGCAGAGGTAACAGTGTGAAGAAGTGATGGGCAAAATCAGTCCTTTTTCCTAAATAAAAAATTGATTTCTTGGATTTAATTTGTTATAATGACGGACACTGGAACTGGAGCTGGACTGGCAGAAAGAAAAAGAGAATTCTAACGATAGAGTGATAGAGCACAGGCTAAAACACCGGTAAACCTCTGTACTGCTTTGAACCCGGGATGCACCGATGCCAATACCAGTATCAGGTACCGCTGTACTTGCACTCTGATACCACTGCACCGATACCACTTATGGCAGCGTGATGTTTGCATTTAAGTGCAGCAGGTACGCGACGGGGGAGTAATGTCAGCAGTGTGGAGATTTAACTAAATAAACAACAAAGACAAAAGTAACGGACGGATGGAGCATTCTGTCCGTCCTCTACGTATGTAATTCTGTCTGTTTTCCAGGTGCTCTCGGATGCGTGCCCAGACGGAGAATACCACCAGTGTACCATCTTAAATTGAATAAGAAACACACAAATAGAAGTGGAGTGGATGCTATGAAATAGAGCTCATTAGGAATATTTGTGCCCATATCCTTCCCCTGCTTTTTCTTTTACTCATTATTACTTTAAAATAACAAAAGTCTTTACTGAAACAAATATTAGCGGCCTATTCAGTTTCCACAGTCCCACATGAGCAGTCCTTTGTCTTAGTTGAACGGAGGGAGGTTATTGGTGTGATGGTTGGCAGTGAGCAGTGAGTCAATCATTTACTCGCTTTGTGTTCGTTTCATTTGAACACGACATATCACCTCCTACTCATTCAGACTCTCTACACACAGACTAATTGAGCCAAGCTGTGACAAACCGGGGGCTTATCTGCTGATTCTTTATGTTTGGGTTATGTGTGGGCCTTAAATACAGATAATAGAAGCATTTTGTCACTAGTGGATGATCAGGAATAATACAGCCCACAACTGAGGTATTTTCTCCCATTACATTATCTTTTAATGTATAATTAACTGAACTTATGAGGCAATATCATTATATGAATGAATCAATGCATGTAAAAAAAAAAAGAAGAGAAAAAAAAATCATCTTGTGACTTACATGGGACAGTTCCGCTATGCTGTGGTTTTGGGCTAAAGGATGAGTTAACCCTTTAATCCAGGGGTGTAAAACTCATTTTAGTTCAGGGGCCACATTCAACCAAATTTGATCTGAAGTGGGCCGGACTAGTAAAATAATAAGATAATATATAACTACATCAAATCCAAACTTTTCTGTGTTTTAGGGTGAAAAAAATAAAACGATGTTTTAAACATTTACATCTACAAACTATGCTTTAAAACAATGTGAATAATATGGACAAACTGAAAAAATAAGTGTAATTTTAAAAATATTCTGCTTCAGTTTATCATTTACACATGTATTTTATAACATATAGATCACAGTGGATCTACAAATACACAAAATATTCAATAACAGATAATATTGTTAAAATTGCACTTCTCTTAAGACATTTGGTTGTTTATATTTCCTCATATTATTCACGTTTTACAAAATTATACTTTGTTTTGGTGTAAATACATGAAAATGTTTACAGAATTGTGAGTATTTATTGGATATTATGGTAGTATTTTACCAATTTGACCCATTTGAAATTGAATTGGTTGAAATGATTAATATCTTAGTTTAATTTTCGTACAAGGGCCGGATTGGACCCTTTGGCGGGCCGGATTTGGCCCCCGGGCTGCATGTTTGACACCCCTACTTCAATCCCTGACATGTCTGTGGTGAGCTTTCTGAATGTATGATTGATTTTACATATTTACAGTTTATTCAAGAGGAAAAATGTCAAAACATGCTGAAAGAATAGACATTCATTCCATAGACATCTGAGCATGCTCAGTTCACCCTCCGCTGCCTGTGTAATGGGGGTAAAATACAGAGCAATGAGTGAGCCCGGCTTGCTATCAAAATAGATGGTTTGGGCTTTTTTTTTTTAACTGCTTTCCTTGTGGTTTTTACTGTTGTTTGTAGTGATGTGGTGATTTTCTTTCTTCTTTTTTTTTTTTAATACTGTGTTTTTACCAAGTTTTGATCGTGTAACTGCTTTTTGGAGTTCAAACCAGTGTCAAAAAGCACCTGGACTGATTTAGAAAAAAAAAAAAAATGCCACAAAACAAAACCTACTGGGCCAGAATTCAAATAGTTGCTGTTGTTCAGTGTGTTCCAATTCACAGTTCATGTTCAAAATTGAAATGTCTTATTGATGTACATTCTGAGTGTCTTAGTAAAAACCTGTAAAACTTCAGTTCCTTTTGTTTTCTGTTATTTCACCCTGTTTTGTCCCTAAAACACACAGTAAAACAAAACCATTGAAGAAAAAGAACACAAACATGCTCACAGCAGCTTTTATGACACTGAAACAGACAATTCACAGCAGCGAGTTTACCTGGATTCATGTCTTAGAGGTTAAGGAATATCACTTAGAATATCTTTCACCAAAAAATATACCACGACTTGGATCTTTCTCCAGGTAGATATTCATTGAATGTACATAATAAGTAAAGTGGCAGCACAATAATGTGGACCACAATTGTTCATTATCTTATGACCTGCATTTCTAGGAGGTGATGTTTTGGCTGAAACTGTGCCAATCTCACTGAACAGAACAAACATGTCATTTACAGAGTGTGCCTGGTGCCTTTTCAGTCAGACTGTAGGTCACTAGTTTTCCTCGTCTTGAAGCAGTCATGATAAATCGAACAAAAAGTGGCTTAAATTTAATCTTCTTCCTCACATGCAATTCAAAACTGTTTTTTTCTTCTGATGACGATATGAACAGCACAGATGACATGGAATCTGGTCTTTTGATGTCTGATCCAGACCATTTACTTGTAGTCTAGAATCAGAAAAAGACTTGCCCTGTGTTCCAATATTCATACTTTCCGTACTTATTGTACCTAGTTTTAGTGCGAAGGGTGTTAACATTACAAATGCGGTGAAAATAAGTGTACCTACAGTACGCGGATGGTGCACTCATAATGGTCAAATCTTGAAGTGTGGAACTAGGTCCACTTTTTGCACTCATCGACCGCCATCTTAGCTACGTAACAGAAGAGGCAGATCCAACTTGGCTCAAAAAAATAGAAGAAAATGGCTACCGGAGCAGCAGCGCCTGCAGCGACTGAACCGAACAAATGTAAGTTTTGCTGTTTTCCATTCTTCTAATCGCATGACGTACAATTAATTTAATCACACTTAATGGAGCATTCTCCACCAGGAGGAGGACGTAGCATTGCTGATGACGTTGGCGCATTCACTGTAACTCTACCAGAATCACAAATTTAGGTAAAAATGCCGGTTAAAGGGTTAAGATCTTCTGCTGAAAATCAGGGGTGTTTTTTGGCAGCAGTGGTGTCATAATTTTCAGTAAGTCCACCATGAAGTATGTGATTTGAAACAACACTTAACTGCTGAAAGTCCTGCACTTAATAAGTGCAGACAGTACATACATTATCAGTAGAGGAGCTTAACTCTGATCTTTTGGGTGATTAAGATTGACCGGATCATTCTGAGGAGGGGAGTCGAGTTAGACGGATCACT
>JAQQZY010000007.1:21458560-21471901 GCA_030068375.1 Ostorhinchus rueppellii | reverse complement strand
CCCCCCCCCCCCCCCCCCCCCCCCCCCCCCCCCCCCCCCCCCCCCCCCCCCCCCCCCCCCCCCCCCCCCCCTGTACATTCATTTAAATAGACTCCTCTCTAATGACTCCAGCTTTTATTATTTTTTGCAGCACCTAGAGACCAAACTCTCTGAATTTACAAGGCTGGTACAATAACATTTTATTAGTGCTAAATGTTGGCAGATAAGGTATTGTGTCCTCTTTACACTTTTTTTGTTGTTTACTTTTTTTTTTTTTCCCAAGAAAAAGGTACCTGAATCATGTGATCCAACTTAATTTCTGGCATTTTTCCTCAGCTTCGTTAAATTGTTTTGACTGTTGGTTTTGTTTTGATTTCTATTTGATAAATTAATCATCCACTTTCGACAGAGACCAGTGAATTGAGATCAATTTTGGATTAAATTCTTGCATCCATCACATCTTTGTTCTACACACACACACAACTTGGCAAGTCAACAAATGATGTGATCAGTTGCAAAAGGCTCCAAGTCATTACACTGATTAGTTCTTGTTCTTCATGTTGTGGGGTTTTGAAAAACAATCATAGCTGTTCTTGCAGTAAATTCACCAGTACACCACACATATACACACAGCAGAGGCTGACATGTTAGACTGAAGACTGCCGCTGTTTTCTTATTAGAAACATTTCTCCTTTGTGTAAAGACGTGTGATTTCCAGAAGTAGAAGTTTGACTGCTTTGTTTGCTTTACTGAGATTATAAACCACCTGAAATATATGAGCCAACTACACTCCAAAATGAGTAAAACTTATATTATTAACCACTTTTTGACTGTTAATTAAAGGGACAGTCGTTACCTTCGCCGAGGAGGTTATGTTTTACTGTCCGTTTGTTTGTTACCATCCATCCGACTGTTTGTTAGCAACATAACTCAAAAAGTTACGGACGGATTTGGATGAAATTTTCAGGGTATGTCTGCTCTGGGTCAAGGAAGAGATGATTGAATTTTGAATCACTGTCTGGATCCAGGAACTTTTTAAAGGATTCTTTATCATTGTGAGATAGGGCATGGTGGCACAGAGTTGCACGAGGTCATTCACTACCATCTAGTGGAGGAAAGTGCTAACACTACCTTAAAAAAAGTGCTAACACTACCTTAAAAAAGTGCTAACACTACCTTAAAAAAAGTACAAACACTACCTTTAAAAAAACAAAAACAAACTACCTTAAAAAATATAGACACTACCTTAAAAAAAATACAAACACTACTTTAAAAAAATACAAAAACTACCTTTAAAAAAGTACTAACACTACCTTAAAAAAAAGTGCTAACTCTACCTTAAAAAAAACAAAAACCATCTACCTTAAAAAATATAGACACTACCTTAAAAAAAAGTGCTAACACTACCTTAAAAAAAACAAAAACAAGCTACCTTAAAAAATATAGACACTACCTTAAAAAAAGTACAAACACTACTTTAAAAAAATACAAAAACTACCTTTAAAAAAGTACAAACACTACCTTAAAAAAAGTGCTAACACTACCTTAAAAAAAAGTACAAACACCCTTTAAAAAAAAGTACAAACACTACCTTTAAAAAAAACAAAAACAAGCTACCTTAAAAAATATAGACACTACCTTAAAAAAAATACAAACACTACTTTAAAAAAATACAAAAACTACCTTTAAAAAAGTACTAACACTACCTTAAAAAAAAGTACCAACACTACCTCAAAAAAACAAAAAAATACAAACACTATCTTGGCGGAGGTCTGCGCTCTCAGAGTGCTTTTCTAGTTCAACAGGAATTTTGGGTTTTGTTCTTTAAAACGTCTTTGCTGTATATATTCAACTTCATTGTAACGCGAAAGAAATTCAACGGATGTGGCACTGACTATGGGTTTTGGTTTGGTTTTTTTTATGGTGTCCTAAATGCAAAACAAGCAAGTCAAAGGCAGGCAGAGGTGCAGAAACACAACTCTAGTAAATAAAACATGTTTTTCTCATATTCCTCCTGAATACACAATCCCATTCCAAAGGGAGGATGTGACTTGAAATGTTGCACGATAATGATAAACGTGGCTTCGATGGCATTAAAATACTGCACATTACTAAGTGCGATTTACAGATATAAAACACTTGGGCTGTGTTTCGTTTATGGTGATTTGCATTGCAGATTTGGCAGTTGTGATTGTGTAACAGTTTGTATAATGAAGGAGTGTGTTAGGAAAATGTTAAGAATCACAAGCCAATAAACTGCCGGTGTGAATGTCAGTTTTGCATAAAAGATGATCCAGTATCGCAGAGTAGATAAAGAACACATGTGAAAGTGCTTGTCAAAATTATGTATACTTACACTGATGAATTACATGACCAACAAAACATCATTAGTATCAGTAATTGCTTTAAAGTGTGACTCCCTTACTCAATGCGGCTGCATATAAAAGTACAGAAAAAAGCAGGGATGCCACCTTTATTGATTCAACGTATTTTCTTTAGCTAGATCAGTGTTAGTGGTTGTGCAGATTGCTGTAAATAATGAATGAATGAATAGTTTATTTTGGTCTGTACATTAACCACTGTGCACAGTACAACAACCATAACAAACGCAAGAGAAAAACAAACCAAAAAAGGAATAGGCCAGAAGCAAAAGCTTATTTTTTGCCTACCCTTTTCACCTTTCCATCACTTGCATCAAACTAAATGTGTACATCATCCAGGATTTACATCATTAAAAAAAAAAGAATCAAGAACAACAAAAACACATCTACCATCATCTGCACTTAATATTAATAATAAATAATAATAAAATATGTTTGCAGGTAATGTCAGGCTACTGTGTAATGGTCTTGGAGTGAGTCTAAAATAGAAAATAGGCTTAGATGGGATCTCCACATCTCTGTAAATAGAGATTTATACCAAAGTCTGGGGAGGAAAAAAGAGGAAGAGAAAAAAAAAGAAAAAAATGAAGCCTACAATCACGGTCAGTAGACAGTCCCTCTGACAATTACAGACAATACCACAAATCGATACGGCATCTATGTTGTCTCGGACTCGGCTGAACGGAGTAGAATGCAGGATTTGTAGCGAAAGTACCCGTACACATGATTCTGTCAGTATTATTAAGGTGAACTGGTGTCAGTAAGTGGTAGGATTCCTTCACTACATTAACATGGGTAAGATTAAGTAGAGTTTATTCATTTATTTCATGCAAAGTTTTATGAAACCTACTTTTTTCATGGTGAATCTGCATCATCACCCCCTCCCTCCAGTCAGCTAGCCTCCTGGATAAAAGGAGGTCCTGTGAAGGCCGTAGCCACACAGGTTTACGTTTGAGCCCATTTTCACCCCGTTAGTTTATCATTCTTCACGCCATATTCTCATTTTCTCTTATTTGGTTTCTCATCATCACCACCTGGTCATTTGTTACAGCCAACCACACATTTGATCACTTAAATACACAGTTTACTTCATTTTTGTATTTATTTTAATCTTACACTGTTATAGGTGCACACGTAGCATTGTCGGGCAGCAAAATGATTCATTCTTTAGTTATATTCGATTAATCCTTTTGTTTGTTACCATGCGGGGAGTTCTTCTTCAGGTAGGAAAAGGCGTGGCCAAGGGTGCAGCAGTCTTAAATAGTCCCACCCTCTCATTAGGACTGTTCCATAGACAATGAAATCATGGGGGGGGGGGATTTGGGTTTAGTTTAGATTTCTTGTATTCAGTTGCATTGGAGTCGGGCGACACGGCGGTGCAGTGGTTAGCACTCATGCCTCACAGTAAAGAAGGTCCTGGTTCGAGTAAGCGGTGAGAATGGTGGGACCTTTCTGTGTGGAGTTTGCATGTTCTCCTCGTGTCTGCATGGGTTCTCTCTGGGTACTCCAGCTTCCTCCCACAGTTGATAGGTTAATCAGCTAATCTAAATTGCCCGTATGTGTGAATGTGAGAGTGATTGATTGAGGCGATGAACTGGCGACTTGTCCAGGACTAGGTGACCCTAGTGAGGATAAAGGGTTCAGAAGATGATATTGGAGTCTCCATTTTGTTTTCCTCTTTTGTGTTTTGTGGTTTGGCCAAAGCCAGTGTGTGTGTTAGGCCAGTTTGTTTAGTTCATGTTTCAGTAATGCTGATTTGATTATAGTTGTTATTTTGACCTCGTTTTATAACCCTAAATTTTGTCAACTTTATTTGTAAGACTTTCTGAACATTTGTTGGGTAAATAAAACCCATTTGGAAACATTTAACTCAGTCTCCTTGCTGATTACTGTTTGATCCCTAACAGTAGATATTGCATCAAAATTATATAATACTGATTACAGTGTATATTACACACACAAAGGCATGAACCTCCTAAAGACATAATAAATAAGAAGTGCTTTCAGTCCACCTACTGATCCTGACGATCAGTAGGTGGACACTTCCTGAATCTTCTCAGAAGACCGTGCACTATGGCACGAGGTGTGTGTGTGTGTGTGGGGGGGGGGGGTCCAATGAGGGAAGTCATCTCTGGATGGATTCCATACCTTGAGCTTTTCCAGATTTTGTAGCTGTGTTTGAGTTGTTGACCTCTGTACTATTTGATAGTTGAGGATATCTTTCGCTGGTGAACTGATGCTATCACCAGCTTTCACCAGGTCACAATAGTCACATGATTGTCTTATAGTTCTTGAATAACGTGCTCTGTCTTGAAGCATATTCTTCCTTACCTGACAGTTCTTAAATAATGGGCCATGCACCCTTTTTTACCTCTTTGGATCTGATTTACTAAGATCACAAATAATCAGCACCAATTTGCTTGTTTACAGTAAAAAAAAAAACTAGAGAAGCACTCAGAGTGCAGACCTCCACCAAGGCAGTGTTTGTACTTTCATCCACTAGATGGCGCTGGTGATCTGGATCACCACCAAAATCTAATCATCTGTAGGATACCCCATTTCTGACAATCTGTGAACATTTCGTGAAAGTTTGTCCATAACTTTTTGAGTTATCTTGCTAACAGACAAACACCGGCAAAAACATAACCTCCTTGGCGGAGGTACAAAAATGTGAATGTTATTGATTTGCGTGTCACAGATGATTAACTAACACTGCATGTGCAAATGACAACAGGTGCAAAGTCTGGGGGACCGCCCTGTTTGAATTGGGATTTTGCACGCACTACTGGTTGTTGTCATGGAGACAGTATGCTGGAAAAACTGTTCTGGAATACACCAGCACTAGTGGCAGCAGTGTGCTGGAATGGTCCGGATGCCAGGAAATGTAAGGTTGTGAGGAGTTTTGTCAGAGTAGGTACTGCATGACTCCTCCTTGTGTCTAGTCCCAAATCCTCCAAACTCAAACTCAAACTTTTTACAGCGGAGTATCCCTGACATATACTATTTTTGTGTACATAATAGAAATTGAAAAGTGTCCTCTTTCACTGATAAGAAAAATAAATAAAATAGTAATTCAATAATAAATGAACCTTTCATCAACAAACCATAATTCTTTAGCTACTCAAATAAACTCATTTTGAATAATATAAAATAGAAAAGTTTTTTTTTTTAAATGTTACCAAAGCTTAAACAAGATGATTAAAAAAATATATATATATATATTATATGAATGTATTTATTGTGCTTCAGCACTAATTCTGATTATTTATTTTGCATTCGGTACATGTTGACTTATTTAATGTATTTTTCCCAAAAATGTGCAAGTACCCCCTGGGCTTCTTCCAAGTGGGGTACGTTCACCCCACTTTGGGAACCCCTACCCTAGTTCATCTAGGAGTTCTAAGATAGCATTCCTCGGTAGGCGATACGTCTCAATTATTCCACAATTTCCTCCATCATCCGGTGACGTGAGCTGAACAGATTTGTCTGCGTTGCCTTTGCTTGTGCCTATGCTGCCTCCTCTCCTCTCCTCACCACAACAACTGCAGCCAGTTTTGCATGAAGCTGTGCGTTGCATGTTTTCATCTTGTAGCCTAGTGGTGGTTGTTTCCAGGCAAATGTTCTTGACAGTGTCCCATTGGTATGGCATATTTACAGCGCTCTTTATTCTGACAGTTTGTTCCAGCAGACTTAATATTGCCTCACAGTATTCACTAATTATATAGATATTTCTTTCTTCTTCTTGTACCTTCATTATGTCTCTGTTTGTACCCTTCTCTTGTCCTGAGTGTGGAAGGTGACTGTAATATTCCACTCTTGAGCAACAGTCAGGGAATGATAATGTATCTGGGTTACACTCCTGCATAGTTATATGCTTCATTCAGAACTGTTTTACAAACATTTGCACATACACACACAGTGAAGGAGCTGTTGAAATGGCTGAGGTGAAGGAGAGCCGCAGTGATAATATTCATATGATATAATACGGGGGCTTTAAAGGGGAAGGACAAAGTCTCGCAATGGTTTCAGTTAAGATAGTTATCATACCATCTTGGCCTCTGAAGTGTTGTTCAGGAGGAGTGGAAGGATCTGAGATTATAGCCACCTCTTATGTTTGATGTGGAGAGCAAGACTTGTGCATAATTAGTCCTCCAGTTGTGTGCTCAATAACACACATGCATGACTGTATGCACACACATGAACAGCATCCGTGAACACAAATATCCTCCTGCTCCAGTTCTATTTACACACAAAATGAGCGATGAAGGCAGGAGTGTGCGAAGAAAACCACCTTAGTGATTTAAAAAGCCAAACCCTGTTTAATATTTATTAACCCCTTTAGGCTCACCAGCATCCATCCATACACCTCAAGGAAGATTATACTTTTGCTTTCTTATAATATACCCTTTTACAGTTTTAAAAGCAGAAAGAAGTGCATTTGTGAGATCAGGACTTTTTAAATACTAGTAGAAAAGGCTCAACCGTACATAAATGCAAACATAAAATGACAGATTAGCAATTTGGTTTGCCTTCCAATATGGGCTTATTGGGATTTAATGGTATGGCTAAGACAGTGAAACACATGATTGGCCAAGCGTAAAGGCTTCCAGGAATTAGAAAAGAGAAACCAAATAGAGTAATATTACTGGTGCGTGTGCCTAATTTTGCACTCCCAAACCTTGAAATAAGGGCATAATGAGAATAGCTCTGGCTGTGGTCTGATCCTCTTTATCTGGCCAGAGTCCCTCATGAATAACTTTAAATGCCATGTTGTCTTGGCAGTAGAGATTTACTCTATTCTACATTACATTATTCTTTGCTACCCTAATAATTACTTACAATATGTGCTCAACTGAATCATCTAGTTCAAGGGCAGGAGTTGTGGTGGTGTGTGTGGGTCGGTTTATGCAGTAATTTAAATGTAACACCTCTAGAAATTTGGTCTGAAATAGTAATAATTACCCCCAGATTGTCTTATTGAGCATCCATTAAAATGTGAGTGACAGTAAAGATTTTAAACAAGAAAGTCTGAGTCAAAAACATCTTATTTTGCTGTTTAGATCATTTCTCAACATTCTAAAACCATGGGTGTTCACATTTTAATTAAAAAAAAAAAAAAAGTTACTCTTGTAACAATACAAATGTATCGCTGCCAGGTCTGAAAAATAAAAACTGAGCACTCTTATATTATATATGATGATTTGTTAAAATGATACACTAACTTTGAATGTTCAAGCAGTGTGTGACTTTCAACACAATAGGCATGTTTCCACTGTCGGAACTTCCGGGCGTGTCTCCACTGACTGGACCGTTCCAACAGGGCCGTTTTCAGGAACCAACGGAGTACCTGCTCGAGTGTAGGTACTCGAACAGCCTGGTAGAGTCGCTGGGTGGTACTAGTGGCTAACTCATGCAGATTGGTTATCGCAAATGACATCAGCAGATCACGACAAACAACCTCCAATTTTAAACGAGTAGTTGCTGGAGGAATTTCACAACACGATGAAGGAGAAGACGACTACTCTTACTCAACAAAAGAACAGAAATAGAAATATTTTGTATATTTGTATTTGTATATTTAATTTACAAAATGTTTGAAAAGGCCCAAGTGTCGTTTCGGTTTGTTGTGTGAACAAGTGGACTGTGTTTATGATGGAGTCGTCTTTGAAGTTGTTCATCATGAGGGAAGTGATTCACGTGTAAACACAGAAAAACTAATGAATTGGATAATTGGGCAGTCGCTCGGGTTTTACAAATTTGAAAAAAAAAATTGTGATAAAAGTCATATACTGCTTTAAATCATGAGAACTTTCTAAGATATCAAATTCTAACACGGAACTTTTCTTGCTATAATAAGATTCTGATTTATTTTCTGACCTGCCAGCAGCAAGACCCTTCTACATAAACGAACGGTAGTAACATTAGCAACACACTGAAGAGGTAAATTAACAATAACAAACATTTAGAAAGCTTTACAAATTAGGACAATGCACCAATGTCAGGTTTATATAATCTACAGCATACCTTATCAGTGGTAATCAATGTAGCGTGAGGCTGAAGTGGAGGTCCAGTTCTGCTAAATCCTTCAAAACGGTTTAACTGGTCTTAATGGATATAAATGCTGCATATGCAAGAGTTTCAGTGGATAACTCCAGAACGAAAAGTAAAAGCACCATGGAGGGCCAAGTCGACAGCAGTTGGAAAATAAAAGAATGACACAGCATCATATTCACAGGTGGATGCACACCCTGCGGCAGCACAAACAAGCTTGAACAAAGAGCATAAGACCCTAAATGACACTAAAAGTTCTACGGGGTTCCAGAAGCTTTACAGACTGACTCATGTCAAAACCACATTTATACAGAACACAGCGCAAGCATAGCAAAAAATGTAATCAAATGACAAATACGAATAAATAAATAACATGTATAGCAGTCTGTGTGTGAGGATAATCCACTGTTCAAATTATGGGGGTACTCGGGGGATCCCCTGAAACAGACATCAGGTCCCCCCAAAAAATGATTTGGGAAATGCTGGGGGGGGGTGTCTCTAAAATATTGGCAAAATGATGTTTATGGACAAAGCAATCGTTTGTAACGGGAGGTATTTGCATATACGAAGTGTTGTTGTGTTTATCAAAGATAAAATAAAACCGATATGACGACTACTGCATTACTGCCAACACGTAGCTATACTTGATTTATACTAGTTTGTGTCCCCCAGAATTTTCCCCCAACTTCTACCAATGTCAGATGTGTTGAGGAGCCTGCCCGATTTTTTTTGTTGCGTGTGGTATCATTGTTGACGCGAGGTTGTTTTTACGCATGCCAATGCGGACATGCTTTCCCTTCATGACCCTATGACTTCAGACGCAGTGTGTGTATGGAGGTGTGGAGCCTGTGTGTGCAAGTTGGCTTCGCCCCCTGAAAAAAGGGACCCACTGAAAATCTCAACATAGTTCGAACACTTCGAACACATTTCCAGCAAAAAAATCCCTCACCGGTTGCCGCTCAAGTTGAAATAATTGAACTTTTCAAGCGAATTCGCACCAGGACAGCCTATCAGCATGGAGGTCATCACGGACGTGCTGACGTAGGGTGTGCAGGGCTCCGACCACGCAGATAGCAGATGGAAAGGCGCTCCGCATCTGGAATAGAGCGCCGGTAGTTGGTATCCTGGCGGAAGATCCTGGCACTAACCCTAGTTAGCAGGTCTTCAAACTGGGCAACACTCAGCCTGAAGTAACCCAGGAACTGGCCCTCGTCCAGGCACAGCTCCTGCAGGAGACGGTGGAACTCACCGAACTCATACCGCCTCCATAGAGTAGCATCCAAAAGCAAAGCCAGCGCCTCGCCCGCAGCCGAAGCTGACTTCTCCATGTTAAGTACAGAGCAGCGATGGTGGTAGTCGGAGGCCACGGTGAGCATTTTTTTTTGCATATTTGTACCAGCAACAAAACTAGAGCGTCTAGTGCGGCGTGATTTCATTTGTTGCGCAAATTCATTCACGTTTGTCGCGTCTGGTGGAAACACAGGGTAATACTCCCTCCACCACCGATGCCTTTATTGTACAATCCAATGCAAACATAAAAATATATTGAGCATGTATTGACAGGTTTTTCATCAGTGTAAGTCAAGTCAGAAGTTTTAAAAATTATGACTTATGTCCTGCTCAAGTGAAGTCATATGATTGCATTCCCCCAACTTTGAAGGTACGATCTTACTCACCAGTGTAAACTACAAAATACTACAGTGCTGTAAACTACAAAATAGTACAAAGTTGTATATTTGTCTGAACTGTACAATTTATTGACTTTCTATGCATTAAACTGCAGGCCTGCTGTGTTTCAGCTTTGGGTTTGGAAGGAGAATGGACGGTGTTGTTGCAGAAACACTGCCTGAAGGCCTAACACACTACTTCATTCTTCAATATCTCGTGCACTACTGAGATGGTCTTGAACATCACCTCCAGCTCCTTTTAACTACTGATGTGATGAGTAGACCCCATGTGTAAATGCGTTTATGTTGTGCATCGTACTGAAGGTCTGTGGAAATGGCAAAAACCTCTTCTATATAGAGGAATATTTTTCATTTTCCATAACACTAACAGGCCACAGGTACATCATGGTTTCAAGGCATAGGTGACATTTTCTCCTGTGGAGAGCCTTACTCCCTCCTGCACATTGATCTGCCATCTAATTTAATTCCAGGTCAAGAGTAAGATTCCACATAAAAAAGTGGTCTCAGTCCTGGAGGATGAATAGACCACACTATTCAGTACAGACAGAACATACTCATGTAACAGATTGTCTAAGCAGTGTAGCAGGATCTGTTATGTTAGGACGTTACATATGACCACAAAAATCTGTCTCAGTGGTTGGGTCAACAAAATGTTGGATTGGCACACAGGAAACAGATGTTTGTGTCTAATTTAGAACAGAAACAGGAACAGTAGATATATGTCAGTTATGAAAGGTGACAAAGGTTGGTTCTGTAACCTTAACAAAATATCTGTTTTTACCTCAGAACATAACAGCATCAGCATTGTTCTCTAACCTTCCCCATCATTTTGTTTTCATGCATAAATCTAAGAAAAATGTATAGGACACTTAGAGAAATGTTCTGAAAGTCAATAAAATGTGTGTTATTGGAGGACCTAACAAGACTTTATAACTTTTGTGAAATTTGTCTTTTTAATGTATGTTACTTCCTTCACAGGTGCATCGCATAAATAATGACAGTCAAGAACTTAAATTTGAAGGGTTTTATTACAAAAGCTCTGCTTAATAGTTCATAGACCCACTTTATCCCTTGGTTTATACCCCACATCCTACACAAGGCAGGGGTTAAATAACAGATCACTCTTGGGGACACTACAACCAATAGTTCATATACACTCTGTGACATAACATGCTTCAGGTTTTCACACCAGTTCATCTCACTGCAAACTTAACCACATCACACCCAGATGGCAGAGTAGTAATAATAATAATAATAATAATAATAATAATAATAATAATAATAATAATAATAATAATAATAATAATAAAAACTCAGCTCAACTTTATGTATAAAGCCCTTTAAAACAACTACAGCTGTAACAAGGTGCTGTACGCCTCAAGTTAATAATAAAACCCAAAGTAAAACAACTGTTGTTTAAAAACAAGCAATTAAAGATAAATAAATAAATAAATAAAAACAGTTTACAAACAAACCATAAAACACAAAAATAAGAACATAGTCTCATGCTGTTTTAAGAGCCAAAGCATAAAAATAGGTTTTCAGCCGAGTTTTAAAAATGGACAGTGAGGAGGTTTGTCTAACAGGCACGGGGGGAGCTCATTCCACAATTTTGGAGCGGCAACTGAAAAAGCTCTGTCCCCTCTGAGCTTCCGTTTAGACCTCAGTACCTCCAGGAGCAGTCCGCTGACCGGAGGCACCAAGCAGGAGAGTAGGGATGGAGAAGCCCAGAGAGGTAAGGAGAGTTCAGACCGTTTAAAGACTTAAAAACAAATAAAAGAATCTTAAAACAAACTCTAAAATGCACAGGCAACCAGTGGAGGGAGGCCAGGATGGGGGTTATGTGCTCCCACTTACGTACTCCAGTTAAAAGGTGAGCGGCTGCGTTTTGCACCAACTGGAGACGTGCGAGGGAAGACTAGCTAACCCCAAAATAAAGTGCGTTACAGTAATCCAGCCAAGACGTAACAAAGGCATGGATTACTGTTTCAAAGTGCCGTTGTGCCAAAAAAGGTCAAACCTTTTTTGGCACAACCTTTGTTTGTTTGCACAAACAAAAAGAAAGAAAACTAGTCCGCCCTGAGGGTAATTCCCAGTTCTGTTCAGCCCTTTACTGGCTCATGTGCCGAGCGGACTAGACAAAG
Organism: Ostorhinchus rueppellii; assembly: GCA_030068375.1. Lineage (NCBI taxonomy): Eukaryota > Metazoa > Chordata > Actinopteri > Kurtiformes > Apogonidae > Ostorhinchus > Ostorhinchus rueppellii. Next base: position 21,459,658 of record JAQQZY010000007.1, on the reverse strand, counting down.
AACAAAACCCAAACAATCATTGACAAAACAAACAACGGCAAGAAACACCGAAAAGGTCCCTGACACTTCTGCCAAAAAAAAAAATCAAAACAAAAAAAACAATCCACAAATCCAAATCTTAAACATTTAACATTAACACTTTTTTAATCCATTAAAATACACCCCCGTTAGCCGATTACACCAACACATTTAAAATATCTGCTGTTGAAACTGTTCCCCTTTCCGACTACCTGTATTTGCAACCCCAGCAAGGAACCCAGTCAGAAACATAAAACTCACACATCCTGAACAATATAAACATAAAAACCGGGTGTCAGCCTACCAATGTCCCTTTGCTTCCTGCAGCCAGCATGGAGTGAGGTGTGCACCTGCCTCACTCCTCTGGTCTGAACCAACAACCACACACCTGTTCCTTCCTGCAGGCAGGCGTATTTATACCTGCCTCCTAACTTCTGCCCTTCCCCTTCATTACTCAGCGCCACCTGACACAAAGTCATTGAAATTACCATGTTTGGTTCCTTACCTGTAAGGAAGCAAAGAAAAATAAAAAATCCAAGAAGTAAATACAAACTAGAAAAGCACTCAGAGCGTAGACCTCTGCCAAGGTAGCGTTTGTACTTTCCTCCACTAGATGGCACTGAATGACCTCATAAGCAGCTCAGTCCCATCATGCCCCATCTCCCAATGATAAAGAAACCTTTAAAAAATTCCTGGATCCAGATGGTGATCCAGATCACCACCAAAATTTAATCACTTGTTCCTTGTTCTATTTCTAACAATTCCTGAAAATTTCATCCAAATCCGTTCAGAACTTTTCAAGTTATTCTGAACACAAACAAACAAATAAACACCAGCAAAAACATAACCTCCTTGGTAATAACAAGTGGTGCCAGGCACAACAAACTCTCCCCCTCACATGTATTGTAGCTTTTTGGCATCGATCCAGCTGATGCCAGCATATCAATTGCCTTTATGTACTGTATATGTGCCACGTTTGCAGTAAATTGAAGCAAAATTGATGTTTTTTGAGACGTTTGAAATTTTGCCTATTATAAGTAAGAGAGAAGAAAATTTTTCATAAAAAATGTGTGTGTGTAT
>JAQQZY010000007.1:21435798-21446539 GCA_030068375.1 Ostorhinchus rueppellii | reverse complement strand
AATTTAGATTAGCCCATTAAGCTATCAGTGCATATGTAAACAAAAAAGAAATTGTCTATTTTACTAAAAGAAAAGATAACATTTCCATCAATCGTCTATTTGTCCCAAAAAAGGAAATAGATTTAAATGTACAATGCACTTTTGGAAAATTCAAATTAAAAAAGAATGCAGTACTTTTAAAAATTAGTTTAACTTGTATTTTATTGTATAAAACACCAATACAACATGTTTTTTTTTTAATCTGGTGAGTTTAATTTCATTTATAAATTGTTATTTCATATACATATCCTCCTGACTACCACGGGCAAAAAAAATCATCACTTTTTTTTTTTTTTGTTTAAGGTAAAGCCCCACCCCTTTATCGTTGGTATCATTAAAAAGGCGAGATGTCGTCTGTAGAGAGCAGAAGGAGTTAATGCAGTAGTATGCTGGGGGGGTTCAGGTTTACAAATGTCCTCCACAGACGGCAAATTTGAACTACTGGTAGTCAGAAGTTTATGTGGCCATCCATCCAGCCATCAGGTATATTATCATTTCCAAGAAATTTGTAGAAAGGGTCCATTCATTCATCTTCTATACCCGCTTTATCCTCACTAGGGTCACGGGGGTCGAATGGAGCCTATCCCAGCTACTTAAGGGCGAAGGCGGGGTACACCCTGGACAAGTCGCCAGTTCATCACAGGGCAGAAAGGGTCCATATTTCACTAAACTTGTCAAGTCTATTCTTTGTTGTTGTTTGTGTAACTTATCTTTTCCAGAGGAAAGATAAAAATGATTCTCTTAACCCACTGTGAAGCAGTACTGGGGGTTCAGATTTGCATGATCTACCTGTACACTGTTCAGCTTCCAAAAAACTAATATTAAGCAAAGATTTTACAGTTTTGGAAATCATAAAATTCAGCGAGCTCATTTTCTCTCAGCTCTCTTCTGCTATCAACCTCCTTGTGCCTGACCGGATTCAGCAGCCCAGCCTCTCCTCTGCATCTGGATCTAAACAACAGCCTCTCTTCTACAATCAATGACAACACTTACACCAATTAGCCAAGTCTAAAGAACTGCAGCAGAGTGCGCTTAAACACCTAGAACGCTTCACAGGCCCATTACAGATTGGCATCAGCGTGAGAGTAAAAATCAGAGCCATATTTTTTTTTACCGATACTATTTTTTTATGAGACTTCTAGAACAATCTCTTTTCATATTAGCTGTTTATTTGCTCGTATATGACACATCAGTGCAGAAAATAGTCCAAAAAAAAGAAAGACTCGCAATGATGTAAGTAGAATTAGCCAGATAGAAAATTACGTTTCATGAATCACAATTACAGAAATGTATTCCCACAGGAATGCACAAGTGAGGAAGACATTTATTTTGGGGAGACAATTTTAGCGGGTGAAAAAAAGCACATGAAGAGAGAGAGAGACAGAGAGAGAGAGCAAATTTTCATCTGTGTAAATGTCTGGTGTGTGTATGTGTGAGTGGTGCGTGTCTTCCTGAGTGTTGTGCGTGTTTGCGTATTCTGTCAGATTTCTCCTCCATCTCAGTAAACCTCTGTAATTACATCCCAACAGAGGGAGGAATTAAACCCAGTTTCATCTATTGGGATGATGAATATGACAGCGTACAGTTATATAGACTTCATATCTGCAGACAAACACACATAAATCTCCGCCTGTGATGGCGCTGCTCTGAGGGCTCTGTAATTAAACATTGTTATATTAGAAAGTGAATTAATCTATAGTCTGTGAATGTGCCATCAGGATACGGTTGATGGCAGGCTGTGTTGGAGAGAGGATGATTTAGCTGACGAGGCTGGTCATATAAAACCTGGGGGACTCTGTCGACGGTGAGCAGAAATGGAGTATAATTTGCAGGGCTCCTAAATGATGCCACTTTATTCATTTTTCAGAGATGTGTGTCATATTGATGGAACAAAGAAAGTCACAAAGAACAGAGAAAACGAAGACACAGTCATGACTCCAGGCGCTGCAGCGTCTCTGCACTTTTGTTCTGATATGAATCTGTGTTTCAATTTACCGTCTGCTGTGGGTAGGAATGCGTTCTTTTTTTTTTTTGCACCAGATGCAGGATGTCGTGTCAAGTTGGGATGCAACTCGCGCTGAGGCGAAAATATTAATACTGGCGTAATTCAATCTTTGTTTGGAATAAACCACAGTGTAATAAACGAAGCATGAATGAGCGGAGAGTCACAGCTGATGATCAGTAACAGCTGAGGAAACACAGAGACACAAAGCTGTCTCTGATTGTCTGAGTCCAACATCGAGCGCTTTATTCTTGTGTTAATCGTGTTTAAGTCAGGACAGCATTTTCACAGATCACCGATAATTCATAGATGTAAGGAATTTAAGCAAGTTATTTTTCTGCGATTTGAGTAATCGCATGAAACAATGAGCATTTTCAAGCTTTAACTTTATGATTGAAATATTAAAACTGCACATTCCTGCTGAGACTTTAATATCTTTATTTTCAATTCCATTAATAGAGTTTTTATTTTCCATTTCCTAAGTCATAGAAGTTTTTTTTTTTTTTTACTTTTTATTTCACAAGTACATTTCAAACAAGGTACAATGAAATGCATGCAGTACATATATACTATAAGTTCCTTAAAGGGGAAATGGAAGATGAGTGAATAAATAAATACACACATGACATTTGCACCAAATAAAACCAGACAAAAAGTAGCGGGAGAAAGGAAAAAAATACACACATACACAGAGGATGTTTACCTATTTATGATGAGTTATTTTTAATGTAATAGTCATGGAATGCCATGTTAAATGAAATATGCCTACTTTGTCCTTTAGGGAGTATCACATTTTTGAAAAAAGTTTTTTTTTTTTTAATACTATAATCATATTTACATACTGTGACTTGGACCAAACTGTAATACATTAACAAAACACAAGTAACTTTAATAAGAAATTATCACATTTATCACTTTGACACATAACGTATGCATAAAACAGATTTCTGATAATACTGATATTGAAAGGCAGTGTATAACTGTAGTGATCAGAAATGTCCAATGTATATAAAATATGACAAAAATGCCATCAGAAATAAGACATTTAACCATAGAACACCAAATGTATCATATTTGATACCCGAGTCTTGAAGCCCTGTACATGATCAGTGTAATATTTTTTTTTTCTTGAAAAACCTGATGTATACAATTAGATACATGCAATACACAGAGACAGAGTGTCCAGTGACACTACAAGACTGTCATTAAGGAAGGAATTTTGAAGAGGAACTACCCATTTTTTTTAGACATGTTTGTTTTATATTATGTTTTTGTTTGCTCAAAACTAATGTTTCAGCTTTGAGACCCGATGTATCAAATATGACACATAACTGAAACTCATCCAGGGAAACTGATATTTAAAAGAAAAATAAATTGTTTGCTCAGAAGCACCAATAAAGGTTCCAGTTTCAAAGAACTGGAATTTTCTGCCATTGATTCAATGGTTCTGACTTTAGGGGATTAATACATTTCTTGACTTGATTATTAACTCAGAAATTAGTTTCAAAGAACAGAACAATAAAAAAAAAAGTCTGCTATGCACGAAATCCAATAATACAGACCCAGATTGTACCTGAAAAGTCAACAAAATAAATCTTCTTTCATAAAGCAAGAATACAAATATGAAACTACCAATATCTGATGATCAAAAACCGTTTCACTGAGGACTCTATGGGACATGTAATGATAAAATTAATCCAAACTCAGTACACTGTGGGCCAATAAGCCAAATATATTGAGTATTACTTTGGCAAACCAATGCAAATGTAACCAACCAGGGGGCAAACTAATATGGTATGTTTTGTACTTTAATGATTGCTTTATATGAATAAAATAGTTATAAAAGTAAAAGTAAGAAAATAAAGTTTGTGAGTTTTTTATTTATACATTTAAATAACTATGAGTAGTTTTTCCTTTGACAAATGCAGTATGAAATGTGAAGACGAGTCTAAAAAAAAAACAGAATTTTTCTAAATTGGAGCATTTATTAATAAAATCCTGACTTCCAAACAGTGTGCATATACAGTAATGACGCGTGTGTGTATTTACGTGCATGTGTGTGCACATTCTTTATTTCTGCAGCCTGTAGACCTATGGGAGCCAATTAGAGTGTAATGTTGGAGATGACAAAAGAGACTCGGCTTGGTCCGGCCCACCCGTCTCTGCCTTGTACCCCCCTTGGTTTGATAGCCAAACAGAGGTTTAATAAGAGAGGTGTCTGGAACTCTCATCTTCTCTCAGACACAGGAAGCCCAGTGGTCACAGAGTTTGGGTTTAGATGAGGTCACTGCCCCTGTGGGCTCAGCTGGAAGAGAGGAGACAGTGAAATAAATGGACGAAAGACTGGAGAGTGGAGGAGGTACTGAGCTGAAGCTTAGAGTGTTTCATAGAGATATTATATGGGAGACTATGGGATGATAGTGCAGATCAAATGTGTCCTATATAACTGAGTAAGCCCTCATCCTCCTGTGGGGAAATGTGATAGAACATGTTCACCTTACTACCTTCACTTGGTCAACTTACTTCAATGGTTATTTTGAACGCTTGGAAACAAGGGACTAAAATACATACGCAAAAAGACATTCATCCATTATTAATATGGTGAGGCTGTACTGAAATACTTTCCTAAAGTAGAAACGTGGTCAGCAAGTTAGCCCGGAATATATATTTTTTTAGCATTTATTATATTCTTGGGCTTGTTTTAAGTATGTGAGGTGTGTCAGTGTGAGATGGACCAAATGTTGCCCTTGTGAGTGGTGCAGCATTAAATGAACCATCATATTATGCAAAAATATGGGCTCCCTTGAAAAATAGCATTATTTGGTGATGTTTTTAAAAATGTGCATTGGTGATTTCAGTTCATGGAATTAAAAAAAATAAATAAATTCTAGTTTCTGGTCATATTGTCAATTTGTCCCATCAAATTATGCCATTTATTCAATTGTATGCATGTATGTTTTGTGTCACACTAGGGAGCTGTACCGAAGGGGTAAACATAACAAATTCCTGGGGTCCAGTGGATATGTAGGTTAGAAGTTGTGAAAATTTCATGTAAACTCTGTGGTAAAAGAGAGTGTGATGATCCCTCCACACCACTAGAGGCGTGTTGGTCTCTTTCTCTTCTGGTTTACAGGATCTGCTTAAGGCAGGGTCAACCAGATCATTAGCAGATGTTCTGCACCTGGGCCCGGTGTCACGCTCCTCTTTATAGCCCCTCCATGTCATCATGTCGAGGGCGTTCTCACTCCTGCCAGACTAACGCCTGCACTCCATCCAAGGGCTGCGGGTGCTCTTGCACCATGGACTTTTAGATTATTCTATCTATTTGAACATGTTGTAAATAAAACCAGGACTTTTGCATTAACCCACTCGCTACTCTTCTTTTGGTTGGGTCTATAGTAGTTTACTGTGGTTTCTTTTATGTGAAACAACATTTGAACTTCATTTTTACAAAAAATTAGTGTTTGTGGTTGCTTGGGGACTTGGGAAGATGGGGCCTTTTTATGTTATGCCTCAGAACCCCTAGACAAAAGGCACAGAAGCTGTGAATCGGACGTTCAAAGTTAAAGTTTACTTTCCTTTTCACACCCGTTGCAGTTGTTATAACACTTACTAAACGTACCCCTATACCTCGTTCATAACCCCCCACTCTGCTCCAACCACTGACTTACAGATAATGTCTTCTCTGATGGACCACAATGTTTACCCTCCATGGGGTCCACAATTGGTAGCTGTGCCCCTGGTGTCACATCAAATATATTCTTTTTAACATATATTTAAGACAAAAATGTACCCACCAGGAAGAGATGTAGAGAAAAACACACAAACAATAATATTTCCACTGGTAGTAGCCTGATTGTGGCAGTACACAATGAACACAACGCAGTTTTGTTGCAGTTTTTGACATGTCCTTATCTTTTTGTTCGTACATCATGTTGAGAGAAGCTGGCATAAATAGCAAAGCAAGACAAAATGTTGTTTTAATTTTTTTTTCTGATGTTGCACGTGAATCTTTGTAGAGTTGAGTTACATTGCTTGCAGCCAAGCCGACACTCCCCTAAGGCACTGCCTCTCATCTCTCGGATTGTCACTTACACTGGGTTCCTTAAGCCTTTATTCTTCAGCTGGCAAAGGAAAGGTCTGTGGCAGAAAAAAATAAAAAACAAAAAAAAATTGTGAAACATCTAACGTCTTTCCATCACTCAGTGTGTAACTGTAGATTCTTGCTGTGTCACTCTTGGCTCCCTCAAGTTGGAGTTCCCTCTGTTTTTCTCTGGTTGTCTCACTCACAAAGCTTACTCTGTACTTACATGTAGGAGCATAGTGTATGTCTCACCACGTAAGTATAATGTAGCCAAGAGTTAGTCATGCCTATATATTGGATGTTTCTGGACAGATATAGAAGCTGTATCTTGTAGTACGGAAAGTCTATAGAGCGCTTATTCCCAGTCCAGACCAAAGATTGTTGATGATTAACTGAAACTTCAATTTCAAAGCTCTGGTCTGCGATATTCTGAGTTCTTGAAGTCAGACCAACGCAACAAGTGAGACGGTGTATTGTTTCAATAGTAATGACTCTCTGTTGCTCAGTTCTAACAGTCAGCTCTTCGTGCTCTGGATACACTCTGAAGCATCTTAAAATATGAACGAGGACAGTTTTTTTTTTTTTTTTTTTTTTTTGTGTTTTTTTTTTTTTTACTCCAGCTGTATATCTGCTATTTATGAAACAATGAAAACAAACGGTAAATAAATAAATAAAAACAAGAGGGTCAAGAATTTCTCCCTTCTATTCCTGGAGCAGTTCTGCAGTGTAAAGGAGCTGGTGTCACCACTAATAAGCAGCGAAAACACCGAGACTACCAAGACAGGATTTACCAGGGCAATAGCTGATTATAATGCTGTGCTTCGTTGTATCAAGTGAGCTACAGCCCATAAATAAACATACACTACATATCACAACGTTCTAAATCCAGCCTCTGGCCACTTGTCAAACTGAATCCCTGCTGATACCATCTCCACTGAGATGAAACTGAGATTCACACCTTGAACCTTTACATGCAATGTTTTGAAACGTTTTGTCTGGTTGTGAATATTTCATCTGACCTGGGCTAACATTTGTCTGGGGACTGTCCAGTTGTACAGGAAGTTATAAAAACTGTTGTCATGTGATGCATGACAGAGCGCCAGAACACATAGGTTTACAAGAGAAAGCCTTTAATTAAAGGAATAAAATACCCAAACATGAAATTAAGTTGGTCTCGGTCACCCCCGCAGTTAGAACAGTGAAAAAAAAAAAACAATTAAAATCCATCCAGGCATTGTCCTGCTTTGGGAGCAGCGCTTTTAGCTTTAGCTTAGCGCAGTTGCTGTAAACCATGGGTCTCAGTTAGCATGTCCTCCAAAACAAGTGACCAAGACATCTACATTTTCTTCTAAATATATCTTGGGAGCCGTGTGATGTTTGGGGTTTTCAAGTGCTACGTGAGAACTTTGCTCCTATCTAGCGGTGCTTTGCCTGTGATGAGGCCAAATATAGTTCCAAGTAAATATCTGTCCAGGCAATAGCTTCGTTTGATTTGCATTATGATTTGTACTCGTTCTGACCACACTGCTCGACAGAGGTAGTGGTGGGGGTGTGGTTTATGCCAACCACAATACTGATACACGCAAACCATATGGACATATAACTGAAACTTAAGATGTTTATAAGACAGGAGTAAAGAAGCCTCAAGATGGGGGGCTGGGGTAGATGAATATAGCAGGGGATTAATACATAACAGGGTGGGTCTAAGAGCAGAGGGAGGGACTTCTCCATAAGTACCACGTATGTATTTCATTCATTCATCTCTCAGATGTCTTCACAACTAACTTATGAGTAATTAGAGTGATTTAAGCATGACAAAAGTAGTGATATCATGATATATATCAATGTCATCTGACATGAAAAAAATGATTTTGATATGATTTTTTGCCACAGGGCAGTCCTTCTCAAATAGTGAGGCGCGATGCCAGGGTTTGTGACCCTGGGGAACATGCTTTTTTTGTTTTTTGCCATACTAGAATAAAAGTAATTGCACCTCCACTACAGTAGATGGCAGTGGTGCTCTCATTGCCACAGTGTGCGTAGGGAGTATTCGCTTGACTAGCTCTATGTGTAGGGTTTTTATGCACCGAGCATGCGCACACACAGCACCGAACAGGAGATATGAAGTGCAGTGAACCCTCGAGACAACATGACCAGATATTTGACAGGGATGAAAAGAAAGGCGGAGAGAGATATTGAGACAAATAAAAGTTTCCCAAAAGGTAAGACCAAGAAATGTGGCAAAGTGGATGTAGCGCCTGGCTTCACTGTGACTACGGTGGAAGCCGAGAACGGACCGGTGTGTTTACTGGGTCTAAAAATGTTGACAGCAGACAGCATGAAGCCAAATAAATGAAGGTGTCATTTACAGACAATACACCCCAATCATGCCGATAAGCCACTTGAGTTTTTTCAGCAAAAACGTGCTGAATATTCCCAACAATCATCCCACTTTGTGAATGCTATCCTTCAATGAACCAGCAGGCACTGTTAGCATCACTGTCACCAGATGTATAAATGACATGGCTTATTATCCTTATTATCTTTAATGATATAATGTTATGAAGACGTGTACTAAGAATTTTATAGATACCATTTATAGTCGTGACGGTGGGGGGGGATGGGGGTGACATACTTTCTTCTTCCTGGTGGGGGCGTAACAGAAAATAATTGAGAAGCACTGTCATAGGGCAATTTAATTTACAGTCTACCAGTCAGAATTCAACAAAAAACATCAAATGTGCACACATACACAATCAAAATCACATGGACAGTCTTTCAATGCAAATGTAATGCAGGAAGCAGAGCAGGAACGGTCCAAGTGCACGGACCAGAAAAAATAAATACATAGGTAAATGAGCAACAGACACATATTGTGATCACATTGTTGAGGATAATGCAACATCAAGATCTGACAAAGAATGTCTCAATGAAAAGCCTCCTTACAGTTACCTTCATGCACATATATGATAAAGGTTTGCAACCAGCCCAAGAACATGGAGAACGCCCCCACTTATATATCTACCTTGTCAACAGTGCTTTCATGAGTGATGTGTATGTCAAGTCTAGGAAAGATTTATGACGAACCCGCAGACCTACAAGAGTCAAGGTTGAACACAGAGAGTGCTCAGTGTACATGATGAGGAAAGGGTCATATAGAATACCACTCAGAGGTCTTCATGGTACCACAATATTAACTTTAGATGTATCGTATTTGTCCGAGAGTACATTTCAAAGTGCAGCTACATTATGTTGGATAATAATAATCAAAAAACCAAGTGCTGGTGGACCTGTATGACAAAACTTCCTGTCAACAAGTAAACACTAGAACTGACTGCATTAACCCAAAAAGACCCAAACAGCCACTGGCAACCAAACCCTCTCCTGGTCTAAACCGTTTAATAACATCTGAACCACTAAATCTATCAACACGCTGAAATAATTCACATAAAATACAGTTTGTTGTCTTTTCATGGTCATCAGATATGACCCATTTGGACATTCAGAGACTTCTGTAGTTACCGTTGAAACTGTCATCTTCTACAGCATTGATTCACTAGTAAAACCCATGGAGTTGGATCAATGACAGCAGATGGAGAGATTTAATGTTGTTACCTCCGCCAAGGAGGTTATGTTTTCATTGGTGTTGGTTTGTCTGTCTGTCTGTCTGTTAGCAAGATAACTCAAAAAGTTATGGACAGATTTTCATGACATTTTCAGATTGTTAGAAATGGGGTATTGGAGAGATGATTAGATTTTGGTGGTGATCTGTACATTCTAGTGGATGAAAGTACAAACACTGCCTTGGTGGTGGAGGTCTGCACTGTCCGAGTGCTTCTCTAGTTAATGATCTATTTTACTGGAAGAAGTCATTATTTCTTCAGTTTTATCTTTCTGATAAAATATCCTTGGAATGTACTCAGCTTTAATGAACATCCACATGGCCAGTGAATTAAATGTCGGAAAATACATGATTTATACAGAAAAATGCAAAATGCTGTGTATAAAATTACAATATATGGTGGTAAATCACTTAAGAAAGGTTCAATATGGAGAAAAATACATTTGTTAAGTGCTACAAAAGTACAATGGGCCTTTATGGGTTAATAATGTTAACCCCTTGATGCCAATTGTCACAACTTCGCATCAACCCCCCCACCCCCGCTCCAAAATGCAACCAAAATACTATCTACTAGAAAGAAAAAAATGCAAGACAAAAAAAAATTTTTTTCACAATTGGAAATCAATTCAGGCATTAAGGAGTTGAAAGCTGATGCGTAATTCAGGCTGGGATTTAGCAGCATCTAGTGGTGAGTTTGCATTTTACAACCAATAATCACCCCTTGCCTCACTGTTCTCTACCATTCGGGTACGAAAATCTGTGATGGTTTATTAACTTATTTAATTGAGGGAATCGAAGTAAAAATACATAGTACAGGCGAGACAAAAAAAACAAAACTGTTTCAAGAAATTATCTGGGCGACATGGTGGTGCAGTGGTTAGCAAGAAGGTCCTGTGTTCGATTCCCGGGCAGGACCTCAGGACCTTTCTGTGTGGAGTTTGCATGTTCTCCCCGTGTCTGCGTGGGTTTTCTCCGGGTACTCCGGTTTCCTCCC
>JAQQZY010000007.1:21407530-21418606 GCA_030068375.1 Ostorhinchus rueppellii | reverse complement strand
GTGCACCTGACGAGCATCAGCTGAGCTCGTCAGGTGCAATGAATCAGGAATCAGGCAGAGAGAGACAGACAGAGAGAGAACTTAAAGGGGCAGAGACAGAAAGAAGTGAATCATGACACCCATGTATACCTCCCCACATACACACTTCAAGGGCTCATAACATTCAGCTTACAGGGGGCCCACAATTGCTAGTGGTGCCCCAGTTAAATACATCGTGACATTGTGAAAATATTGTAATAATTTTGGTTTCCAGTCAGATATAAAGGCCTCACACAACCTAATCCTTCAGAAACCATGGAACACAACAAGAGAAGGAGTAAGAAGGACTGTGATTTTAACTTCAAAATATTGGATTAGATTTTTATAGCGCTTTTCAAATCACCCAAAGCGCTTTACATTGTTGATCCATTCGCTCTCACATTCTCCCTCTGGTGGTGGTAAACTACATTTGTAGCCACGGCTGCCATTTCGTCTCTACGGTCCCTTCCAACCACCACCGAACATTCATACGCACTCATATACCAGGGTGAGTGACACTGGAGGCAAGGAGGACACAACGGCTGACCTGGAGAGAGCGGGATTCGAACTGCCAACCTTTCGGATATTGGACGACCCACTCTACCATAGCCGCCCCAAAAGCTCCTCATATGATCTTTTTGGGCAGACTGTGCGGTCCTATGGGACATTTATTACATGTTTTGTACCTCAGATTACACATTTCCTTGTTACTTCACAAGTTTCTTAGTTTTTCTTATATATTTCTTAGTTCAGTGGTAATAAACATCTGTAAAACCTATCAAAAGGTAATAGAAAACAAGTGATCCAAGGGACCTCATTAAAAAGTTCTGCAGGTTCTAGTGGGAGGTAATGAGTCCACCTGTGTGTTTGTGTTCTGTATGTGTGTATATAATTTTCTGTGTTAATTGCAAGATGGTAACTATAGCTTTAGGCTTACGAATGTATAAAATAATGACAAATGATGTGGGTTTGCTGCTGGAAAGCTTAAAGACATAGCATCAAAAAGCAGAAAGAAGGACTTTTTTTCAACAAATTATTTAGCACAAAATCCAAATCCATGTGGACACGATGAATGCTTTTTTATATATATATATCACACATGATGACACATGGTACTCTCATTTTCTCCTTAAATTTGTTGGTTGTCGTCTTAAAAGTCAGGATTGTTTTGTCAGCAGGATATCTGTCAGTGTTGTGCCTCAAATCTCTCTGAAATTGCTACAAGCTGAGGCTATCGCTGTCTCCCTGAACATACTTAGGAGTGAAATAAATACATGGATTCCTCAATAGGCCAAACAGATCTGCATGTTCAAACTGAGCTGAATATGCTGGAAAACAGTCTGACAGTAATATAACTGGAATAAAACACACACAAACACACACACAGAGACGATCTGGTATGTTTTTTTCTCCACTTTGAGGACTGAGGATCCTAGAATTAACTCTTTTTACCTTTTATGCCCAGTAATAACCCACAATTTTTTCACATTTGTTAGCCCTGAATGATACCAATCTAAGCAAAATTCCAACTCAGTCAATTTCTCTTAATATCAGCTGTGTAGCAGGGTCGTATTATTAGCACATTATTAAAACAAAAAGCTCACCACCTCTGCCAACCAATTTTTGTCACACTAGATAGATTGTGCTATAGAGCCCACTAATGTAATCAGTATTAATAGTGTCTGAATCTTTATGTTCTTTTACTACTTGTCAAAGAAAGTAACTGCATTAGCTCAATGTGCTTTTCAGAGATATTCCAAAAGCCTGGGTGTTTGTGGTACTGTACTGTAAAGACGATTTTTTCAGAAAGTTTCAAAAAGACCAAAGTTTGTAGGATGTGAAGTTTTTAAGAAAAATGAATCTTATTTTATAAAATGAGAGGTACATTTCAGTTTAATTTGTAGGTGCACAGGCTCTACGTTTCACTCCACTCACCTGCATCACCTTGAGCGTTTCACAGAGGTGGATTGATCCTCAATATTTTGCTTCTAATCTGTTGGCTTAATCAGAGGGAATGGTAAAGATATTGCTGTATTTGATCATGTGTGTTGGACCTTTGGGATTGGCACCAGCATATAGCTTCAGCTTTCCCATCAGGCCAGCTTAGCAAAACAACCTGAAAATATGCAGCCCAGCTTTTAACCTCTGTCAAACCAAATGTTGAAAGATGCACTTTGCAGAAGGAGAACGTACACATGGACAGAAAACCCTGACTCAGTTCTCCCACCAGCATACATGATTAAACTCATTAGGATGAACAGCCCTTGTTCGGCTCCACACGCTCTGCTGGCTGGGTTTGAAGGACAGACAGTGTAGTGAAATTTTTACAGGACGTAATATATTATTATCTCAACCTTGACCTAATAGCATACTGCACCTAGAAGTCTGGTAGTAAAACGAATCCACTTGGATTATATCAACCATGCTGAAGAATATTTCTGTTCTAAACCAAGCTCTTGGCCATTAAAACATACTCCCAGAATTTTGACTAATGTATTGTGTTCTTCTGTTGGCACCAAACTGTGTTTTTAAAAAGCCTTTAGTAACAGCAAAAAAAAGGATTGTGTTGAGAGATATTGTCATTCAGCACCGGAATGATTTTCTTCAGAGCAGTACCTAAATGTATTAATAAAAACAAAACTATCCTATCTCCCTTTAGTGCAGATTCCTTTAAAATACTCAATAATCTACATCCATATCCAGACTACCATCAAAGTAGAAGGACATATAATATAGCCTTACCAGGTGTTAGGTTTACAGTTGAATTGTGCTATAGACTGAGTTGGACATTGCCAGACAGACATGGGTGGGTCTAATACCATGGGTGTTGGACATACAGTAGGTGACGAGAATTAAAGTGACAGGTTAAATCTGAGCCAGTGCAATGTGAGCTGAACCTGACTCCAAATGTTTAGGGTTAGGTTTTAAGTACTGTCAACAAAAATATTTTAAAAAGTGTATTAGCTAAATATGAAGATTTTCTCGAGTTGATATTCATTTCAAACAGCATTAAACTAAAAATGTCCTTCAAATTGGATACACTTTATGAACCCAAAAAGTCTAAATATTCAGAGTATCTTAACTTTTGGACTGCAGATGGAAAATAGCTCTCAGCTAAGTCTGGCATATTCACACAAAGTAATGTTTTTATTTGTACTGAGTGTTCATTATCAAACTAATTTAGGGTCATAAGTTTTGTAGACGGGGGAAAAAAAAAATTGAAATCAAAACTATGACCCTAAATTGGCTCCAAAGAATACATTGTTTTATTTTTTTTTAAATTCAAGATCAAAATTAAAAATTTCGGTTTAATTTTTTTTTTTTTTTTGTCTACAAAACTTATGACCCTAAATTGGCTCCATGGTTCATTAACATGCACTTTCCTCATCAAATAAGCAAGTGAATAAATTTAATCAAGTATTGAATGAGAAAGGTAAAAAAGAATTAAGTAATGTAAAAGTGAGTTTTATTGCACCGCTACCATGCAATGTTCATTATTTCAATGCATTGTATGTATGTGGAACCCAAGTCAGCCACTTAGAAACTGTTATGAGAATATCTGGAGCAGCTAAATGCTGTACTAATATACCAGTTAATCAAAAAAACAACTCCCAGACACAATATTTCATTGGGACACCTTTAGGGCGCATTCACAGTAACAGTGCAAAGTGAGAATAAATGTCATCACATATATTTCCATCCAGAGTTACAATACTTTTTCATCAAGAGTTTGTAATAATGATGGGGGAGTCAGACCGCTGTGTAAAGTCGCCTCTATCACATTCCAAATATTCTCACTGGGGTTCGGGTCTGGACTCTGGTGGCCAATTCATGTCTGAAAATGATACTCCTTGAACTAGTCTTTGACAGTTTCAGCCTGATGAACTCTGACATTGTCATTATGGAATATGACGGCGTCATCAGGTAAGAAAAAAAACACCTTCAGTATGTTCAGGTTCTCTGGTTTCACATTTTTATGGACGTATAACATTGCTGAACTTAGACCTGCCCAACTAAAGCAACCCCAGATCATATCACGGCCCCCATAGGCTTGTACTGTAGGCACTAGGCATGATGGGTAATCACATCATTTACTTATTTTCTCACCCTGATGCACGCAATAATCTGGAACAGGACCAGTACGGACTCACCAGATCGCATGACCTTTTTTTGTTTGAAACACAGTCTGATCTTTGTGCTCTCTATCAAACTGATGTTTGTTTAATCCCTGGATGCTGATTGTTGCAAATTTGCATCAAACACCCCCCCATCCCGCCCCAATATGCAACCAAAATACTGTCTACTTGAAAGAAAAAATGCAAGTCAAATTTTTTTCCCCCCACAATTGGAAATCGACTCAGGTGTTAAGGGGATAAGAAATACAAGATGACTTTATTGTCATTGCACATATTTCAGAGCAATGAAATCAACTTCCAGTTACAATCGACCAAGATTACATTAGAAAACAAGACATAGATGGGAATACAGATTCAGTTGTACGGACGAATCGCAGTAATGCTCTCACTTTTTCAGAATGACAGACAAAAACAGAAACATCAGGATTCGAGGAGAGAAAAAGAAACCCAAACATCATCCTGCAGTGACTCTGCAGGAGGGTATTGGTGAAAAAAACCCACCTCAGCACGAAGCACTAAAAGACAGCAATTAAGTACGGGACCAAAAGCACATGATGAGTGGATAATGGGATATGGGCGGGGGCGGGACATGTCAATGAGCGTGTGGTAAGTGCGCCGTAGCCAATCAATGGCGGGTAGGTTGCCTCGAGGAGGAGAAAGTTTGCGTGTGTTGTTTGTGTTCGTGTCAGGCGGATAAAGATTAAAGGCCGGCCCACAACATTCACCCCTTCTCTTCCCGTGAGTAAAACACTCTTGTTGAAGAGACAAACATTTCTTCTTCCAATTATTGTGGCAACCACGGACTGCACAAATAATACTGGTCATTTTACCTCACTTCTTTTGACCCTTGATACGTAGATATGCTCGCCAATGACTGCTGCACCACCGGAACTTCTAGGACAAAATAAACAAGATGGCACCACCCCAATAACCACGGAGAATAGGGTGAATACCGTGGTGTGCCGGAAGAGCAACTGGGAGGGAGGAGTTTCCCATCATGCATTGGGGTAGGGTAGTTTGGGATAGTTTTATGTGTTTACACTATTCTGGGTTTATAAGAAGTGTCGTTCTTGATTTGTAGGCAGATTTATGATGTGTTTTACCCTTTTTGTTTGTTGTTTTCTTGTGGAATCTTTATTTTTATTGCGTTCATTTTCTTGCACCATGAGCTAAGTTCCTCCTTTGTTCCATGACGCTCTGTAGTGGTTTCTAAGCAGGTAGAATAATAATTTCTTGGCATCTGGCATGTCACCTGCTTGCTACAATACTGACTGTTACATGAGTTAAATAAGGTAGTAATCCTATTTTGGCTTGGCAGTGTATATAATACATTCTAGAATATATGACTTGAGTTGAGGCTGTTTTGACATGAGGAGCCACGGTGAAGCACAGTCCTGCCATAAACCCTTACATTTACCTCCTCCAGACTGACAGTGGAGCACTCCTGCCATCTTTTTCCCCCTTTTTCCACAGGACCCTGAACAGCACAAAAGTCACCAGTTCCCCGGAGAGCATTTCTCACAACTTTGCAAACACTCCCTGTTTTGATGTGTCTGTTTTTTGATGACGCAGTACGTTTCCGTGATCAAGGGCAGTTCAGAGGAGGACGATAAAGGTGAGCAGATAAACACGCGTACACACACGCGCACCCACACGGACACACTTTTAGTTGTTTGCCAGAACACCTGTGCTGTTTGAAAAAGAGAACAACACAAAGCATCTCTCTTTTTTTATTCCGGAGCCATGAGGTGACACACCATTGTTTCCCCTTGTACTCCTCCCCTGTGCATTTTGATTCCTGCCAGACAAAGGATGGGCCTATTGAAGTACGATATGAGAGGGGCCATTAGATACTGAGCTGGCCATCACTCCACTATGAAAGGCATTCAGTTGATGTACTGTCCTTCATGCTAGTAAACTTTCAAAAATACAAATGCAGTTCGGTGTCCACAGGATTAAAATTAAACTCGCTATAGCAGGGGTTGTGCTTCCCAGGATATTGTACTGAAGTGATGAAGAGAACATACCTTTTTTTTATGTATTTATTTATTTTTATCCCCCATGGTACTCAGTCAGGTTGGTAAGCGCTGAATATGACTTGGCAAGGTGAACTGAAAGCAAATATAACGCCAAGCTTGTTACCAAGAATGGACCACATTTCCAACAGTCGTGGATACTCTAAGGGGAATATGATTATTTAATTCATATTAACCCTTAAAGACCCAAACAGCCACCTTCCATTAAAGCAATCTACTGATGTAAACTGTTTCATGCCTGTTGATCCACTAATCCTATCAATCCATGTAAATAATCAGTGTAAATATAGTTTGTCGTCTTTTCATGATCATTAGATGTGACCCACTGGACGTTCAGAGGCTCCGTAGTTACCATGGAAACACTGTCATCTTCTACAACATTGATTCACCAGTATAACCCATGGAGTTGGATGAATAACAGTGGATGTAGACACTGGGTTTATGTTCAGTTTATGATAGATTTTGCTGAAAAAGTCCCTTTTTCTTAAATTTCCTCTGTAATATAATAACCATTACCTCTCTGTTTCTCCTCCTTTACTTTCTGTCTTTAACCCCAGCTGGTCAAGGCAGACGACCATCCTCCAGCTGTCAGGGTCTGCTCAAGGTTTCTGCCTGTTAAAAGGAACTTATTCCTCTCCACTGTCACCAGTCACAAGTGTTTGCTCCTGGAGGATTCTGTTCGGTTTCTGTAAATTGCCTCCAGAGTCTGATTTCGACTAGTTCTATATGTAAAGTGTCATGGGTTAACTTCTGTTATGATTTAGCGCTATGAATAAAATTTGATTAACTCTAATATGAACTTTAGTGAATATCTACATCACAGGGGGCCAAATCCGGCCCACTAAAGGGTCCAGTCTGACCTGTGGGGTGAATTTGTGAAATGCAAATATTACACTCGGATTATTATCAATCAAGAACATTAACATCATTTTAGTTTCGGTTTCAAATTCAGCCCAATTCATTTTCAAATGGATCAGTTCCAGTAAAATAACTATCATGATAACCTATAAATAATGACAACTCACTCAGTCTTCTCTTTGTTTTACTGTCAAAAAAGCTAAATTACATGGAAGTGTTTACATTTGTACGCGATTCTTTCACAAAAAAGTGAATAACATGAACAAAAATATGAACAACCTTAAATTTCTCACATTTAATTGGACCAATATTCTGCCTGTTTCTAAATGTTTGGTGTGTTTGTATCCACTGTGATCTGTACATTGTCATGCACATGTGTAAATGATAAACTGAGACTGAATATTGCTAAAATTGCACTTATTTTTCTTAAGAAATTTCATTTTTTTCAGAGTTCTTCATGTTATTACCTCCACCAAGGAGGTTATGTTTTCATCGGCATTGGTTTGTCTGTTTGTCTGTCTGTTAGCAACATAACTCAAAAAGTTATGGATAGATTTTGTTGAAATTTTCTGGATACATTCGCTCTGGGTCAAGGAAGAGATGATTAAATTTTGGAGGCGATTCCGATCTGTTCTGGATCCAGGATTTTTTTTTAAAGGGATTCTTTATCAATGTGAAAGGGCATGGTGAACCAGAGTTGATTATGAGGTCACTCAGCACCATCTAGTGGAGGAAAGTACAAACACTACCTTAAAAAAAAAAATACAAACACTATCTTGGTGGAGGTCTGCACTCTCAGAGTGCTTTTCTAATTCACTTTTTTTTTTTAAGGCTAGACTATAAATGTAAAGTTTTTCATAATGTAATTTCACTCTTCACTCGAGAACACAGAGAAATGTGTGGAGTTAATTATTATATAGATATAGTATATAAAGAGATAGTTATTTATATATTATTCTTTTACTGGTCCAGCCTACCACAGATCATATTGGGAAGATGTGGCCCTGAACTAAAATAAGTTTAACACCCCTGATCTACACTGTAAAAAGTAAAACTTGAATCAACTTTTAAAAAATGTCTTTAATAGGTCGGACATAAAAAAAAAAAAAAAAAAAAAATTGTGAACCAAATTAATTATATTGACTGTAATTTAATGCAATTTAATTTGGTACACTCAATTTTTTTTGTTTGTTTTTTACGTGTGACGTATTGAAGAATTTTTTTAAAGTTTTTAAGTTCAAGTTTTACTTTTTACAGTGTACATGATCAGTAAGTTGAATATAGGAAAACACCTGCTTCATAGTGAAATGACACAAAATATGGAGGAGCGTATTATAATAATCGGTGATAAATCAAAGGATCACCAGGTCTTCATGGGTTAAGGCTGTAATCTACGCACAACAAATCCCTTAGTATCAATACACAGCAATAGGAGCTTATAAAACTGGTGGATAAAGGCTTTGAAACTTTAGAATATGGCAGAGTAATGAATCAACAAGGGCTTGAAATGAATAAATGCTACAAATAGTCAAGTGAATAAGTGTTACTTGTGATTTTTTTTCCCCCTTAATGTCATTAAACACAGATATTGTACAATGTCACTGGATGCCTGCATGCCTCCCACTAGCAAATGTCATTGTTGTGCTCAAATACTGGAAGATTTTAAATCTTAGTGAAGAACCACTTGAAAAATAGGCTACTCTATATTGTGATATCTACAAGTCAAAGCCAACCAACATGTGCCCTTGAAATGGGTTACATGTCATTTAAATTCAGTGTGAAGGAGCGTCATTAATAATACATTTACTATCACTCAGAGCAGCAGGAGCTGGCAAAAAAAAAGAGAAAAAAAATGTCAGATTTTCAGGATACTCACCTTCTTTCCGCAGCCCGCTCCTCTCAGTCCAATTCGGAATACTAAATATAAATATAGATGACCTGATGTCAGTTCGTGGCGCACTGGAAAGGGGAAGACACCTTTCTAAAACTCCCTGTCAAGCCATAGATTCACATCTGACTGAATCTGACCAGTGATCGACTATTACAGTTGTCAGTCACATATTTAACCCCACTACCTGCCCGAGAAAACCTGTGATTAGCTAACGTCTGTGTCATCGAGAGGGTTTTTTACAACCAGTCCACAGAGGGGAATTCTTGTTTCCTGTCACACCACCTGAATCACATTATACTGAAAGGAAATTGTGAGCAGTTTGCAGCTTCTAAAAGGGATTCAATACAGAAAAAAATATTAGACCACCCCTTGTTTTCTCCTATTTGTTGTTCATTTTAATGCCTGATACAACTAAAGGTACATTTGTTTGGACAAATATAATGAGAACAACAAAAATAGCTCCTAGTTTTTTTGTGTGTGTTTTTCTTGGTAATTTATGTGTCCATTAGACAGAACATGATACATACATACATACATACATCCATACATACATACATGCATATTCCATATTTCCACTACGTGAAACCAGCTCAGCTCGGTCCCAGTCAGTATTCTGATGCGGCGCGTTTATTTCCATTTCATCTGCTCAGAGTTGCTGAAAACTCGCTCGTTGCCTGTTGTCTCATCTGAATTTTTACATCGGCCACCTTAGACTGAATCTCCTCGACCAGCCATGATGTAGTTTTGGGCTGTCATCATGTGGATTAATGTACCGCTATATTTACTGTCTACTTCCATATCTGTGTTTTGTAAAACGACGGGTCACAGAGAAAACTGTCTGACCAATCGGTGATCTGCAGTGTTCCTACCTCACGCTTTGGTATCGGTTCCAACATTTTGGAACCTCGGCGGAGGCTGCACTAAAAAACTAGTACCGGGTACCAGATTCCAGGTCCTTTTTTGTAATGGAAAGAAAAAAATGCCAAGCCAAGTAGAGTTGAGCCGGTACCATGTAGTGGAAATGGGGCATTACATACACACAGTTATTGTTTCTAAATTAAAAATGGAGAAAAGGCGTAGGCTAAAGCAACAGCTTGTTTATGCCTACCCTATTTACAAGAAGGAAGGTTGCATAAACAAGACAGGATAACAAGATAATAATAATGTTAAGAACTAGTGCTGTCAAACGATTAAAATTTTTAACCAGATTAATCACAGGGTTGATTAATTTTGATTAATCGCGATTTCATATCACTGATTTTTAATGTATATTAATCATGTTTTTTTTGCAATTTTGTTTTGCATGAGTGAACAGACTCAAGAAACAACTGAATATATATGCACTTAACATGTTTATTAAACACCTTCAGCAGTTTCAACAAAACCCCTGCTCCATCTTGTTTTTTTGTCCTCATATTTCCATCCAGAGGCCAAAGTGCTGTTTGGTGTCTTCCAACTTTATGCAATGGTTCTGCCACCTGTCATCACTGGATCAACTGCTCAACTGTTCTTGTGCAACGCTGACTCTACTTGAACAAACTGCCCCAAATGCACTAACAGAGACATACAGAGACGCTGCAGATGAGTTAACTGAGTTAAAATTTTTAATCAGATTAATCATGATGATGGATTAATCTGTGTTAACGCATTAATTTTGACTGCCCTATAAAAAACAGATTAGGAAAACGGAAGTATGTAGTAGCTATCAGAATAATAGTCTGCACAACTTAAAATACAAGATATTTCAACGATAATTACAGATCAACAGTGGTAATGGAAGTTACACATTCTAACATGGCTAACGACGACAAACACAAACCAACAAAGGTAAGAAAGAGCAGAAGATGGACTGGAACAGCAGTTAACAATAGGCGTGTTTCCACTATCAGAACTTCCGGGCTGTTATACAGGAACTTCACGATATGCGCTTGTCTCCACTGATTGGGCCATTCCGACAAGGCCGTCTTCAGGAACCAATGGAGTACCTGCTCGAGGGTAGGTACTCAAGAACAGTCCGGGAGAGTCGCTGGGTGATACTAGTAGCTAACTTGCGCAGATTGGTTGTCGCAAATGACATCAGCAGATCGCGACAAACAACCTCCAATTTTAAAAGAGTAGTTGCTGAAGGAATTTCACA
>JAQQZY010000007.1:21338144-21349159 GCA_030068375.1 Ostorhinchus rueppellii | reverse complement strand
ACAATCACTCTCACATTCACACCTATGGGCAATTTAGATTAGCCGATTAACCTATCAGTGCATGTCTTTGGATTGAGTAAACACTGAAATTAAAAAAAAAGAAAATGTCTATAGTTCAGAAATTTCATTTAAAATCTTACCAAACTAATAGAGATTGTATTAGAAGAGAGTTTGTTTGTTTGATCATGGTGTATGTAATCTTCTGATCTCAACAGGAAATTAATAACATATGTCAATAAAACAGTAGCATAGCACTAATACATGCAGTAGGTGTTCACAAAACGTGTGATTTGAGCCCATAAATTATTTTTATATTTGTTTTTCTCCGAGAGTTATTGATAGTAACAATGTACACAAAGCTTACAGCTTCAAGGAAATAGTTCCAACTGTTGGAAAGTAATTGATGAATGTTTCAAAGCACAGGTAACATATTTCTCCACAGCTTGCCTCCAACAATACATTCTTTCACTCATACTGATGATCGGGGAAGAAAAAGGTTGGAAAGAAAACAGTTAAGTACATCAACATATATAATAAGTGCTATAACAATATTAATATGGTATTATCTAATATATCAAACAGTAAGTACAATTAAGTGTTGGGTAATTGGCTTTGGAAAACTATCATTTTACACCCTACATGCATGCCTCCAAAGCTACAAATCTGCCAACAGTTCTGCATCAATAAAACAAAAACATTTTTGAATGACTTGCAATGTTTTAGCTATTTTTCCTGCTTGTCAGTCTCACACATCCAAGAAAATAAATACCCAGTTTAATTAGTGTACAATAGCTAAGGCTTCATGCACAAATGATGTCCTCGCTCTTCTGCAAACACATCACAGAACTATTGTGGTGGAGCTTTGCTAAATGCTAGAAGTTTCTTGAATGTTCAAAAGCATAGCGTGGAAACACTTTAATGCCCGTCCCTTGTCTATTATGACAGAATATGCATCTCTATAAATGTTGCTGTTTTAAATTAAATCTGCCTAAAAACATGGACTGATCAGAATGCATCATTGCTGATCAGAAAACACTGAATCTGAATGTCTCAACATCACAGTCTGCGATCAAAGATTACTCTCACATAGATGGTGTTCCGCCTCCCTGCCCCGCAGTACTCAGCTATATTAGTAGGCCACATATTTCTTAGCAATTATTGTTTGGGAAGTAAATGAGCAGAACAAATGATCTTTTTTTTTTTTCTTTTTTATAGTGAGGTGCTAGATTCAGCTGCAGAGGCTCCCAGCTAAGATACACTTCCCTGAAGAGGAATAAAGGTGCCACAACCTCTAATTTCATGCTTACTCACAATGACCCATGGCTTGATTTGCCTTTTCCTGCTGGGTCAGACATAGCATACCTCGCTAATAACCACACTCCAAAAGGAGGCTAATGAAACAGCAACAACAAATAAGACATTGGCTACAAAGCCTCTAGGAGTAAAAATAGATAATATGTGACTTTGGCGATGCGGGAGGATCCGAACAGACACAGAGTTATTCACATGTCGCCTTTTTCCTCTTACGATTGCATCTAAACTCTAAATTGTGCTTTTTGCTCAACTTTGCAGAGCCTAATCTGTTGTAAAGATGTTGTTTGTACTGCGACAAAGATCCCCAAAAAAGTCCTTTTTATTCTTAAGCTGAGCTAAGGCAGCAGCTGGGCCTCACTAAACACATTTTGCTGTGTTTTTCCCAGCATGACTGTCTGCAAAAGTGTGTACAAAAGTGTGTATGTGCGTGTGTGTGTACCTGGCTGTGTGTTTGTATGCATGCATGTGTGTGTGTGTGTGTGTGTGTGTATGTGTGTGTTAATAGTACAGCGAGGGCCTGTAAACTTACTGAGCCTGATGACCAGAGAGTTTGTCAGCACCCAGGAACCCTTCAAGCCCATCATCATCTGGACCTCTGTCATAAACTCAAGGTTTATTGTGTATTTGGGTCCGGATATGCTCACCAGCACCCGGGCCTTTAAAAAAAAAATCATAGAGGCTGTTTCATGAACCAGTAAAGTTGAAGGATCCAGGAAGGAGATTAATCCGACACCAGAGGCTGCAGCCTTTGCGTTTAGTAATGGGTGGTGTACTTTGTTGGCACAGTTTGATTCAGTCTAAATCCCTTTTTGATAATAAACTCAGTATTTGCAACATCAGATACCATATATAAAATAAGGTTAGCAGGGGAAATATGCCAGAAATCAATATTGAAAAACTGGTAACTATATTATTGATTTTCATTTATTAAATAATTTAAACAAATATCATCTGTTTTTTTTTTTTTTTTTTTTTTTTTTTAAACAACTGAGCAAAAGAAAAATCTGTTTACTTTTACTTCAGAGCTGGAAGCTGGTTTTAGATCTGAAATCTGAATCTGAAATGTTGTGGTTAATGACAGACCAAAAAAAAAAAAAAAAAAAAAAAAATTAGACTGACAGTTGCTTTATTTTTGCTTTGCCATAAAACATCATATGAACACTATTATAAATATGGAACTGAGAAAGGAAACAACAAATTCATCCCACTGGAAGCAGGATGGAAAGAGTTGGAAAAAGCCAAACACAATGAAAGTATTACATTTGTTTCCGCTCATGAATCGGAGAGAAAATGCAAAGTGTTTCTCCAATCACAGATAATGGTCTGTGGTATTTGGACAGCAGTCACATCCACAAAAAAAACCCAAAAAAAACACACATTATCTCTGTAGCACTAGCTCGCACGAGTCTAATGATCACATACCCACACATCCAAACACCAGCCTTATGTTTTTGATACTCTGTTCCATTCACTTTTTTCATGGTAGTGGGATTTATTATGAGTTTCAACAAAGTGTTTCTCCAAAACTTCTTTTAATGCTTGGCCTCACTTTCATTTATCGCACACCCAAATGTTTCCCTGCTACAAAATTGGAAGATGACGACTAAATCAAGCCAAAGTAATCATCTTGAAATAAGCAGCTAGAGTTAGCTTTTTCTGTTTTAACTTTATTTAAACTTTTTTCAGCCAGGAACTTTTAGACCACTGGTGAACTCTTAACAGAAAAATCGTGATGGCGGTATTAATAGCAACCATAAAGTCAACAGAAAAGTATGAACAAAACAAGTGAAGAGAAAATGAGTAGATTTACATTTAAGATTAGAATAAAACCTCTGTCTATTGCCCTTTTCACACAGAACTAAAATTATTTGTGGATTTCTGCTCATTTGTAACAGTAATACTCCCATGCGAATTAACTTATTGCAATTCTGCAGAAGTAACATTTTTGTTTCCTCTCCATGTTTTGTTAGAGCTGCGTATGACTTTTGTCACCAATTTTTTGTCAAATCTCTAAACCCCAAGTACACAAATTCGTAAGTCTTTCCGTGATTACACACTTGAATCACTTTCCTCACAATAAAGTATCACGTCTGAACTCAGAATGGGAGACCCAAATGCAGAGACCAACACAGAAGATTAGGTAAAAAGGAGTGAACAGTTTTTAAAAATGTACAACTGAAGATTTCTTCCAAGGTTGTGTCAGGGAAATCTTCAAACCAAAGGGGAGCTCCAGGAACGGTGGTGAGGAGCAGTCCAGGGTTCAGAAAAACCGAGATATCCAGCAACAGGACCAAAATGGGTTAGGCAGGTTGTAGTCAAAAAAACAGGCACAGTCCAATAAACAGGCAGGCAGAATCCGAATGTTAATCAGACAGGGGTTGAGCACAGACAGAGTACTGTTCTTAGCAGGGGTCAAAAACCAGGAAATCAGTCCGATCAGGCAAAGGTACCGGAAGGGGAAAGGCCGGCTCAGAAGTCCAAAAACACATTGGTAGTCAAGGTCAGCAGGGAGGGAGGCAAACAGGCTTGGAAGGCCCAGGGTCAAAAACAGGTCGCAACGGGAAGGTCAATCAGGAAAAACGCTGGCAAGTATCTCTAGAAAGAAGATGACGAACTGGTGCTGGACAGAGCAAGACACAGGGCTTATATACACAAGAGGAGGGAGAAGACAATGAGACACAGGTGCAAAACATTAGGGCAGGGCCAAGTAATCACACATGCGGGGAAAATCAGGGAAACAGGAAGTAAAGGAACCAGACATAAAAAGGAGGAAGACTAACACAACTAGAAAAGCACTCGGAGAGCGCAGACCTCTGCCAAGATAGTGTTTTGTTTTTGTTTTTTTTAAGGTAGTGTTTGTACTTTCCTCCAGTAGATGGTGCTAAATGACCTCATAATTAACTCTGATCCACCATGCCATATCGCATTGATAAAGAATCCCTTTAAAAAATTTCTGGATCCAGACGGTGATTCAAAATGCCTCCAAAATGTAATCATCTCTTCCTTGACCCAGAGTGGACATATCCTGAAAATTTCATCAAAATCCATCCATAACTTTTTGAGTTATGTTGCTAACAAACAAACAAACAAACAGACAAACCAATGCCAATGAAAACATAACTCCTTGGCGGAGGTAATAAGACTTGAAATGATGAGGCAGAACATAAAACACTAATGGCGGGGTACAGATATGACAGTAAACAATTTAGAAGTGTACGCCACCATAAACAATCCATTTGTTTACAAACAGAGCTGGTAGGTCACTCGGGCTTTTTTTGGAAATTCGTGACGCTGTGCATTGTAAGAAGCAGAGCTCCACACACCTGCAGTAGCAAGAGGTATGTAATTATACAGTTTCTGTGTTTGTCGCTGCTGCAGCAAGAACACGGCTGTGTGGCAGTCCACTTCCCACAATGCATATCACAACAAATTTCTGAAAATGCAGGTTCTACAATCCAACAAAGTTCATAGTGTCCATGTTTATTTACTTTTCTTTATATCAGACACGTAATCTGTAACTGATGTTCACTGGGGCGGAGTCAACCTCTCAGATTTGACAGGTCGACTCCGCCCCTTTTCAATGAACATCAATCATCTTAAACACGTCAAACACCACCTTGTGACACCTCTGACGGAGACGGAAGTTTACTGCCGAAACGTGTCAGGTATGTTTGACAGATTACATGTCTGATCTAGAAGGAAACTAAATATAGGAAACATAGGATAAATATTCACTAAAAAGGCTTAAGTAAATCTTTCAGAAGAGATGGATGGTTGGCATTATAGCGAGGAAAACTTTTCTCTTTCAACAGGTATCAGTATAAGTGTTGAACCTTCCCTTGACATCAGAACCGAGAAGTAATGTCAGTAAATCTGAATAAAAAACAGACTTCACTTATCCTTTGTGAATGTGCTGCATGAAATACTGTACAGAAGCGGGGTTAATGTACAAAGGTCCTGTGCATTTAGGGTTGAAGGTGCAGCAGAGGCACAGAAATCAAACGGTAAGGAAAAATTGTGGACATTTCAGAGTAAATTATTGCATATGACTTTACTTACCTGGGTGAAAGCTACCATCAGATCTATATATGATAAATGAAAGGGAGCTCCAAGTCATCTCTTGCCAAACACCTCCAAAAATTCAAAGCTGTTTCCTCTTGGTTTAGCTCAGGAGTTTGTCTTTGTGTTTCAGCACTTTAAAATCAGTGCCACTGGGGAAGCGCCGGCAAGAGACCAAGGTGACCAAACACTTTTCAGCCGGAATAATACTAATGAAAACAGGAGACCTGCCTAAAAAGATGCAGTTTTCTAGTGAAGGGCATGTAACTCTAACTGTTTAGTCTCCTGATGGATGTTTGTGTTTCCATGTGGTTACCTTCGACCGCTGATGTTTCAGTCCACTCATATACTGACTTCTAAAGAAGCCTTAAAGATCTGGTTTCGTATTCATGGTGCCAGCCCGACCGAACGGCACTGATCAAATACTCTAATCTACATTCATACAGCTGTCACTATTATCTTAGCCACACTTCTGAGGACACTTCTTGTTAAGTGTAAGAAAAGGTAAAGATAAAGGACTTTTTTTTTCATTGATCTATCTTTTGCTTTTAAATTGATATTTGCATTTTAGACAAGCTTAGTTTTAGAAAAAAGACTCAAAATCAGACATTGACAGCACACTGGCAGCTACAGACATGTGTTTGTTGTTGTTTGTTACCTTTCTGTGGTGGCTTCTCTACCTGCTGGCATCGGATTCATTTCCTTTAAAGCCACTTTGGACACTTTGGTCTAACAGATAAAGAGCATCAGACACACAGCCAGTATCACAATTTGTTTTCATAGTTTGGACAACACACAACATGGTTACCATTTATGGTTCGCCATCCAACAGGACAGCTTTGTTCGGCTTTGGATGTCAAACAGACCACAGAACTGGGCCGAATTGTGTGAACAGGACTCGATGATGATTTATGTTTTCCCATTTTCACCTGTGTTTTGAGGATCTCCGGTCTTTGTCTCTCTCCAAACATTCACACTAAGCACATTTCTGATTAAAGACATTTCAAAGGGCTGAATGTGTGACCATTATCCAGGGCTTTTTGTGAAAACTGAGCTAATAGCAGTAACAAAAAATGTGTTTAACTTCAGCAATCACAAGGGATGCTCAGCGTGAGCCTGATCACTCCAGTATTCCACACAGCATCTCCCTCCTTCTGCGCTTGATCACAGCATGCAATAACAGTGTCGATCTCTGATGGGCAGGATTTCGGGGACCTTTAACGTCCATGACAGCTTCAGACATCCAAATATTCTAGGTATCACTCTTATCAAGTGTGATGAGCCGCCTGTCAGTTTGCCCCAGTGGAGCTAACTTTGAACAATACCTGTGATTTAGGTTAGCTATCGTTCTTTCACTTGATTCCTCACGAACAGTCTGTCTCTTACACACATACACACACATGCCAAAGCTGTGGCCTATAGGGATATTTTTCTTTTGGCTGAGAGATCAGAAGGATGCGGAGCTGTGAATGCTTCAGTCCCTCTCTCCTCTGGTGTGCGCTCTCGCTCACACTGTGTTGGGAATTAATGACTTCTCTGTGGCCCATCAACAGCACAAAACACGTGGGGAGAAAACATAAGAGATGGAGTGTGAAGGGGGGGGCAACAAAAAGAGTAGAAAATAACAGATAAGCTTGGGACCTTGTGTTGAATTCCTTGGCCATGCACAATTCTGCAGCAAAAAAAGAGCTAAAGTATAATAGTAAAAGGTGACTAGAGAGCAATAGGAATGAAGAGGAAAAACAATAAGTTGGTGCTGAGTCAGATTGGTGATATTGCAGGAAGAAGCAATTTCATTTTGGCCTCCCACCAGAGACTACAGCGAAGGGACCGAGGTTTCACTTCATGCTTTCATCTAACCCTCTCACCTTCAAGCTGAGACATACTCCGCTTCATCCAGGGTGTTTTACAGTTCCAACCTGAGTGTACATGTTGAAGCATGTAGTCAGAGTCTTTACAAGGCTAAAGTGAAAACAACAAAGTAGATATGAAGGGAATAAAAAGGGTTTGTAAAGATACTGGAAAATCATTCATAGTTTAATAGAACAAATTTTATTCATTTTATAAGTGCAAAAACACCTTTTATCCTCCGTTTAACCGTTATATATTAAAAAGTCTTCGAAAAGTTATATCTACAGACAAACCATGTGTGTGTTTCATTGAAAAGAACAAAAAAAAAACTAAATAAAAACAGCATATTTAACTAGCTACAGGGCTTTATATTTATATAGGAGGATGAATCACAGGTTTGCAATCACTACACATAGGCTATAAAATAAAAGGTGTCCTCGGTGTAAAATGAAATACAAAGTAAAGATTAAAACGAGGGCTTTGGATGGGAGATGATGATCAACAGAGCCTGTTTCCTCTCCTCTATGACTGTGTTACTGTTCATTCTTCCCCTGTGCTTTTAGTCATTGCAAATTGCAAATTGCCATGTCAATATTGGAAAGTTGATGGCATACATAAGGTGCTGAGAGTGGACTCTATCTGAGCATAGTTTTTGTTGTGCCATTCATCAGCCATTCTTCTACTCCCAATATCAGTCAAAAAAAAATAACTTATTCACCAACTACTCTATTCATCTTTCCTTTCCTGATATTTTTCCTCTCGCATCACCCAGTTTTTCCATCCAACATCTGAGGGCAGCTTTGACTATCCTTGTCACTTGTCAATGTTTAAAAGGTCTTTGGCACCTTATGAATTATACAAATTTATCCCAAATTTATACAGGAGCCAATATTCATGACTGCATTGATGTAATTGACATCAATTATATAATGACAAATGCACTTCATTTTTAAAGACAGGAGTTATTGTTTATCTAAGAGTTAAATGCATGTTCAGTATACCAACATCAACAAATTCTGTTGCTCAGAGTCACCCCAAAGCTATAACACAATTACAGACTAAAAGTACCTTTACTGATGCATACAAATTGTATCCAATAAACGCATGATCTGAAAAATAACCTAGAAAGAATTACTCCATCACTACATCACTACTGAAACTAGAAATATATACACACCACATACACCAGAACCATGTTCAACATCCTCTGGGGCATACGGCTGGCAAACTAGTTATCTCCGATATCTTCCTTTGTAGTAGTAGCACTGAGCTGAGGAAATCCTTTGCTTCTCAGGGAGTTGAATGCACTAAAGAAAATATCACATCTTTTTTTTTTTTTCCTTCTTATCAAACGCCTTGAGTTGGAATAAGTGAAGAAGTGACTTATGGTATTGGAATTACACTGGACCACTGACTTTAGTTGTCTCACTTGAGAGTTTTGGACATCAATGATGACCAGAGAGGCCATGCTGTACTCAGCTTGGTTAGCCTTTATGTTTACACCAACCTCCCTTTGGCTCTCTGCTGGAAATAGTTGTTTGAAGCAGTTGCATTTTTTTTTTCTTTTCTAGACAATAGCTTCAGAACATCCACTAGATAGAAAGGGTAGCTAAAAAGAGAGTCTAAGTCAATAAGAGTCTATTCAATTTCAAAGATAAATAGAATCTCCTATAAATTTTAAGATGGATTGGGTGAAACTCAGCTGTTATGAAATGCACACCATACACTAGGTGAGGGAGGAACCCTGGGGATTGAACCAAAAACAAATGTAACTGTTGGGAAAAAAACAAAACAAACAATCGTTTGTCAGCTGATGATAACATGTTTATTGAAATTAAACCAAAGCCTTAGTTCAAGGTGATATCAACAGTTCTTTCTTCACTCTTTGGAATGATATTACAAAAGAAATACAAGTGTCAAAGAGTCTATCAAAAGTTGTGTTTTGGTTTGTTTTTTCTAGTAACCTCAGCGACAAAGACAGATATCTGGGTTATCGAGTTGATTTAACAAAACATTTTGAATTTGCAAATGAAAATTACTTATTGGACTTTGGGAATTCATGCCCATCCTACAAATATTTTTGTGGTGGCTTCCATATGATACACACACACACACACACACACACCAAATACATCCAATGATGCTTCCTCTTCATTGACCTTGAGTGAATGTAGCCTTGGCCAGGAGGAGTCATCGGGCACTACCCTGGTGGGGCAGAGGGTAGAAGAAAAAGTTGTTGTAAAAAAAAAAAAGAAGTACTGTATACTGATAATAAAGGATCTTAATCTTAATCTACCCATCGTGCAATGGATGTTTTGACCCTGACCACAACACCCTCCCGATGGTGGGTTGGCAGTGGTGGCCAAATCACTGCCCATCTTCTCCTGGTGTCCAGCTAAGCTCCTCTCTTTGGTTCCATAACCAACCAGAGGCTCCCTCATCATGTGGGCTGTTGTCTTGCCCTCCTTCCCTGTCACTCCAATGGCTATAAACATTTTCCACGCTGACTGTGCAGGGAATCTTTTATAGTCGACCTTGACCAGAAACATCTATGCCTCCCATCCTTTCCCCCTACAGTATTACAGAAGGTCCTGGTATTTGGCGCTCTTCCATTCAAAAGCCTGCTCACACTCCTCTTCCCATGGGACCGTCCATTCTATGAGGATGATCTTTTTCACCTCTTCAGACCACAGTACCATGTCCAGCCTCAGGGTTGTCTGGACAATCTGGGGGAACTGTAGCCTTCCTCCCAGGTTGACCTTCATTTCCCATGATTGGGCCTTTTGTAGTAGGCTGTTCCTTGATGCTGCTGTGGTAGGTGGTTTTTCTCCCTCCCTTATGAAGTGGATTGATGTCTTCTGAGGTGGTTGATGTTCTTTCCTTCTCTCCTGCTCCAAGATGTTAGCCAGTGTCATGAGCACCTTGTCATGGCACTGCCTGCATCTCTCTTGGGTGAGTCAAGATGTGTACCATAGTGCCTCTCCCCCCACAAAGCATGCACAATGGATCCTCTTTCATTCCCCACTAGTGCGGGTTTGCTGGAGTCAGGGGAGTATCATACACCGATCTCAGCAGGAAAGAGATGCAGAACAGCTCCAGTTTCCATAAGTCTGCCTAAGTGATCTTCTTCTTGGGGAGGTCTCATTTGGTCCAGGTTCCCTGGGAAGCTAGTTTGACTGCTCTTGCCCTTTGTCCTTCCTCTTCCAGGTCTTGTACCTCCTCTTGGATCATGGCTCTTCTCTCCCTTGTTCCTGACTTCCCCCATTGTTGGAAATGAGAGGTTCCAAGATGATGTCTTCCTGTGCATGCTGCCCCAATGATCTCCCATAGCTTCAGTAGATTTTCGGCTTGTTCAATAGATGAGTCAGCTGCCCACTTATGTCCTTATAACCCTCCTCGAGTGATTTGTCACCATTTATTATATTGTCCTCTGCATTTAGCATTTTTCAATGAAAAACAGGGATTTTTTAAATATTTAATTTACTGACCATGTAGATGTTCATAAAAGCTCACAGCACATCCAAAGTATTAGGATTCTTAACTCAAGAAAAAGTGAGTCTGAGAATTAAAATAAGTCTCTACAGTCATTTACCAAACCACTTAGGTTCAACTGATGAATTGATATTGCAGAAAATGACAGCATTTTAACATTCACTACAGAGCCCCTGAACATCCAAATAAGACATATCTGATGTTGAAAACCCAAGTAACAGCAATTTACCATGACATTTTACTGAGTCGTGGTTCTAAAATTTAAAAAAAATAAATAAATAAATAAATATATATATATA
>JAQQZY010000007.1:21310897-21327705 GCA_030068375.1 Ostorhinchus rueppellii | reverse complement strand
AATCTAATTGATTGGTCCTTGTATCATTCCCAAGCTATCCTGAAAATTTCATCGAAATCCGTCCATAAATTTTTGAGGTATTTTGTACACAGACAGATAGACAGACAGACAGACAGATAGACAGACAGATAGACAGACAGACAGACAGATAGACAGACAGATAGACAGACAGACAGACAGACAGATAGACAGACAGACTACAAACAGATAAACGCCGGCAAAGGAATGATATAAGGACCAATCAATTAGATTTTGGTGAAGATCAAACACTACCTTGGCGGAGGTCTGCGCTCTGAGTGCTTTTCTAATTATTGATGGACTTGTGCCCCCTCAAGGATTAAATTCATTCAGCAGAAATAGGGATGTAAAAACCAGAGGGGGGTTGATCCTAACCATTCCCCCAACAAATCACACCCGAGGCGTAAATCTGATTTGCCTTTTGCAGTGAAAATCTTCTTGGAGGCCATTTGGGAATCTTGTGCACTTTAAATAACTAGAAATCTGGACTGATGCCAGCATAACCAAACACTTTTCTAATTACAGGATTTGTCCAAGACTCACTTTGTCACTTTGCTTCCTAGTGATAACAAGTTGTGTAACTTATATATATTCATTTATATAGATGTACATGTTTATGTGCTTTTATTTTTATGCCAATATAAATATTTGTTCTGTATCAAACAGCTTCACCATAAGCTCTGTCTTGCCACTTCGATCACGCCATCAAATTCCCAGAAACCCCACATTATCTGTAACTGTCTTTTTTCCCTTTTTTTTTTTTTTTTTTTACCCAACATTCTGTCCACCTTACATCGCTAAATAAAGAACTTAACTCATTTGTGTGAGTATGTGCTTGGGTTCCTTTTCTTCAGTGGTTTTGTTTTACTTTTGTTTTTTGATTGAAGTTTTACAGTTTTTTTTGTTTTGTTTTGTTTTTTTTAACTAAATAAAGCACTCAGAATGCACATCAATAAGAGGTTTAGGATGTTCAACATGAACTATGATCTGGAACACATCAAACAACGAGTACTTGAAAACTGCCCCAGTAGTTTTTGTCTTGAGGCTGTTTTTTTTTTTTTTTCCCAGCTGCTTTTTGGCACTAGGTTGAACTCAAAAAAGGAGTTACATGGTCAAAACTCTGTGAAAACACAGTGAAAAAAAAAAAGGAAAATAATGACAACACTGCAAACAGTAAAAACACAAAACAAAGAAAACAGTATATATATATATATATGTAAAAAAGTGAGATGGCATCACTCATTGCTTTGTGTTTTGCTCCCCATTCCACAGGTGGTGGGAGGTGCACTGAGCATGCTCAGACGTCCAAGGTCTATTTTATCAGCACGTTTTGAAATTTTTCCTATCGAGCAACCTATCGAGATTTAACATTTCATTCATTCATCTTCTATACCCGCTTTATCCTCACTAGGATCCTAGTGAGGATAAAGCGGAGCCTATCCCAGCTACTTAGGGGGAAGGCGGGGTACACCCTGGACAAGTCGCCAGTTATATATAGAGATGAACAATCACTCTCACATTCACACCTATGGGCAATTTTAGATTAACCGATTAACCTATCAGTGCATGTCTTTGGAGGAAACCGGAGACACGGGGAGAACATGCAAACTCCACACAGAAAGGTCCCAAGGTCCCGTCCGGGAATCGAACCCGGGTCCTTCTTGTTGTGAGGCACGAGTGCTAACCACTGCACCACCGTGTCGCCCATGAATATTTCAAATAAATCATACATTCAGAACGCTCACCACAGACACGCCAGGTGTTAAAGTGTTAAAAAACCTAGAAGTATTTTTTTGGTGACTTCCAAATAATTTATCTATAAATCTAACCATCCTTATGTTATCATAAGAATTTAGAATTAAAAAAAAAAAAAAAAGCCACAAAAATAGGCATTTTCCTATATTTACTGACAATGTAGGTGTTGAGAAAAGATGGGCACATTGTGAAAGGAACAAAAAGTGATTTTTTTCAGCGATATAAAATATATATCATTAACTCAAAATGTGCGTACAACCGGTCATTTATCAAACCACATGGGTTCTAGTCCTGAATCAGTGTTGCAGAAAATGATAGCCTTTCCACATTCATGACAGAGCCTCTAAACATCCAAATACCATCTGATGTATCTGAAAAACTGAGGAACTGCATTGTACTGGAATTACTTAAATGTATTGATAGGATTAATCTCTTAAATTTTATTAAACATTTTAGATCATTAGTTGCTTTTTGTTGCTGGCAGATCTTTAGGTTTCAAGGTTAAACTGATAGCACAGAAAATGGTGCATTTTTTTTAAAGTAATTTTTAAAAAAAAAAGTATATAATTATTATTTTCAAAACAAAAGATTCAGAACAAAAAAAAAAGATCTTGTATGATTTTAACGTCACATGTTGTCAACAGACATGCATTCCCAAGTGTTTAGACATCAAACATGGCAGTAAAAATAAAAGTAATATAAACATAACAGCCATGTCTGTTTGCCTTCACACACTTTCCACGGGGGATGCAGACAGGCAGGTATGACTGGAGCGAAACATCTGAATCTGCTGCCACCAAGTTTTCGGCAGCCTCTAGCTGCAATAAAATCACAGAGACACACACATCTGTGCATCTGTATGAGCTACAAATTGAATTGCTCTTCACATAGAACTCCTTTTGGCAGGTAGTATGAAGGTGACATTCGGGAGTGAGAGGTAATTTAGACGAGATTATACATTTAGCCAAGAATTCAGCAGATTGTGCACCCGGCTTTGCCCACACCAGCTGAAAAACCACACTGTGCCCGTCATTATTGTCCTTTACTATGACATGAAGTAGGAGTCCATGAGTTGCCAAATTGGCCATTTTTGTGCATTTACCTCTATAGCCGTAAGATCAGATGAATTTTTAAAAAATGAAAATGGTGGAAAAGTGCTGAGAGTGGGGTTTGAAAATGGTCTCTGCGAATTACCCACATAGCCCCCTTTGGGTTTTTAAAGTGTGTGAGTATTTGTATACTGGTGTGTGTCCGTGTATGTGGTGAAGTTTGGTTCCAGGTTTGAAACTTGCGACATTTCGGAAAGTTCCACTAGTTACTTAAGGATTGTTGTAAATTTCTTTCTTTTTGTTGTTTTATTTTATTATTTACCCACATGTTTATTAGTAGCTTATATTTTCTGTATTATTATTATTATTATTATTATTATTATTATTATTATTATTATTATTATTATTATTATTATTATATTTGTTGTTATTATTTTTTTGCAAATTAGTTTGTTAAATTTAGGACAAACTTTAGAAAACATAACATAAATATTGAAGAAATTTAATCAACATACGTATTATATAATTAGTGGACAGATAAATAGTAACCACACCTATTGATTTCTGAAGTGACCATATTTGAACTAAAGGGATGGAACAATGGAGTCTGTGAGGTCAGTGAGCTATTGCTACATACTAACATACTGACTTAGTAAACTTTATCAAGCATTACAATTGTATACTTTTATTAGAGGAACCTATTAACCACCTGGTACAGAAAATTTGTTTTGGCAAATAAACCTTAACTCTGAAAGTCTGAATCTGCAGGTGAATGAGCAATCATACAGACCTGTCAATCAAAGCCTAACACGGAATATATCAAAGACTTCTGTTCTAGCTGAGATAACATAGCATAAATATGAAAGAAATGTAAGATTGTGTGTCATCGACATATTATATAATTAGTGGACAGATGAAGTGTGACCACTCCCATTGGTTTCTGAAGTGAACATATTTGAACAAAAGGGGTGGAAGCCTAACA
The DNA here is from genome assembly GCA_030068375.1 of Ostorhinchus rueppellii. Classification (NCBI taxonomy): domain Eukaryota; kingdom Metazoa; phylum Chordata; class Actinopteri; order Kurtiformes; family Apogonidae; genus Ostorhinchus; species Ostorhinchus rueppellii. The sequence goes on along the minus strand of JAQQZY010000007.1, from coordinate 21,323,901 downwards.
TGGAATAATCAAAAACTCGTATTCAAGCAGAGATCAGATGCCACATAAAACAAATGAAACCAAATTGAGTCCTGTAAAAAAAAAAAAAAAAGATTGATGCAGTCAGAGTCTATAGGAGCCAGGTATTTCTGGAGGGGCTTGAACATATTTCCACATTGGCTTCATCTGTGCCTCTGTAAAAACTCACGCAACAAGTGTACTTTTAAAATAATAATAAAAAAATGCAAAATATTTCTTTGAATGGTGTGAAAAAAATGTGACGTTTTCCTGTTGTCTGTTACAGCTTCTTTTACGTGAGGAGCTGATAAATTCTCACTTTCAGCCTTTTATTTTCCCCTTCCCCCTTTCTAAATGTCAGTGCCGCCAGATCACTGTGCCGTCGTTCCACCCCTGAACACTCAAACGGAATTGAGGGGAGCCAAGAGGAACCGGAACAATTTGGCCTGATAGCTCACCCTCTGCTCAACATTGCTAAGCGACCACCGTGAACTCAATTTCGTGAGCCTTCCCTTACCTAGAGGCTAGAGCTTGTGAGCGAGAACGAAAGTGTGTGTGTCATAGTGTGTACAGTGCATGTGTGCGCTAAAGGGCCACTTCTCGACTGAATCATCCCAAAATCTGTGCAAGTTTTGGTCTGTTGGGTTTCAGTCTACGCTCAGGCTCAGTGTATGTTCATGTGCGTATAGTGCTTGTGTGCATGTCTGCGTGCACGTGGCATTTGTGCAGTTCTGCATGAGCAGGAGGTCCCTGGCCCAGCTAGATACCTCAGCTGTGGACAGTCACACTCATATTACAAATAAATGACAAATGATGGAGCATATTACTGTGTAGATGTGTACGGCTGTGACAGTGGTTGCTAGATTTACAGACAAATACACACACACACACACACATGTATGTATATATATATATATATATACATATATATATATATATATATATATATATATAAAATAGAATGCTTAACAAATGTATTAGACCACCTGCTATGAAAACAAGAAAATATAAATAACTTCATAATAAAAACTTGTTTCAAATCAACAATTTCATTGTTATTCATCAAGAACATGACCAATTGGAATAACAAAATTGTCCTTGTTGACAAATAATAACCAAAAATGTCCATATTTAGTGCGTCCACCTTTGGTGCAGATAACAGTTTGCATTTTTTGCTGCCATTGTTTTTATGTAGTTTTGCACAAGAATGCAAGATAATAACTGGAATTGTGCAACTTCATGAAAAAAATAGTCATTTGCTGCTGCATTTCCCTTTGCATTTTTGCATTATGTAACTTGAAATTGTATGGATAGCAACAATAATTCTATTTTAGCATTAAAGATATCATTTTGATAGAAGGATATTGTGTATACTGGTAGATTAACCATTATAGAAACATAATAGGATATTTTGGTAAACAGAAATACTATTAAATTATGGCAGCGGTGGCAAACACCTTATACTGGGTGGAGCTAGAAGAATACATTTGTTAGGCACTGTAGTTATTTTGATTTTAATACATGTAGGTCCTTCTCTGTTTTTAAAAGTGTGTCATAACTTCTGCAGAAACCTTGTAAGGGACGTAATAGCATGCCAACAAATTCTCACATGCAGTTGTGGAAAAAATTATTGGACCATCAGAAGTTGTCTATAACAATGGTTCTGCAATCCAGTCCTAACTCCTGTGTGTATCATGTGACTAAAACAGACAGAAAAGAAAACATGGAATGTCTAAAAGCACTGTTTTTGTCAGTACAATACCATAGATATTGACATAAGAACTGAAGTGATTTTGGTTTTTATCAAGAAAACATGGAAAATGGATAGATATCAGCTCTGAAATTAAACTAGATATTTTTGTTGTTTTCATTATATTTGTCCAAACAAATGTACCTTTAGTTGTACCAGACATTAAAATGAACAAGAAATTGATGAAAACAAGGGTGGTCTAATATTTTTTTCCGCAACTGTATATTGCTTACCTACTAACTAAATTATCTTCTCTCTTTTCCAAAGATAATACACCAAATTTCTATTTCTTTTCATTTGTTCCCTATAAATACTCCATAAAAATTTCCTCTTTCAGCCGCCTTAATCGTTTTTTCTGCTATCAACATAGTAAGGTTTAAAACACCGCAGCTAGGAGTCTCTTTTTTTTTTTTTCCTTTTCTTTTACTCCCACTGATTTGGCATCGCTGGTGCTGCTTAGCTGAATATGGCAATCAAACATGGAAATGTAACTTAAATGGACTGGCTAATCATTTCTCACTGACTGCCAGGAAACAGTTGGTGTTTTCAGCTCTGGCTACTTCCCTTCTGACCATTTCTGGATCTGACTGAATCAGATGATGTATTGTGTCACAGGAAAGAAGATAAAAAGATTTTTTTTTAAATGGCAGGCAAAGGAGCACACAGAAACAAGAATACAGGCTAGACTGGGATCCTTGAATTATCAGTTTGTGAGCCTGGGCTGTTCTTCTTATCTGAGCTAACACAGATACTGCAAAAGGTCTTGGCACGTTTATAGGTTAAGTTAAAATACTAATGAGTACCGCTTAGAAATGCTTCATAATAAACATTAGTGCCTGTGTATATAACCGTGCAAACACAAGCTTTTAGTCTTTAGCTGGTCATCAACAGCAGGGGTGTTGTCATACCCTGTGGCGTCCATCTATGTGTCTGTGATCGACACATCAGATTTGGCCTTTGGCAACCATGTCAATGCAATTACTCTTCTCTAAAACACCCAATGTCCCTTCCGTCTGGTATGTAGGTGCAACTTGCAAAGCTGTTGAATGAGTTCTTTGGGGGGTGAACTCATTGAACTTTATTTTCAAGGTTCAGTTAGGGTTGAGACATCAAATTTGGCCTTTTGGAAATGACGTCAACTTGAATACTCTTCACCAAATCAGATCATCATCAGATCTCTGTCATGTTTGGTATTTAGGTCCAAGAGGGGACACTCTTGGGGGAGTTCTTTGGATGTTAACATTGAAATCCATTTTCAAGGGCAAATCAGGGTTAACATGTCAAATTTGAACACTGGTGTTGACCTACATGTTCAGGTCTTTCGGGGTCATATGGATTGATAGAAGAACCTAGCACAAATGAGCTGAGGGACATTGATACTGGTTTGGGGGAGGAGATCAACAGGAGTATTCACCTTATTCTGCCCCGCCCCTTTTAACTACGTTTTTCTTCTGCTTTGTGTTGGAACTTCTGGCTTAACCAGGGTTAACACTATTTTAAAGCATTTACTCCTAAACTACATAATTTTAAAATCTTTTAAACCATATGTTAGCAAGCAGTCTGTAACAGAATGTTAGCTGCTAGCAACAAATGTAGCTAGCGTCTACTGCAGCAAACTGGCTTTAGGGCAAAGTAAACTTTATGTGAATTTACCTGATCGCCTCACAAGCTGCCAGTGCAGATATTTTTCTGGAGCTTCGTAGCCAAAACATTTCTCAGGATATGGGTGCTGGATTGTAGGTTTCCCATCCACAAAGTGAAACGAACAGACATATGGCTTTTTCAGTGTTTTTTTTTTTTTTTTTTTTTAAGTTAAGTGCCCTCAGCCACAGACGCCGGTCTTCTTCACTGTGAGGAGGCGGATAAAGATTAAAGGCCGGCCCACAACATTCACCTCTTCTCTTCCTGTGAGTAAAACATGTTTGATGAAGAGACAAACATTTCTTCTTCTAATTATTGTGGCAACCACGGACTGCGCAAATAATACTGGTCATTTTACCTCACTTCTTTTGACCTTTGATGTATATTCTTGCCAATGACTCCACTGCACTACTGGAAGTTCTTGCACAAACAAGATAAACAAGATGGCACCACTGCAGTAACCACGGAGAATAGGATGAATAGGTTCCTCATGGTCAAAAGAGGCGACCTAGTGGTCATTACAACATTCACCATTAGTTTTGTTTTACAGTATATGATAGCATTTGTTATCACTAACAGAAGACAGAGAGCACAGTTCAAAGTACCTTTCTCACACATAAACAAAGGTCTGTCTGAAAATGCAAATTTTACTGTTAAAAAAAAGAAAACATTTACACTGGTGCAGGTTTTGTTGTCTCTGAAATTACTGTGGTGCACGAGTTATGTTGAACTGCAGCATGACATAATGTGGCATTTCACAGGTAACAAAACATGCAGAGGGAAGATTCTGACCTTTTGAGAGTCAAATTTATAACTGGAACTGAAAAGCGTACATTCAGAAAACAAACACACACACACACACACACACATACACACACAAGTCACGCTTTAGCTGGATCCTGAAGAAACATGGGAGCGATTCTAATTTTACATGTTACATGAAACAAAGCAAATAAGAAAAAAGAACATTGCAAGATTTAATCAGTCCTGTTTGAATTTTTGCTGAATATTTTATTTATTTATAAAACTATTCTACTAAGCCTCCTACCAACATCTTCTCCTGGAATACCAGTAGCCATTACCATAATCACCGAACAATCCTCACCTTTCCTCACGGGCTCACTTTTCATCAGCCAAAGAGTTCGAAGGACCTGCTTTTAGTTACTTTGCCCCTCATACCTGGAATGTGCTTCCACCATCCTTTAAGCTATCCTCATTAATACCACTGGGACACATTCCAATTTATAATTTCATTGATCTTAATTGCTCTTGCTTTTAACCATTTTTACTGTTTTTTTTATTTTATTTTTTTAAACTATAAAGCAACTTTGTTTCCTTTGCAGTTGCTATTAGTATTATCTGTGTCCTGTTTTTACTCCTTCAAGCCTCATACTCTGTATTTAAGAGGACCTAAGTCCAGAAATAGTAAATGATATTTATAATTTTGTTTTATTAATATATTATCACCTGAAAATAATGATCATCCTGCTTTCCTTCTCTCTGAGTGACCTCTTCGTATCTACAAAATGATTGGATTCTCAGTTTATCTACAGTCAGGCGTAGAGAAACCAACAGGGTTCCTACAGGTCATGAAAAAGCACTAAAAGTCATTTAATAGATTTTGTGGAAATTAAGCCCTTCAATGGTATTAAAAAGCATTAAATTTGATATCCAGAGGCATTAAAAAATTACATACATTTGATTTAAAGAAAAGCATTGTTATTTATTTATTTTGATTAGATAAACATTTAATCATTTTGATCTTGAAATATAGTGTGGTGATTGACAGGTGGTCCTTTAACTGGCTATTGTTTATGGCTGATACACAGTCACAACACCGGTTGTTTGGAATACATTAAAGATTAGAAACATTAGATTTGCTGATACCTGCGGAAACCCTGAAGCAAACACTTCTTCTCATATTGCCTTGGAAAGGGAAGGTGAGGTGAGGAGTGTTACGTTTGTTGCAATCTGTAATCTCACCACTAGATGCTGCTCAACCTTTCAACACTGTATGTTTAAATCATTTCCACTTCATATTTTATATGCAGTTAAATGGATTTCTCAGTTTTACAGAAGGAGAGGAAGTTTCAGTGTTTCAATAAACACATCAGGACTGATACAAAAAGTACATGTATATCTGTTATAGGTAACGTTATGGGATGGCTTTGACATGGAGTCGAGGATGTGCGATTCAATTTACACTTTAAAAATATTCATAAAATCAAGTGATCAATAAAAATAAAAGTGATATATACTCAAAATATATTTTTTCGTTTTTACTTCTGTTATTAGCTTTAATTTTATTCATAGATAACTTGCTAAGTATTCACTGAAGTGTCGACAGAAAGACTGATTTTATTTCAAGGTCGCATCAACCTAAAGAACTGCTTACTTTAATATATGTACAGTACGTGTAGGTGTAATAAGCAATAGCTTCAGCTGGCACCTTTTTAGTCAGTATTTTCTTGTTTTTTCATGTAATTCAGTCTCTTTTTGTATTAATTCTACAAAAAAATTCACTTGAGACTTACATAAACAAACTGAACTGAACAGACTTGATGAAAAACTAAAAATAATGACATACTGTATTGCACTGTGCATGACAAAGAACGACAATGCATTTGCCAAGTCTGTTTTTCTTGCATGTGTAAAATTAGAAGGAATATATATAGAGGTATAGAGTCAATGCATTGCGACTAATAGTGTGAACATGCCTCCATAGTGTTTATCTGATAAGAACAGGTGAACAGGTTTCACACATGTTTGCTGTATATGGTTCAGTGCATCCAAAACATTAAGAACAGAAGAAAACTTTGCCCAACATTTTCTTTTTTTGTGTCAAATTAATGACTTTAAAAGAAAAAACATGAGCGTTCTTTAAATGTGACTGCCAAATAGCACCCAGCCTTGGAGTCACCAACAGTAAATGTTCTGTTCCTGAATATGCCCGGATATGAACTCGACCTTAGTTACCAAGCAACACCACCAACACTTTCTTTATTTCCTGTCTCTGTGTCTGGTACGTATCTACCACAAATCAGTGTGTCTTAGAAAAGCATATACAAGTAGAGACAACACATAAGTGGAGTTGTCCAAGAATGTGAATAATTGCTATCCAGACAATGCATCTACATAGTTTTTTACACTTCTGAAAGGACATGGAAAGCTGCCATTCTCATTAATAAGAGGCCAGTGCGGCTTCGTATTCAGAGTTTGGTCTAGGAACACTTTCCAAGTGAGTGGTACTGAAACAATTGGCATGCCACTCTAATCTCAACACCGCTGCTGAGCTTTGGAACTGGTTGTATTTGGCGGACAGTCTTTTCTTGTTGTGTGGCAGCCTGCAATAGCTCTGGTCTCTGTGGCACTTCATGGTTGCCAAAATCTGAGGGAAAGGTCATTTATGCTGCTGTCACAGTGGGAGAACAACACTCAGGTGTCTGGAAGAGAAGTTTCCTGTGTCATACTGGAGCTATCCATCCATTATGGAAGTTGCAAGTGGGCTCTGACGCCTTTTCAGCTGCTGTTGCATTGTAATACCCACCATTCCCCTCCTCACAATTTGCTCTCTGTGGTACAGCACCATCTGAGCAACTCCCAGCTAGGGGAATATGTGCAGACAAAAATTTTACTACCAAATTGCATCTACAAATTTAACTTAAATTCGCTAAAAGCAGTATTATCCCAGATGATGTGACAGGCTCCTGTAGATCTTAAATATCAGTGAGTTGTTTTTTTTTTCTCACATTTCATTTTTCATTCCACACTTACAAGCTGTTCTAAATCACTGTTAAATCATAAACCAAGAGATGGTTTTTGCTTGAGGTAGACAATCAAAAGCTGGCAGCAGAAAAATGAAAAATGGATATAAGGAGAATGTTGTTGAAAAATACATTCTCCAACCCACAAAAGTCCTGGCATCAACCAGCACGCACTTCTACATGTCACGAGGTAAACTTCTGAAGTATATGTTAGTGACATGTTACATCTCCATTAAAACAGTAAAGGAGACAAACCGTAAAGTGTCACATTTAAAATGGTTTCTCTCCTATCAGGTTAGCCAGTATCAACTCTAATTTCATATTTTCAGACTACTGTACTGTATGTAATATTTATTCTTGTAAATACTCAAAAATAATGGTAAAGTATCACTAAAGAGGTAAAAAAAAAAAATAAAGAGTCTGGATTTTATGTCTGAGATGTCGGTGTATTGCATTGCAGAGATATGTTTGTATTTATTTAGTCATGGGTCATGTGTCTCTGAGACTGTATATGACCACCAGGGGAAGTAGTGAGTCACTTTACTGGTGTCCCATGGTGTTGGAAATGAACTACAGAGTCAAAGAAAGAGACGAAGTGATAAAAAATAGAAGCATTGCTGTTACTTTCACTATCAGACACAGCTTTAATATAAAACACTGGAGGGTTTCGGTAAAATTGCAACATTTCTTCTACACGGGTGAGTTTGATTATGAGGCTTATGAAGCTTTTAAGTTATTATGTCATCTTATCATTGCTAAGGTTTCTGTTTGTTAATCTGTGATTAAGATTAACTATGACGGTTCTGGTTTTGTTTGGAGGATTCCAAACAGATCTTTACTGCAGCTACTGACGACACAAACTCTACATACACGTCAGATAAGATAACAGAGGTGAACTGTGGTTTGACTGTGTTTGTTTTCTGTTTAAAACCACAGCGAAGCTAAAAATCAGCAATAATGTAAACTATCAGCTGAAGCCAAACACGAACATTCTGACACAGTGATGCTTGGATTGACTGTCTACTGTATGTTTTGTATTTTTAATAGAAAACTTGATGATATTATACTACAGGTGTGTGTGAGCGATTAGCTTCAGGCTTTATTCAGTAACATTCACTTGGTGCTTTTAGTCCTCACAAATGAAGATTTAATACAGTTAAATCCTTTAGATTTGTTGTGTTTAAACGGAATCATTTTAGGCACATTTTGACACACTTGAATTAATTCAATATCTTTCTTTGGTTTGCAAAAATTCATAATTTACAAAGAAGTTATGCATTCCCATAATACCAAGTTTACAGCAGCAGCTCTGCATGAGCTCCTCTTTGATTTCCATTTTATCCTTTTTTATTTATTTATTCATCTGTTTTACATGTTACTGTGACTGACACTGTTCAGTTGGTTATTCAGTGGCACACAAGCACAGGGACATGGATGAAAGACAATTTCATTATAAAAGGTGAGGTGATTTATGTCGTGCCCCTCCTCGTTCCATCTAAGCCAGAGTGCTCAGTCCTCAGCTTGGCAACATGTGTCAGCCTACATTAGGTGGACCAGTGAACAATGGTCTCAGCCAGGAGCAGGTGGCGGTTACTTGAAACTCTGGGAGGAGGGTGTGCATTAGCGTCTGAGTGTGCTCATGTGTGTACGACAGAGAGAGAGAGCGACAGGGACTGGTCTATCTGCCATCTGGAGCACCAGGACAATCCCAGGTGAGGCGGAAACTTAAATGTTCTGCTTCTATCAGTCCGCTCACTGGCCTCGCTCCCAGATCCAAACACATTTCAGAGAAGACCCTGTGATTCCTTGCTCTGCCTCTAGTGATGGTACACACCGATTTTGACAGTGTGAAATGAGCCATTACAAGGTGTGCAGCACCCCCTCTTAAAGTGGATTGACCCAAAATGAGATCAGTGGGCTAAGTCAAGTCAAGTTTATTTATAGAACATTGCTCACAAACAAGCCTAAAGCCTTTCATGGTAAACAAAATGTGTGTATGTCTATTTAATGGAATGTGTTTATTAGAGAGATGGAGGTACTATATGTAAAAAGGTACCTGCATACTGTATAGCTTAAGGACTGTCATCTCTCACAATAAATAAATGGATAAAAGTCGGACATACAACATATCTTTTTTTTCATTGTTTCTCCTACTCAGAGACTGTACATTTCTGAGGGCATTTCCTGCTAAGAAGCCTTACTTCTGTGATTGAAGTTAAGTTGAAGTGTTATTTGCATAGGTTGGCAATTTTAAATGAGCTAAGCTAATTTGATAAATAATGCATAGGCTGGTTTTAAAAGCCATATCACAATCAAGCTAAAGATGCAATCTAAAAGAGAGAGACCCCATGTGTCTACAAGACTGTTATATCAATCAAGATTAAACATTCTTTCATACAATAAATGATGACTGAATATATTTAATTACATTAAAACATTATTATTAGAACTATAACATACCTAATTTAACTTTTTAATCACTCTACTTTTGCGAGGAGCAAGTTTATCGCAAATAATACTTGATTAATTTTTACTACCATTGATTGTTGGCCTCGTAATGTCCGTCTAAACTTGGACTCATAATATATGACATTAATTTTAATATATTTGAATTTCAAATTAAGTTTATAGGCGTTTTAATTTCATAAAAGCCACAGAGCAAGTGTTACCTGCTTTCATAGTTTAATCACAATTTAACAGCTTATGATATTCTAAAATCTTAAGAGAAATATTTTGTTTTCTTAAAAGAGGAAAGGAGTTGCTTGTTTCTTTTTGCTGTTTTCTCGGGCTTACAAAATTCTCAAATTGTAATGTTTTTCAGAGCCAAACAGAACAGATTTCAAATACAGAAACAAGCCTCAGATCAAGTGCTCGAGCCATCGGCCGTTCTTTTCTGCCCCTGTTGAACTTTCACCTTTCCTGTTTAATGTCTGACCTGTTTTTCTCTTTTAGTCTTAAGAGCTTTGAGAGGGTTTTAGACTGTACACCCCACATCCTCACCCTCCCTTCCCCTCATACCCCCCAACCCCTCTGATGGTCCTTTCCAAGACAATCTTCAAAGCTCAGGCAGTTGTCATTCTAAAGGTCTCAGATCACTCAGGCCTGTATTATTGCTGTCAACAGAGCAGCATGCAATGAAACTTAAACTACTCGGAGCATGTGGAAGAACAGAGCTTAGACCCAGACACATTTTCTGCACGTTCTGTTTTGGATTCAAAGCCCAGACTATGTGTGCACTGCAAAAAATGTCAAAAAAAAAGGAGGTTAGGTTTTGGATATTCTGCAGGTTAATAATCAAGGTTATTACAGGAGAAAGAGCTATCATTCTACATGTTCATACAGTGAAATCATGCATTCCTCTAAAATAGCTGGAGCTTTTATGGCTAAATTTAGCTTTGGCTCAATCAAATATGCAAGAGCAAGTTCTGACACAACCTTTAGGAACTCTGCTATCTTTGCTGCACATGTGTATCTAGCATTGTTGCACGTGTAAATATGGCAACAAAGCTGACTTTTAGCAACAGTCAAAGGTCTTTTTTTTTAACCTTTATTGCAAAGATTACAGTTAACAAAGCATAAACATACAATCAACAAGGCCACAACAACTAACAACAATCTTAACATACAAACCAATACATACAAAGGGATTCTTTAACATTAGTTCTCTTTAAAACATTCTTCATATAGTTTGACAGTTTTATCACATTTGGGGGAGTCTATAAACGTATTCTTCCTCTTGTGTTAGCTTTCTGTTCCCATCTCTTATGTTAACGGATTGGTTTTGTCCCATATCTTAACCCTTTAACGCCTGAATCGATTTCCAGTTGTGGAAAAAAAATGTTGACACTTGCATTTTTTTCTTTCAAGTAGATAGTGTTTTGGTTGCATTTTAGAGTGTGTGTGTGTGTGTGTGTGGGGGGGGGGGGTTTGATGTGAATTTGCATCAATAGGCATCAAGGGGTTAAATCAGCTGTAAAATACACTAAAAACAGTTATCTAACATCTAATTTGTTTCTTATCTCTTAGTTACCTTATTAGGTTTCCTTATCTATGAAAATATTGGTTTTAATATTTTTGATGTGAACCTCTAGTCTTTTTTTTTTTGTCAGTATACCCCTCAATGTGCACTCTACAGATCACCAAATCTATACTGAAGTCACCTCACACGCCTTGTTTTTGTGCAGGTATATGGGATAACAAGGCAAAAGGAAAATCCCCAAAAGCTTACATGATTGGGAAGAGGAGCTGGCTGTCAGTGTGTTGGCTGATTTCAGTTTTAGCTCTAGTTATTGCTTTATAATCTTATTTTTTAGAATTGGGTTGAAACCAACCCTAACAATACAAAGGTCATAATTTCCACCAGAGCATTTCATAATTTAGTGAAAACATTTTTTTCTGTATAATTTGCTTTGTCGTAAAGTCAAAAAGCCTTGATGCAAAAAGCACATTTGATGTGGTTCTTTTATGTTTAAAACCTAAAATGGGTTGGTGCCTACCCTAACACAAGAGGAAGGTTTTAATACCGCATAATGTTCAAATTCAACCAGGAGTCTGCATAAACTGGGTATGGAATTTAAAAAACAATATTAATAAGATAACAACCTACTCAATGCTTCTCTCTTGGTGAATAAAACATGTAATAACAGACTTACAATCAATTACAATGGGGTGTCGGAATTTACATAATATATATCTTGCCAATTTACTCCAGAGGTCAAATGTCAATAAGAGCAAAAACAGAATGAGAACAATTAATACATCATAAAATAGCACAAACATTTATATAACAATAAGTGTATTCACCAGTTACATTGATAGAATAAGTGTATTAAAGTTTAAAGGCTCATTATTACAGAAGTTACATTTATTTTCTACTATAGATCTATAAATTTAGAACACTATGCATTAGTGGTATATATATTGTGCAAAATCTCAACATGAATCTCTCTTATCTCATTGTTGATGCAGTATTTGTGTGGTCACAGCCATGCTCTTTGCTAATCAATATATGAAAAGACATTGTCCCAAAAAGCCTTCCCTCTTGGAGTTATTTTCCTTCTTTCATAGATTGTGTTTCTTTACTCTTGCACAATAGTGAGAAGTCAGTTGGAAATTCAGTTCAATATCAATTTCACTTTCAGTAAAAGATCTGCCTATACTTTCAGCTCTCTCTTTGTTCTGCATGTGCTGGTGGGTATTTGGGGGATTTTATTTAGTATATGTGTCTCTATTTGTATTCATTATACTTAATTTCTCGTTTTTTATATTGTGAATAAAAATAAAAAAAACAGAATTATGTATTTTACTCTTAAAGACTTAAATGGCCACCAGCAACTAAAAGTAACAACTGGTCTAAAATGTATAACAACTTTTGACCCAATAACTCATCAATGTATTTTAATAATTCCGGTAAAATGCAGATTTTCAGCTTTTTCAGCAGCATCAGCTATGGACGTTCAGAGCTGCCTTAGCGAACATAGAAACACCAACATCTTCTGCAACATTTAGTCACCACTAAGACATTTTGTAGACACTGATTATAGAAACTAAAATATCTTCAGTCGCAGATAAAATTTCCCTGAAAAAGTCCTTTTTTAAAAAAAAATGTTTTCTCCGTTTTGATATAATTACCTTTGAATTAACTCTGAAGTTTTGCGGTTGCATATGTGATCAGCAAATTGAATATAGGAAAATACGAGATTTTGAGTGAAAATGCAAAATGGATAATATGATAATAAATGCTGATAAATTACTTAGGGACTGAAAAATGCATTTGGAGGATAGATAGATAGATAGATAGATAGATAGATAGATAGATAGATAGATAGATAGATAGATAGATAGATAGATAG
>JAQQZY010000007.1:21298661-21310797 GCA_030068375.1 Ostorhinchus rueppellii | reverse complement strand
GATAGATAGATAGATAGATAGATAGATAGATAGATAGATAGATAGATAGATAGATAGATAGATAGATAGATGTTTTACTGCCACTGATCATACAATGAAATGTAGTTTGACAGTTATCGATGTCACGGCAAATGAAAGTATAAATACAAACAAAATAGACATAAAGTATAAAAATATAAATATCATGAATAGTCAAGTTCCTGTGGCTCTTTCTCCATATAATTCCTTAAAGATTATGGTCACGTGATACAAACTACACTCACGCGTCTGTTTAAGGCTTTGTCATTTTCATAGTCCAAAAGTGCGTTCAAATGCGTCAAGTATGACATTTCTTGCAGTGGGTCCCACTCGCGGATCCTCCTCTCTCCATCCTCAAGTCCCCCCACCCCACTTCCACTTCGGTTCGCCTCAGCTCCTTCTGATTGGTTCCCTTCGCAAGTCCGTCAAATCCCGGTGGGCGGGACTCAAACAATCCACTCGTGTTCCTTTTGCTGTGTTGACTGTACGCCACAGCAGCAGACCAGGCGCGGGGCAGACACTAGTGCAGCATCGGCAGCATCTACACTGTTTCCGGAGAACGGCTGAGCATAGTTCTTACGGGTCCCTACTGTTCTTCAGAGTCCCCCCCCCTCTCAACTGTGGCCGTGGGGGTGCGTAGGTGAAAACATCCAGATTAATTGTTTTGTGGAAGAGAAGCAACAAAAGCATCACAAGTCTGTCGTGAAGTCAGTTCTTCCCAGAGACGCACAAAAGACGCACTACCAAGTCCACCTGGATAAGCTGACAAAGCCGTCCGGTCCGGCTCGTGAGTCCAGTGGGGGAGACACGGAGACAAGAAATTAACGAGGAAGAAAAGTGCAAAGGGAGAGAAGACAGGATGAATGTCAAGAGCAATTTGATTTTCACCCTCTACACTATTTATGGGATTCTTCTGAAAGGTGAGTCTGGGACGAGTGGTGCGTAATGCGTGTGTCGTGGGTCTTTGTGTGTGTGTGTGTGTGTGTGTCTGTGTGTCTGTGTGTGTGAGAGAGAGAGTTGCTGTTAAGGGTCAGAGAACGCGCGGTCACAGGCGGGTCGTGGCAAAAAAAAGAAAAGAAAAGACTCGCAGCCATCCCTCAGTGGGTCTCCTATTATTATGTACAGGTGTGTCTTGGCTCGTGCGCATTAGTGGAAGTAATGCGCGTGAGGCATCTGGAGAAAGCTTGTTTATTGGACGTTGATGTTGAGCAATGAGAGGAATCCCGTTATCAACTGATCAACTGTAGGCGATGCACAGGACATGACCTGAGCAGCTCGCGCAGACATACATTGGCGCCCCTCTACTGTGCCTTTGGGTCTCGTGCTATGTCCTATGCATGAGTGGTAGTGTAAAAATAAGCCCGCGAGGAAGACACACCTCACCGTGAAATAACCAACCCCACGGTTGTTTTTTTTTTCTTTCTTTCTTTCTTTTTTTTTTTTTTCTTGCAGCACTCGGATGAGTCACGGAAGCACTGGCAGCATTTGGCTCATCGAACTGTTTGATGCTCCTGATAATTTTATGAGCTCTCTGTCATTCAAAGCCCTTAAGGATGAATATGAGCTTTATACTTGTATTTATTTATTAGAACTTCTCTCTCTTCTTGGTTAAGTGTGATGGCATGAAGCACTCTCTGATCCTGATAATGTAGCCTTCAATTCACTCTGGATGTGGCTGTAAAAAAAAAGAAAAGGGCATTAATAGAGAGATGTGAGAACAGGTGTATTGGCCCAGTTGCTGTGAAAGTGATTTCCATTAAATTTATAGTGGTATGAAAGTTGCTTGTCATTCTAGATTAAACCTGTTTGAGCTTGGTTTGTATTTTATTTGAACTCACTGCTGATGTGTGCAGTAGACCCTATTTTTACTGTGCTTTTATGGATGTGAATATATTATAATTCCCTAAATGTTATTGGTGCTTTGGGATGATTGTATCGATCAGCGGCGGTGACAGACAGTGGTGGTGCTGAGGAAACAGAGGTCCCAACTGTAAACATGAGACTGAGGTGACATTGGGGGTGGGCAAGGTCACAGAGAAGCATGTGTCGAATTTCATGTGTGCATTACACGTTTCAGTGTCTTTCCGTTATTTACAAGCATGGACATAGAAAGAGACCAGTTGTGTGAAGTGCAAAGAATTAATGTTTACGGTGTCACCTCAATGCACCTTCCTATGTTTCTTTTCTAATCTACAAAGTTTCTTACAACGCAGTCGGGCTGGATATGGGCTCAGTGGTAAATGGAAATCCTTTTTTTTTTCTTTGACAGAGATTATGGTGAATTAGATTTTCCACATAATCAGCTTTGAAGTCTGGTTATAAAGTGTCATTATGTTTATGATATATACATGTGTGACTTATTACATCTGAAGGTAGAATACGACCATCATTAGGTAATGTGTCTGAAACAGGGCTTCTGTTTGGACGATGCGTACCGAACTTCAAACAGAATCAGAGTCGTTGTGCTTTCAACAGATCCCCTGCGAAGTGGCATCAGTGGGATGCTGATTTAGTCATTTCAAAATACACTTAAACACCGTGTAGAATGTATTATTTATTGACGGATGGCTTTTCGGTCCCCAGGCATCAAAGTGGAAATTACCAGCCTTGTGTTTTCGGATGATTTTAAGAAGTGAACATTTTTCTCTGACTTTGGATGGAAGTGCTCTGAAACAACTGGCAGTTTAACAGCAGGACCATATATCCCCCACTGAGCTGCAGTATTTCAATGCAAAGGCCACTTCATTTCTCACCAGTCATAAAGAAGTGTATTTAAGGAAAGAGATGACAACTGTCGCGCTAAAGGACAAAATTAGCATCATCTTGACTCTAACCCCACTTTCCTCATGAGTAAATGAGAAACTCCAAATGAAGCATCATTTGTGCTTGATTCCCTTGATCATGTGTTGTTATCTCTTTGAAGTGTATGTGTGTGCATATGCAGAGGGAAACACAGAGCGGTCCTTGCTTAATAAGCAGACACGATTAGGTCCATTCTTGACTTAATGAATTGGTATGTAATGAGGTATCTTAAGGTATCTGATCTGTCTGACAGCTCACACTGCAGCAGTATTTATTGATGCTCCAGAGGCTTTCTTTCCTCCTAAGGGTGTTACACACTGAGTGTTTCAGAGCATGTGCATTTGCTTGTGTTTGCATACATTCCTGCAAATGTGTGCCCTGTTTGTATAGCATATATTTGAAGAGGCCAAAGCAAAGACATAAGCATCCTGATAACAGCAGAGTGTACGTCAGCTTCATTCAAAGTGTGTTTCCCTACGTTACGCTCGCTTGCCGCTTATATCAGTCTCTCTCTCTCTCTCTGTCTGTCTGTCTCTCTCTCTCACTCTCTCCCCGCTCTCTCCCTTACCCAGAAGAGGATAATGCTAGGCTGGTTGATTTGAACAGTCATCTCTCAGTGCAAGACCTATTATTGTATAGGTTCCACACAGCAGGCAGGTCAGCCTCCTTCTGAATGAAGTCTGTCTAGCTGAAGCCATATCCGCGCACTCTGTAAATGACAGCTGTTTCAGCCCCTCTGGCCCCGAGCCAGCTGGAATCAAGAGATCCAGAGACATTGAATCTTTTTGTCACTGACAACAAGACCTGCACAGTCTATATTGCGAACGTGTGAAGTGTTGTGATGGAGGTTGTTGTTTACCAACAGCCAGAGTTGTTAACATATTATCCAGTGTGTCTCATGTGCCCATGCCACAGCCGGAGAAAACAGCCTGTTATGCAAATGGGCCTCTTACGTAAGAGCTCGGGGCTGAGCGGCAGGCAGGGGCAGATAGAGGCAGCGAGAGAAAGAGGGAGATGTTCTAGAATAGAGGAGTTGATGTAAGAGTAATGTGGGAGGAGAGGTGTGGAGGAGGAATGTGCAATCTCCTCAACTAAAGTGTGTGATTTGTGCACTGGTTGTTGTTTGCTGTTTGGATGCCTG
This sequence comes from Ostorhinchus rueppellii, assembly GCA_030068375.1. Lineage (NCBI taxonomy): Eukaryota > Metazoa > Chordata > Actinopteri > Kurtiformes > Apogonidae > Ostorhinchus > Ostorhinchus rueppellii. Next base: position 21,306,836 of record JAQQZY010000007.1, on the reverse strand, counting down.
TTTATCTCTGCTGCTCTGTCTGTTTCCTGTCGCTCTGCCTGGCTGGTAGTGTGTTGGTTTTGAACTCTGATCTTGCTAGCCTAAGTACAAACCCCTGCTGTGGGATGTGTTTATCCCTGCAGTGAGTCTAAGCTGCTGAAGGCTGACCCTCCATCCATCTGTACTTCCGTCCATTCCTTCCCTGCTTCATCCTCCCATCCTGGTGTGGAGCTTTGTACCACAGCAGCGTGGGAAAGCTTCTGATAACAAGTGGCCTTGTGTGTGTGTGTGTGTGTGTGTGTGTGTGGTGTGTTTGCAGAGAGCCACTGATTACACGGGAGAAACAAGATGTTCTCTCTTTCTTGCTCACTGCCTCTCTCCCTCCCACTTCTATGTGTTTGCGAGTGTGTTCATTTTCATGGCTGTGCTTTGATGGGTAGAACATGTGAGGTGCTCTGTACCTTATACCGATGCCATGAATCTTCAATGCTGAGAATCCTCAGTAGAGCAGCACTGGCTCAATGTGCATCACACACGCTCAGACATACACACACACGTAGCTCCACTGTGGATTCATTGCTGCTCTGCCAAGGGATTTCCCATGATCAAAGCCAGTCTTTTGTTAGTCCAGGTGTTAAAAAAGTTAAAACAGAAAGAAGGAGGAGGCTGGATGGGAGCGTGGTATAGAGTTAGAGCTTACAACCTCTTCATGGCAAAGCAGAAATATGGCTTTCCAGAAAAGCATCAAAAACACTGTGATCAGTAATCCTGCCACCAGTCCATTTTTTTCTTTATTTGTTGCATGTACGCACATTCTGCTCAGTCAGAGCAAGTGAAATTCATCCAATCCTTCAATTTGCACATGTTATATCAGATCACAACAGGAAGGTATTTTTAAACATCATTTTGCAGATAGAGCACCATGCAAACATCATAGGGGAAAGTGTTATGGAAATGTTAAGCAAACCAAACAGACAGCAATATGGCAACAACCACAATAAGTACTTTATCTACCAATCACAAACTCCCATACAAAATAGGATATGCCCACACTGAGTGACATGACACAAGCTGAAATACTAGCCAGCTTTGGTACCATTGCTCTATTTTTTCCCTCCAATTGTGTTCGATATGAAAGCGATTCCATTCAACAAAACCTATAACAAAACAGGAGATTTATAAAGCACAGGTGGAAAAAAATGACAGACTTATCATAATGTAAACCTCAGAAAGCATCAGCCAAATCTCAGATGAATGTATACATTATGTGCTCTGTGCTTAATATCCCCGAAAGCTACAGATTTAGTGAGATGTGAGAATGTCCCTATGTTCTTAAGTCTGCATGTCTGAACACACAGAAAGGGGTGTGTGTGGGGAGCTGTGTCTGCTGGGACTGTGGCTTCACAGTACGTCAGCTGCTGAGGTTTCACATTTACATGCAACTTCCATAATAATTTCAGCTCATTGCATTGTGTGGGCGCAAACACATCAGCAGGGATTTAAAGCAGTATTCATAGTATTCAGTTTTCTGAATGGTAATTGCTATGGGCAATTCTCTTGAAAGTACTAAGCTTGTAAGTGGTTATTTGATGGCAATGACGTATGCACATTAAGAAGGCAGTCATTTTAATTGTATAATATCGCACCTAAAGTAATGTATTAGAATGTATTAGAATCATGTTGGTAATGCAGTATAGGTCCCTGGTAACAAATACAGAACCTGCTAACCATAGTTCTGTCTCAAATGGACTTTTTAAAAAAGTGAATAAATAGGAGTTTCTATTGTTATTTTAGCATCAAGGCTGTGTTTTATATCCCAGGCTTATTGTATTTGAAAGCCAGTCTAAACTGAAACTAAGGAGATATCAAATTCAGCCTCCCACAGAGAACACTTAGAATCGGAGCCCACAGGTAGATTCTTCTGCATCAGCGGCAGCAGCTCACAGAGTTTGCAGACTAAATAGACCCTCCTATATACCCCTTCACATTAGACAGATTCTAGCCCTTTTTACACCTTTATTCTGGAACAATGTCTGTGTAAACAAAATGGTGGGATCATTTGGTCCCACCGTTATCGCAGCTCTGTAATGCCTCTGGAGGTTGTAGCAGAGCTGTAATAAAGGTGGAATCATGATTCCAGAATGCTATGTGAAAGGAACACCTCTCGTTCTGCAACCAAGGTGTAACATTTTGATGCCGTGTTGCATCTGACCCCCACGCCAGGGAGATTTAAAAATGAGCGTGGGCTGTGTACAGGAAATAAAACTTATCAATGTGAACAGAAGATGTTCAGGTGGGGAGACATCGAGCTCTGCGAGCTGTTGTCACTTCAGGTGGAGGACTCTATCCAAGTGCTGCAACAATGAATTGATTAAATCGATCCAAATCGATTCTTAAAAGAGTTGGCAACAAATTCAGCCGTTGATTTGTTGGGTCTTGATCACGTTGGTGTTGAGGCATGCCTGCACGATGCGAAGTGTAACAGAGGAAAACACAGAGCAGCATGGCTGAGGCTTCAGATGCCAGGCCAGATTATTAAAGCTAGGCTTACATTATGTCCGTGGTGGCCATGGCAGTCCCGTTTGCCCAAAACGTAGTGTGCCGTTTATGTAACAAAACTTGAATGTGGAGAAAAAAATGGCCATCTCCATTTATCAGGCCACCAGACTAACATTACCTATTGTTGACTGGAGCTAATACATACAATACTAGATTGATAGTCTGCGTATAACTGCAGATAATTAAAGACTATAGCTTGCTCGTCTCCAGCCATAACAAGTCTAGGTAGTGGGCTAGTGCTCGCTATCTATACCTAAAGCCACTGTGGGGATGTAATCATTAGTGAATTGTTTGCATCCTATTGGTTTGGGTTAAATACTGATCTTTAAGAATTGAGTCTTTTGTTTTTATCTGATGTCTTGATTAGGTATTAAAATAATCTACAGACTAATCGATTGTTAAAATTATCATTAGTTGCAGCCCTACTCTATCCATGCTAACATTTGTGGAATGGTGAAAGACAGGCCGACTCTGATGAAAGTTAGCAACACCGCTATGCTCAGGGTACTTCCAACGCAGAAGTGATATATCACACTGTACGCTGTGCCACAACACTGCCCCTTTGATTCCAGAATGCAGGTCTGCTGTGTAAAAGTCCAGCCTGTCTCACCTCTGTTACTCCTTGAGCTTGACTGTGGAAATTTATCAATGGTGGAAAAAAGGTGGGATCACCATCTCTCCTTGTTTTCGGGATCTCTGTGTAAAAGTGGCCTCTGCTAATGCATAAACCACTGCTTACTGTCATTACAATCATAGACTTCCTCACACTTTAAACACTTCCTTTAGTCACAAACAGGTCTGTTTGCTTGAGGTTATTAAGGTGTTCATTAGAACTGAAGCAACGTACACTGTTGCCCAAAATGTTGAGTAAAATACTTTTACTTCTAATGAAATGATTGGGGCAATTGGATTTATTTGTGATAGATAAAGTGTTTGTAATAATTGCACCAGGTTAAAGGTGATTACTGATGTGTATAAATAGGATTCAAAAGAGGAATACAGTATATCTGAAAACAAAATCATTGTAATTTCTTGGGCAACTGTGTTTTTTTTTTTTTTTTAAGTAAAGCTGCACAGTTAATTGAATGGCATTGAGGGTCTATAAATGCAAAAGGCTGCAGGTTAAAGTTCCAGTGTGTGCACGGTGGTATTTTGGATTCAGTGACCCTGAGCAGACCTCAAACTACTGATACTGCATTTTTTTTAAACAAGTTTCAAGTAAGTTTGGATGTTTGAGTGGGAAAAAAAAAAAATTCAGCATGATCAGTAATTGTGCAGATCTGACCTTGTTAACCGAACAAATAGACTCCCATTACAAACTGTAATACCGGCCACAGTGAATGCAGACTTTTCACCAAATCATGTGGTTCTGGTTTCAAGATGCTCTGTGTAAGAAAATAATTTTTTATGGCTGGAAAAAAGGGTGGCTTCTGCTTCTACTTTTTGCTTCATGTGCTTGTCCGACTCACCCTTTTGCAGTACGCCCACACGTATTTATTCAAACAGTGATGTACAGCTTTCTCATTTTTCTTCTTTTCATATAGTTGCAATTTTGATAAAGAGTTTGTTCAACCTCAAAAAACCCTCTGTTTTCATTCGTCATAGCAAGTGATAATACGATTAATAATTTTCTTTTATCATATACTGTAATACAGGGAGATGAAGATTCTGAGATGTGATCCTGCTGTGAAAAGCTTATCAAATCATTGCAACTTGAGTGTTTATTTCTCAAAATCACCAGTCTTCAAAACAGCAGAAGCTTAAGCCCTAACAGGATTTAATGAAGGATTGTTACAAGCATTATTTTTCTCTTTCCAGGTGCACTGTGATTGACAGAAAACATGTGTGTGATGTTAGGCTTCTGTTGTTTGTGATAGACTTTAGCTATTAGATATAATCTGCCTGTACAGATAAAATACATGAACACACTGTGGGAAAGTTCTAGACATGGCTGTGTTACGGAGTGTAAGAGTGTCTATGCACGCGTTCATGCCTATGTGATGTCTGTATTAGCATTGAATTCCAAAGGATTAGTGAGTGGCTAATCTGAAGCTCCAGTCTTTGACAAGCCATGTGTCACTAATCTCAAACACTACGGAATAAAGATGCACACACACCAATACACACACAAAACACATCCACATACTCACAGTCACCTTTTGGATTAAAACTCTCAACAGATAGTTTTTTTTTGTTTTTGTTTTTGTGTGTGCGTAATCTTTTTCTCAAACCGTGAAGTGGTAACAGAATGTTTAGACTTGACAAAAAGACAACATAAAGAACACGTTCGATGATGGCGCATCTTGCTTCATCTTTCACCATATCTTTCACACAGACCTAGCGTGTGTTTACTTACAAACAGACAAACAAATGAAGTGTGTGAAATGAACACACACTTTCAGTTGAACTTACAGGTTCATGCATCATCCTCCCTCTTAACAACTCTTAGCCTCGATAATGTTCTTTTTATGTCATGTGCCCTTTTATCTGACAGCTCCTTTTCCTACAACTCCCCCAGGTCCACTGTCTAGAGAATTGACTGCACATGTTACAGTAATCATGTTTCTTCATCAGAGATAGAGATATGGATGGCCCTGACTCTTCTTTCTCCCTTCGCTGTCCTGCCTCTAACTCTGGTATTGTTTGGGGACTGTGTATGTTCCTGGCAGGAATGTTTGCAGACAAAGTAAACGAAGCCTATATTGTGTACAGACACATTTTATACAGAACCATATTGTCTGTGTAACCAAAACATATAGTACACAATCACACAAATGCACATATTTGGGCATGCACACTTGTCTAGTGGTGCAAAGACAAAATAGTAAGAACAGATCAGATGATGTTATGTTTTCAGGGACTGTAGTTCTTTGATACTATGATCTGAACATGAGGTGAAAGTCATGGTATTTTTACTCTGTATGTGCTATAGTTACATGTCCCAAATGCAAGTTAGTACTTCATCATGTTTCTTTGAGCTGATTATTTTGTATGAGTGTTGAATTTACAAATATAGGTCAGTGAAACCAACAAATGCTGTTTTCTAAGGCTGCTTCCATGAGGTTTGACTGGGGGTCTTTTAATAACATTATCCTGTTGTACCTCCATCTTCTACACCTTAGTGAGGTCATTCTCAACTGGTGGGCGGTGACCCCCTTTAAACCCGTTTAAGTGGGTCACGAGCCTTTGTCCGAGCAAAAAAATAATGTTGAGAAACACTAGTTGCAGTTTATTAATTGAATTCATTTTGCATGGAAACACTGAGTGTGTTAAAAACGGATGCTACTGAAATGTTCTGATTGTTATGTCAGCTTTATTTAATGCTTGAATAAGTGGCTGAATGTACTTTTAATTTTTGACTGGTTGGTTTTGTTTAAAAATGTACCTAATTTAGTGTTAAATGGAATATTTCACTCTTTATTATCACCACCTGATGGTCATTTTGGTTTATTATTAAACTTGTCTTGTCAGCTTGATATTCTGTATTATTTCAGGTTCAAAACACAATCTTTTCATTCAATTTATCAGAGAAGTTTAACTTTTAGCAATTTGAGTCATGACTTGTCATTTAGGGGTGATAGTGCGTCCTGATAAAGCCAGACCAGTTGAGAAGCACTGCTTTAGTGGACTGTCTACGAGCAGTCACTGTCCATATGAGACTAAATGTTGTCACCTGCGATGTTTGCAGGCTCATCTTTCACTTTACATTTACTCTGCAATCCTGAAAACGCCTCTCTCTCATTAAAAATGTGTTGGAAAATCAATGTGTGGTACTTTAGTCTGGAAGGGTGACAATGAGGTTAGACAGTGAGTCCAATCCTGGGTCACATGCACATCACTGTTTTTTTTTTTTTTTTTGCACAAATCCACTAGGAGTTGCCCCTGCATGCCTGATAAACCTAATACCAGCAACCACTACAAACAAAATGCGATATACTGTCGAACCACGATGGTAGCTGCATGAACAAAAGCATTAAAAAATAAAAGAGGACTATTTGATTATGCTAATCCCTAGCATGTATTGAGATTAAGTATTAGCCAGGATGTTCAAGGAATGGTGCACCTTCATATTTCTACTTACGGTCCTGAATAAAATGTATGAACGTGGATAGGAGAGGGTCATACTGTCGATGTTCTGCTTTTAAGACAGCATTAGAGGTCGTAACGGAGCTGAATCGACGTATGAGTTGCAGGAGAACGGAGTAGGTTGTCTGATATTTTTCCCATGATTGGAAAATTTGAAAATCTTTGAAGAAATGATTAACCACTAACCTACAGAGATCTGCAACCTGTAAGCTACCGATGAAACTATCAATAATTATCGTTTTGAAAGCACCAGTGGTATGCTCATATTTATAGTGTGGATGTCAAATATCACACTGACTATACTGAGTCATCTCTATTTCCAGGCATGCCATTTGAAGTCACATTGAAGCAGCATTATGCTTTGTTTGATATACAGACAAAGGGGATGCATTTTATGGGAATTTAACACTAGGAGTCTGTTTACTGTAGACCAGAACAGGCCAGACTGACCAGTTTTTCAGTCCACATCAATGTCGTCTTTCACTGTGATAACTAATTGTTTTTACCCAAGACTGTCTCAAGTAATTACATATATTTTAATCACAGGTGTTTTGGTCTTCTGGTTCAATAATTTCAATATCTATCAGTAATTGCTTTGCACGGGCGTCAATACAAGTCAGTCTAAAATTACAGTGAAATTGTGAATATTAAAAGAAAATATCAGGATTTTTGTTGGCTTTATAAACTTCTGTGTTTGACTCATTGTAAAATATTCTACACGACTTGACAGAATCTTAGCAGTGCAAAAAATAAATGCATACTGAAAAATAGTAGCCACTGGCAAGTACAGGCCTTTATTTATAGTCTGTATGCATATGGGGTGCATAAGTAACAAGAGGCAATACAGTACAATTTTAGAAAAAGTCAAAAAGTGGTGGGCTTCAGTATTTATTTTTTAGCATTTGTTTTGCACAATTAGAAAATGGCTGTGGGTTTATAAAGCCACAAAGCAAGTATAAATGCTTTTTTCAAATACCTTAGCAGGGTTTTTTCTAGAAAAATGTAGTATGAGGGAGCACCACATGACGAGGCAGTGAAGCGACCGAGTATGACCTTGTATGGAAGCTATATCCAATCTTGCAAGAGCAGGTGCAAGAAATAAACAACTAAACAACACGGTGACTTGGTCTGAAAAACACCGATTCGGGTCGTTTTTGGACAATCTGACGGTGTAGTTACTATGATTAGAATGTTTGGGAGTAATTATGACATGTTCAATGATGTGACTTGAGGTTCAGTCGGCAGTTGGTAAGAGGGCACTCACTGACTGCATAAGGGTGATGCGCCCTTGTTCCTTAGTTTAGAAGAAACTGTGCCTTAGTATTCACTGCCAAATAAATGACTCTTCTGCGTCATCATATAAATATTGTTAAACTATTATTAGGTTTTTACTTTAATAGTGGCATGAAATGAACAGAAAAAGACAATTTAGTCAGTATAGTTATTTGTATGATAATAAATCATCAACTAAAATGTCATGATTGTAACAGCCTTTCCTCCTCCTCCTCCTCCTCCTCCGCCTCCTCCTCCTCCTCCGCACCTCTCCTCTCC
>JAQQZY010000007.1:21274404-21298651 GCA_030068375.1 Ostorhinchus rueppellii | reverse complement strand
ATTTTAAAAGACTTTACTCCTCCTCCACCTCCTCCTCTCCTCTCCTCTCCTCTCCTCTCCTCTCCTCTCCTCTCCTCTCCTCTCCTCTCCTCTCTTCTCCATCTTTCTTTTTATAAACAGGAAATATGCACAGAATACCCCACAGGTGCCGTGACAATCACAATTTGTTTTACTAAATCACAGCTGCATTTCATGAAGTCATCGCTAACACGAGTATCTGTCTTTAATGACAGCGCTCATTTCCTCCTGATGACTATTACACATTTCTAATGGCCATTCATACTTGTACATTTCTCATTGCCTAAATTAGATTTTAATTCAGCGTTTAAAAAAAGTAATTTCATGTGTATTCATCATTTTTATAGTCTTTAATGTTGTGCAAAGCATTAATTTAGTGCTTAATTGCTTAACTTGAACTTAAACAATAACAATATGGAGTTGTGACATGATACTAATTGAAAAGTGGGATTTACTGCATCCACAAATACACATTTATGCACTTGTTTAGCATCACGGTCTCAAAGGAAGCCTAGAAGTAGCTAAAGCTAATTGAAATATAATTCCCAGAAGACACATGTTCGTGTTAATTGACTTTCTGTGTGCGCCTGTGTTTGTGTGTATGTGTGTGTGTGCTACAGCGTGTATGTGTGCTTGGCTTGTGTTCATATTAATGGCCAGAAGACGCTTTCTAGTCCCTTGTCTAATCATTAGCTTGAGGGTCCCCCACACATCTTAATTCGGTCTTTGAAAGCTATTAGACACTCTACTGCAAGAGAACCATTTCTGAATGCATCTCGGATGGTGAAATTATGCAGTTTGAATTCACCGACATTGTCTTAAACTCAGACTGAACCGGTCCCTCCACTGTGGCAGCCGCGCACTATAAATCAAAGTGCTTTTTACCGCTGTATTGTTTCAGTTCTTAACATCTCAGGTGAGTGGTAATGTACAAAACAATAGAGCTTTAAAAGGGAGCAAGTGGAGAATTGCATACTATCTCTGCAGAACTGCCTGAGTTGATGTATGTGTGCACCACTTCTGTGTGTTTGTGAAACTGGAGAGAATACATATTACGTTTAAAGACTGTAATCAAGTGATTAGTTTGGTGTGAAATTTCATCAGCTTGAAAAGGTTTCACACCAAACACCCATCTGCTTGTAAACAGACAACCACACGCATGCGACGGGGTTTCATTACTTCAGGCGACATTGCATTCACTCTTGTGACCTCAACCATAACCACAACCATGTATATAATTCAAACTCGTACATTTTCGGTGGGTTATGTAATTGCAAAATCAATATGTCTGGTTTTTCAGAGGTTGACCAGGCAAAATGAGAGGTCGGAACACACCGCAATAGAGATTTTCGAGCATTTTTTCTCACATTTCGCTTGCTTACATGTAGAGATACTAATTGGTTTCATTTCACCGAATTCTCTGGCATTCACATTTACACATTCATAATGATATTAAACACACTATCTAATCTATCCAAATGTCTGTGGGTGTGCTGCCTGCAATTACTTCCCCTGAGCTCAGTGTCCTCTACATGCTTATATAAATATGAATCCCTTTCTCCTAAGAAGGTAACCAAAATCCCATATAAGTTTGGAGTGTGGCCCTTCTCAGCGTAGAGCTTGCTCCAGGCCTGTTGTTGAGGGGAGGGAAGATGGAGTCAAGTGAGACAATTTATAACAGTTAAAAACTAAATGAACTGAGACCCTTGGCTTGGGTGAGCAAGCGGCAGCATACATAATGCGCCTTAGGGATTTCTTCTTTACACACATTGTGTTGCTGTGCAGTGTATGTGTCCAATCTAGCGCACAGAGACACTCAGCCCCCCCACCATCTGTCTCTGTTTGCTACATTGCAAATCTATTATATGCTACACAACATTATTCCCCACATCCTAAGTGGCGCACACCCCTAAGCTTACTTCCACTGTCCTACACAGTGGAACGGTGACAATCTGCTTCCTAATACACATCTTTGTTGAAGATGCTGCGGCGTGTCTCCAGCTGGATTTAATACATATTTTCATGCTCCATTTGCATTTTTGTAACTTAGTGTTTAGCGTTGGTAGTCTAAGATTTTACAAGGTTGTTAGCGTGTTCCTGCTGCTTCATGTGGGAATTTCTGTGATATTTTCAACTAGTCTCTGCTGAATTGACACTGGACTTTAATAATCCTGCCTCTTCCAACATTATTAACTTTTGCATTTTGGCAGGGAGATTTAACACATGCGCACACACACGCTGCATGAATCTCTGTAAGGTCTGGCTCAGTAGTTTTATAGCTAACTCATCTCCACTTCTAATCAAAAAGCTTCCCCAGCCCTGAACCTCCTGCTGAGGAAACAAAGAAGTTATTATGTTTTTAAATGGTCTCCAATTACGGGTAATTTCACTGCCTATCTTAAAGCTATTTGCTTTTCTCTCACTTTGCTCCGGATGGGTAGAGCAGGCATTGTGCTTTGCAAAAACAACGAGGAGACAAGTTAGACATACTGCAGATGCTTTTTTTTTTTTTTTTTTTGGAAAGCTGAATGGCCTGTGTTTCTCCCTCTTGGTCTGTCCTCCGCTCTTATCATTAGAAATGGGAGACACAGTTAACTCAGTGCCTCCTTTATCTTCCTCATTAGTGTTTGTCTCACATTGAACTCAGTTACTCATTCCATCACTCTACTGCCCACAAGTCAAACGCCTCCGATGGCTGAAGTTAGTCCAAATTGTCATTCTGTTGCAATCAGTAAACATCATTAATAAAGAATGCAATGTATTAAAAATGTGTACTCCCTGTGAGATAAACATGCCTATTCCATGCGTCATGTTTCACAGCATTAACACAACTTTGAAGCACTGATAGCATCGATGAAGCAAGTGTTGACCTATCAGTCGGCTCAAACCCACACTGAACCTTCCTCCCATGACATTTTTTAAATGATTTAAAGTGTTAGTTCTGGGACCACCTGGGAAGTTAAACTTCCACAGTTGGATTAGTTGTGATGGATGGCATTTCAGTTTTAACCTTGACTTTATGTCCAAGGTTTTGCAGTAGCTGCAGTATTTTTTTTTAAATGCATTTTATTAATTATTTAAAAAAAAAACCTTTTTAGCTTATGTATTTGAGCATTGAACCTTTATAAAGATGGGTTTTTTTTAACCCCCCACCCCACCCCCAAAAAAACAAAAAACTTATTGGTGCTTATGTTGAGGGCATTTTATACATCATCTACTCAAAGAAAAAATACTGAATGAAAAAATATTAAGAATGACTGAGCTTTTTTGTATTACTACCTACTGTGTTTATGAAACACTGAATATATTTGGTTTGTAACTTTTCAACTTCTGTATATATTTCATTTTCATGTCCATGTGTATTATCTTGCAAATTCATGCCATGGCGTCAATCCCAGGCCAGTTTGCCAACATGCTAATGCTGCTGTATCTAGTTGAAATGGAGCAGCTAATGCTAATCTGTGCTAATCCTCTGAGAGGCACCCTCAACATTATCAGGCTCCTGTAGTTCAGATGGATAGTGGAGCAGAGGGAACAAGAAAAATGGAGAATGGAGACACAGATTTTCAAATATTAAACCATAACGGCACACACACACACACACACACACACACACACACACACACACACACAAATCCTCACTTTAGTGGTCACTTTCTATTGCCTGCAGTTTTACACATACACACTGAGTTGTATTCACTTACGCACACACACACAGACACACACACGCGCAGAGCTCCAGACATATTACTGAAGAGACCAACCCAAAATCTCCAGGCATGTCTGTAATAATGAGACAGTGTTAACCACACTTGCGTTGAGCTGGTAAATGGTAGCCAGCTCTCCAGGACTAAGAGCTGATCCTAAGCTCTTGTCATAATGCACTGGTCACCCTAATCCTGACCTTATTAAAAATGAGCCTCAAACCAAAAAGAAGCCCTGTCTTGAGACTGAAACTGGTCCCAGAGCAGCCTGTTTGAGTTGAGGTGACTTCCACAACGAGTAATCCTGGAGCCACCTTTAACCCCCATAAGCATTAGGGCAGTGTGACCCTGAAACTTGGCTTCTTACATATACATTGTGAGTTTTTGATGAATATGAGATCAAATTATTTTCAGACTGACACAATATTTCAGCTGAATGTAATATACCCTGGCATACAGATAACGCTCCCCCTATCATATTTCACATTGAGGCAGGAAATAATTGACCATAAAATGAAGTAGTAAAACAGATCCCCAGCAATACGTTCTACAATTTAAATCACATGTTCATACTCACATGCAAAATGTATAGTGCTGATAAAATATTTTCTTATCAGAATTTTTTTAATGGAAAGCCACTGCTTTGATTATACTGTCTTGACATGAGGGCTAGATTTAATGTTTTTTTTCTAAACCTTGTACATCAAAAATGATAGCTCGTTAAAAAAAAAAAAAAATCTATCATTTTATTTAATTAACTTCTATATTACCCTTCTTTCTCATAAAAACCACAAATGCCTTAATGAAATCCTTTTTCCTTCCTCACCCTTTCGTGTCTGCCATGTTACATAACATAACATATACCTCTCACAGATTGAGACTGACATTTAAATGAAAGAACAATTTAGAAAAAAATATGTGGAAATTACTGACATTATGGTACATTAACTCTCTGCATTCTCTGCACAGCGGGGTGCATCCTTGAAATATCACTTTAGCTTAACATGTGAAAGAATAAATCGAAAAAAAAAAATCAAACGCTGGAAAGGAATCATCTTGTGATACATGTAATGTCGACGCTTATTTTAATTTGTACCTAATTAAGTGTTTTAAAGTACAAAGTTACACCAAACAGAAAACTTGAACTGCTTACAGTGCCTTCATCCCTTGCCAGCTTGATTAGCAAAACTAAATGCATAATCCCTGAGTCTCAGCAGTTTTGTTGATATCCAGTGGGTACTTGTCATTCAAAGGCGATCAGGAGTGATATAAAGGAGAGAGGGTGATGTTAAAGGGGGCAAGGAGGCAGAGAAGTGCCCGAGGAGAAGGCGATGGGTTGTTTTGAGACGTTGTTAGAGTATGTTGTACCTGTGGCTTGGCTGGGATTCTGAGTGACATGTTACTAGCCACTGCTGTGCCAACGCTCCGTCAAAGCCTCAATGTGAAAAGATGAAATGAGACAAGGGTGGAGGTAGTAGCAAAACATATGAGCGTGTGTATGTGTGTTATGAATTGTTTGATTCTGAGGAATATGTGCAATGTGAGAGTTGAGGGAGAAAAGAGGAATTACAATCGTGCATCTGAACCCCTACCACATGCAGACAGGAATTTGGAGCAGAAACAGATTAACACTGACAATCTGAAAGACTAAAAAAAAAAAAAAAAAAGAAAAAGAATAAAAACAAGTGCACGGGAGGAAAAAAAAAATAACTGAGCCAAAAAAAGAACAGCAGCCATGCATGAGATATTCAGGAAATGAGCCTTGACACAGCTTCAATCTTGTGCTCAGACACATCGACTCGTACGCGTCTCACAATTGAAAATAGTATCCAATATTACACAAGCATGAGTTTTCAATCATTTATTATGTATGAAGATGCAATCGCCAAGATAAACAGTGCCGATACAGAGGTGATGTTTTATAAGGTCTGTTTCATTTAGGTGTTTGAGAAGCATTACAGGAAATACAATGAAAAAGCCAAACAATGAGAGTCGTTCTCCATTGTGTCTGTGTCCTCAGGTCACTGACACCTGTTTTTTTCCCTTTTAAGCTCAGTTTGCTTCTTGCGAGATGATTCTTGATATGGACGATGACCCCGTGTATAACACACATTTACCAAAAAGCATTAGATCAGTGAGCGTTTTTTTTTTTTTTTTTCTTTTCCATTTCTGTGCACTGCCTCAGATATAACGTCTATTGAGGATTGGCTTCCAGATAGAATTGCAGATGGCCCTGTCAAAAGATCAGTCTTATCTCAAGTTTTTTTTAAGCCTGAAAAGAAGCTGGATTTTAGTCATACTATATTCTCAGTTTTTGCTGCAGGTTTGCATCTATCTTTCTCTTTATTTCCCTCCATCCATCCCTCCACACTCTCTCCTTCCTATCTGAATGTTCCGTTTCTCTCTTACCCCGACACCTCACTCTCCAGCGTCACCCGGGGCTTTCATCTTGGCAGGGTGCTTCCTTTATGAGAATACTCCAATTGGCAGACAAGCGCCCTTGTCAGACACCATTCATTGCACTTGCATAGATATGAAAAGTGTTTTAACAAGCACCACTGAGTTTTGCGGTGCAGCAGAAACTGCATACCAATGGCAATGCAAATCCTGTGACTAAATTAAAGAGGCAGTGAAGTTAGGATACAGTTATGTTGATGTCCTTGCTAGACATTAAAGTTCCACTGCAGCAGGCCCAAGGTAATGTCTGTACACTTTAAACAGAACAGAATCCTGTTTCGTTTAAAATTGAGTTGATTTAGTCCATTTGGCATTCAGATAGCTAGAAAATTGCATTAAATGTTTCCCCTCTCTGGTAAAACCTGTACAAATTGGTGTGTGGGAACTGTCCTGTAGCACAAATCAGAGATCAGGCAGAAATGTGTGAGCAAATGCAAGGTGAAGAAAAGAAAAAAACAAAAAGCTAGCTACATATTTATTTATTCATCATTCATCAAATGCTACATCAGGGCAGAACCAGGCCATTATTTGTGTTTGGTCTGGAATCTGAAAGTTGCAACCCCCAGAAAATCCAGAAGAATGACTGTAATCATATCACAGCTGACGTACAAATGTCAGGATAGTTGCATGTAAAGCAGACGCGATTGTACATTCGGTGATCATACTTTGGTGAATACTAGGGTATGATGATACAGGAAAAAAATAAAGACAACAATGTTATATAATATGAATAATTACATTTATTTGTGTTGAGATAACCAAATTGAATATTGTTTTCTATACTGTATCAGGTAACATCACATTTAAAAAAAAAAACAAGATAGTTTCAGTGTCTACGAGTTATGTGCATTATTTGTTGCCAAATAAACATAATCAAAAATAAAAATAAAGCAATAGTTTTGCCACGATTGGAATAATATCCACTAGGGGTGTACTAATCACAACATTCTGGACCGATGTGATATTTAAAATGATGATTTAGTCAGAGCCGATACCATTGTTTATTTAGTGTTGTTCCAGGTAAATCTTCATTATATTTTAAAATAGTTAACTGACCTGTTTTATCTTATATCTTGTAGCACTTTGAGATTTTTCTGTCACATATGTTAAGTACGTTACTAATAACATTTAGTTTCATTATTTTTAAAGAGTTTCGTATTACAATCTTTCAATGAGCACAAATAAAATCGCACAAATTTATGAGAAAAAAAAACAAAACAAAAAAAACCTTGAACACAGTGCCACAGATATCTGTCACTTCCATTGGTGAAATTTCATCTTATGTGCCGATACCAACATCAGCTAATATCAGCATGAACGGGCTGATAGTGATGTTCTCTGATATCTCGGTGCATCTCTAATATACATAATAAATACACTGTTTCCTGTGAAGTTGGAATAATTGTGTTTTCATTTCTCTTTTTATTCTGATTTATGCACATCAGTAATCAGTCCCAGTTACACTTTATTTGTCAAGAATAAATCACATTGTCACAATCATTTCATGAGAAGAGATAAAAATATTTTATTTCAACTTCATGGGCAACAGTGTGTTTTATAATTAACAATTTGAATTTGAGTTGCACAAAAAGTCTTTCAGATTTCTCAGCCCTGTTGTACACAGTTTGTCCTCATTTACTTTTTTACTTAAGTCACAGTGAAATTGTTGTACATTTGTTTCCTTTTTTGGTTGATTTATTTCTGGAGTGATCTGAAAAGTGAAGTCTAGCTATACGTCTAATAATAAAGCTATTAAATGGACAGTTTATTTTGGTATGGATAATATTTTTGTATTTTGTGCTGAGTTTTTTTTTTTTTTTGATATGTATAATATTTGTTTAGTTACTTTGAGGAACTGACATCAGTTGTCCTGCTTTTCAAATTTTTTTTTTCCTTTTTTTTTTTTTTTTTTTACATTTTTCCCTTTGCCTTTAAAAAAAAAACCCACACATGCTCTCTCCTGGGTGTTTTTTTTTTTTTTCTAAGGTTAGAACATATAGCAGGCGGAACTAATGTTTTAGCATTGGGGCATTGTGGACTCATTTTAGGGACGTACAACAAACAAATCTACTGCCACTAATGATCTGTCACTAAACTGAACAAAGAGTGTAGATTTGGAGAATTGACCAGGATTGGACTAGAAAAGAAAAATGTCCAATATTTTGTGTTTGTGCACAGTTTGTACAGTTTACACTTTAATGTTCTGAGTTGTTCAAAGTAAACAGGCTCATTACAGCCACTGATATTGTTAGAATGTTCATCTTTGTTACCAAAATGTGTTTGTTGTAGTTGTGAGATAATTGCCAATTTCAGATTTTTTGGGGGGAAAAATATTCTCAGGGAGCAGTCTGGTTGAATTTATTTGTACTATTCAAGCAAAAAATTAAGTTATTTTTAATTTGCACAGCAAATTATTCAAGGAAAAGCAAAAAGTAGTCTTACGATATTGATATTTCTTTCAATAACAGTTGTAATTGCACCACTCTTACAATGTTTGCTGGGGTTGAGGGGGGCCTGGAGATTTTTTATCCTCCAAAAGGGGGCGGGCAGAAAAAAAACTGAGAATCTCTGCTGTAGACCAAAGTGAACCATCATCAAAACGCAGGCTTTCAACAGCCACGTTACAACATGCGCAGTAAGTCTCAAAATGTCAAGTGGACAAAGGTTAAACATGAATGTCACTTGACAGGGTAAAGGCCACTGTGTCACTACAGTCTTGTTCTATTTTGGTCCTCTGTCCCAGTCAAAATTTGTGGAAGGAATTTGGGGGAACTCTATCCTTAAAGTAGTTTGATCTTCTGCTGTCAGCTACTACAGAGGAACAAAGTGGCTTTAAAGGAGGCTGTATCATCCTAACCGAGTGTCCTACATCCACTGTACAATGATCTAAGTCACAAGAATACTGTCTCCCGAATATATAAAAGGCACACTTTATAGACCATGACATATAATTTCCCCTCCTCAGAAGGAAACGTGCGGCGCTCAGTTTCCATCCGAATGCACCCAGGCTGTACTGATGAAACTGTTACACGAGCACAGCCACATTTGTGTTTTATTCTCTGTGTCCTTTACTCTTCATTTCTGTGTATCTGTCTTATTCCAGATGAAGCCAGACTTAGGCTTTATTTCAGGGCCAGGGCTGTTCAGCAGCATAAAGGTTATGTGTATCCAAATGACAGTTAATATGCTACTTCTGTCAGAGGCCTTAGATCATTCCTGACCGAAGCGTTTCTGTCTCGTCTTGTGCAATGTTTAGCTTATAGCATATAAATTCTGCCCCAGCAGGTCAAGACACTTACGTCAGTTAATGAAATGAGGACATAGTGAGATGTGAGCCTGCTTATGAATTAGATTTTCATTTTGAAGGGTTAATGGATTTTATTTAAAATTTGATTTCAGGGAAGCTTGTCAGACGTGACCTGCAGTTTATGAATACAGGTTGTGATGATAGGTTAAAGGTAGATGCAGAACAGCACTGACATGTGGAAAGAGCTGAAAAGAATCAGCATCAGTGTGTGAGGCTGCGAACGTGGGAAATCCATGAACACAGCCAGTTGTGTTCCCGCTGAACTCCACTGTCTATAGTAAAAAGTGATCCATAAATAAACAAGTGGTTCCAGCCACAACAGAGCCCAGCCCTCACATGCATTGTAGCTTATTTTGGCATCGATCCAGCTGATGTCATCATGTCTATGCATGTGCTGATGTCAGCATATCAGTTGCCTCTGTGTGTGTGCCAAGTTTGAGGTAAAGTGAAATAAAATGTACATTTTTGTAGACATTTCAAATCTTGCCCACATGAGTGAATGGGAGAAGAGAAAACACATAAATAAGGCATAAAAAATGTGAACTTTGACCTACTTTACCAAAATGTAACCACGTCTATTCTGGGATGCTGGGAATCTATAAACACAATTTAGTATGAATTCAACAAAAAAAAATAAAAAAAAAAAAAATAAAAAAATTTCTAGCTACAGACGTGAAATTTCCCCTATTATAAGTAAATGGGGGAAAAAAAGATTAAAACAATTCATAAAAAAAGTAAACTTTGACCTACTGTTCCCAAAATGTAATCAGATCTATTGGGGTTCACTCGCAGTCTATAAACCCAGTTTGGTATGAACTCAGCCAATAGTTTCACTGCTAGAGTGTGAAACAAAGAAACAAACAGAACCAAAAATAATACTCCTAAAATATTATTAGTTTTTTATCTGAAAATAAAAGCCAAGAAAATACTGTCAATATTTACATTATTGCTGTTATTCTATAAATGAAATAAATGAATACTTAGACAGTCCAATGCTTTTCTGGTCTGATAATAATCACCCTCCCCTGTGGGCATGCAGACAAAACGAAAAAAAAAAAAAGTCGATTTCATTGTAATGTACTTTTCAAATAGTCTAAAGCTTCATAACTACTCAAATTTACTAATTTAGTTTTATTTAGTGAAATCATTTATTATTGAATCATATTTTGGAATAATATCTTTAAAGTTTGGTGTTGAGACCTAATTGGTGGCTTGTTTTTGTAGATGTAGAAGCATTTTTAAACAAACTAATCTTCATTTACTGTATGTAATACTTTATATTTATAAAGTACTCTGTTATGCTGGAAAGCACTAAGTAAAGTGCACATTTCCCAGACAGAGGCACTGCTGAGGATGATCCACCCCTGTCATACTTTTCTGTTTTATTTCATTTTTATACTTTAGCTTCTGTTTTGAATCTTAACTGGGGCTGGTCACAAACTCTCCTGTTTTGTCACTGTACTTTTTTTTTGTTTTTTCTCTCTGTTGATGTTAATTGTTTGTGATGGGAAGAACAAAACGTGGAGGTGAACAAAAAAAGTGTCCTTTCATTTTCCTGTTTGGTATTCTAACGGTGTCATTATTTTAACACAGTGGACGGTGCAGATATATTTAACTTTGAGAAACTTCACACAGTTTTCTCAGTAGACACTGTGCATTTTCAAACCGCCATGAGGAATCAAATCCCTCTGACTCTGACTCAGTATTTCTCTCTGTCTGAGTTCTCTCCTGGAGGGAAAACATGACTTGTTTACACTGTCTGTAGTGACAACTAAATGAAATCACATTTCCCATCAGTCAGTGGGCTAATTGAGGCTAGCTCTTTCATTAGTTGTCTGCGCACATCTGCTTTGTAGAGAGCCAGACCGATCAATGCTCAGTCAGAGCTGGATACTTGGGTGCATATACACGCTCCCTCTGCCAACACACACACCTCAAACTTACGCAAACACACTTTAGAACATTTGCAAAATGTTTTCATCGTGTTCTACACCAAAAACACAGATTTATCTCAGTTGAGTCTTTCTATTAAAAACACACACAGCTGCATCGGGCACAGAGAAAGCATATGATACAATCAGGGATACTACTTTCACCTCTCGTAATGTATTTTTTAAAGAGTGGGAGAGCCAGGCTGCTCTTCCTCTATCTTTTGTGGCGTAAAAAGGAGTCTGGCTGTTCCCACAGACTTGGCAAATCCTCCCTCCCCAAATCCTTTTCTCTGTAATTCTGTTGTCCTGCCAACGGTGAGTGAAAGCGCACAAGTGCATTATGGCCCGGTCATGCATGAGTAACGAGAGGCCCCCTGAATCTGTGTATGTGTGTGTGTTTTCTCTACTTTCCCGCCCAATAGAAACCTGGTGATTATGCCGTGGCCCTAAGTGCCCCAGTGCTCCTCAGTTATTGCGAATGCACACTCACACTGACACAGCAGCAAACGCACAAAGCCCACACTTCAGCATTCATTAGAAACTTGTTTCAGCAGTTCACTGTAATGAATACACCCACGGCATCCCTCAGCATCTCGCCCCTCACCTGTCACCCATCTATTTCCATATGTAATCCATCTGTATCGGTGAGGCATTAAAAGTAAAGCATGTTAAGGATGATTTTATGTGGGAACTGGCTGTTATGAGCTCCATTCACCGTGGACATACTAAACCAGTCCAAGACAAACCTGACTGTGTTAGTCAAAATCAAAGTGTGACAATTTCCTACACGCCAGCGAGAGATAATTTTCCTGTTGGATGAGGCAAGGCAGCAGTTCGGATTCAGTGTTGTGAGGATTATGATGATACATTAGTCCAATCTGTGTTGATCTAGGAAAGCAGGAGATGAACAGCCCGTATGTCAGATTGTTATTTGGATTGGTTTGGGTTTTTGTCACATCTGCTTTGGTCCAGTGTGTCTTGGCGAAGCTTTAGAAAGCTGTACAGTGTTTGGTTTTCAATATATTGCTTGTTCCAATGCACAAAAACAGCAGCTTTTACTGCCAATACCTGATTAGGCCACATACACATAATTTAGAATTCTGAAATAATTTGACCACATATATATATATATATATATATATATATATATATACACACACATTTCATGAATTATTCATGTACACATTTTTGGACAAGTAATTGGATTGTTTTTTTCACATCTTAAATGAGAAAACAATACCAGTCTTGTTGTTTTACATCAACAGTATTTCCAGAAAACAATCACTTCTGTAGTGCATGTTTGACAATCACATCATCAGTTGGAGAGGTATTTTGAAAATAATGCTTTTAGATTTAAGATATAATACTTTCTGCAACACAAAATCTGTTCCTGCAAAATTGGTTTTGGACAGATTTAAAGCTGCAGAAAAGTTTCAGAGTTCGAAGATGACACACTTTCGTCTGTAGTTCTTCCCTTTTGGTCCAAGTCAAAACACTGCAGCCCTGGCCATGTGAAGACGGTTTTGGTCGTATCCACAGATGTTTGTGTCAGATACACCGTCCATCCACACAAAACTGGCGGTTTCACTCACTGACACCACAACTTTTTGGAACTGGCTCCCTGAGGGGATAAATTTGAAAACTCTGGTTTCACGTCTTCCTCTGTTTGACCAACCTGCAACTCTTCTGAAACAATGATGTCATAGCCCCGCCTCTCCATCCTTTCACCCAGAACCAAGATACCACTTAACAACAACAACAACAGTGGTGGACTACACAGTAGGGCCCGTGCTACAACAGGTGTTCAGCTTATTGGAAATATTGAATCAAAATCTTCAGCTCCTCTTTCATTACAATGAGCGACAAACAACCACAGTTAACAATATTCACTACATGGTCTTGGATCTACTGCGGAGCGAGGCAACCAGGAGGTAACACTGGATCAGACCCAGTAGAACCAAGCAAGCTTTATGCACATGCTCCACATCTTTACGACATTACATACAGGCCTGGCATTTGTACGCCATCATTTTCAGTCGTTTTCAGTGGTTTCATGTGGATGCAGATTTTTTCTGAACCAACTTCTTGTTTACGGAGCACTTTTTTGAAGAAAGAGAAAGATCGAATCGGAAAAAATGTGGTTTCATATGGACATGGCATAAACATAGATAAGGCAGTGACATTTCACTAGAAGGAACTTTTCCAAGCTTCTGTGGCTTTGATTGGTAATTACAGCTGTCTGTCTGTACTTAACACCCCCCCCCCCGCCAGAAAATGTCTGTGATTTGCCAAATTGTGCATCACTGAATAGAGATTTTGTAGCTTGAATCTTTGCAGAATGTCAGAAAAAAACACAGCTTTAAGTATAATATACAATTTATGTCTTCGTTGGACAGTTTCTTTTACATATTTTACTGTAATGGCTTTTCTTTTTGCCTTTGTTTTCTTTTGTTTCATGTCAGCACGCTTGCATGGAAATGAAACAAACTTTGCGTATAACTTCGTGTATAATAAAGTTTGTTTTTGTGTAAATGCACATCACATTGAGGATTACCAGTATGTTTGCAGAATACATCTCATTACACTCCCCTCAATGCCTCCTTCTCCTCTCTTCTCCTCAGTACTTGTAACATAGTCTGCAGACTTGCATTAGTGTCATATGAGATTACTGCAGCATAAATTGAAGCAATACAACAATAAGACATGCTAAATATGACCCTGAGATGACCCAACTTCAAACTGCATTTATGTTAATGTCAGTAGATTGGCAAGGATGGGAGTTTTTCCACATCATAATTACTTGAGAGCTTGTACGTTTTATTTATTGCTTATTTTATTTATTATTTTTTGCACTGCTGCTGCTACTGCCGCTGCAGGGCGTACCTACTGTAACAATGAGCATGCCTAAGAATAAACATGGTTTGATTTTTAAAATAAACAAGAAAATACAGATATTCTGACATTTTTACAGCAAATGCAAATCTATAGATACTGTAAATACACTGGGAGACACTGCATAAAGTACGATGTTGGAGGATAATTGAAGCGGTATACTTTAAAAAATGTTTTGGGTATATGTTTGTGGTTGTTCAGCTACGAGTGAAATTAATAGGTAGGTATTTTATTCAGCTGTATTATTGATGTTGAGTTTTATTTCACCTTTAACTGCCTGCAGCAGCAGCATTTTTTTTTAGTGTTCTTGGTATGTGTTATGTTGTCACGTCCACATCTGACCATTTAACACAATTAGAAAATGTTAAATTTGTACCGTAGACTAAAATTCGGATGAAGAATTGGTCGTGGCAAGAATGCTTTTTTTTTTTCTCCCACTCAGCTTCTCATAATTATTGTCAAAACAGCATAAGATGACTTATTTATTTATTTATTTGACAGGGACTGTGCAGAATAATAAATGTTGCTATAAATGCACCAGTGTTTTCCAAAAGGCTATATTTTATCCGTGGTCTGTGGGCAGATTTTACACCATGAAAACAAAAATGTAAGATTAGAATTCAGATTATTTTGATCAGCCATGAGTATGCATAAACAGTAATACAATAGAAGAATGGTGATGTAAATGAACATATAATTCCAAATACAGAAGTTAAAAGACTAATAGTAAATGCAGCACAAAGGTATATTATAGTCTGTTTTATTTGACTGTACTATGCTTTTACTGTTTTTATATTATTTTTGTTTATGGGGATGAGAACTGAGACTTAGTGAAATGTTATATTTTTATATTCTTTGTGCTAAACATCAGATGTTTTTTTGTTTTTTTGTTTTTTATAACTGCATTGACCCTAATACATACATAAATAACTACTGATTATATCTAGGGATGCACCGATCCAACTTTTTCAGTTCTGATGCTGGGGTCTTGTGTATCGATCAATACCTGATACCGATCCAATATCATTGTTGCTTTAAGAAGCTACAAACCTTACCTAGTGCAATGTTTCCTGTGGAACTGATCACTTGATGTGCACCTGCGTTGGCTGGTTTCTGTCCTACTTATTCAATATGTACCCTGTACATACTGCACCTCTGAATTTTCTTTACTGCGCTGACATCCGCCATTAAGTGTCCATAAATGTGTTTCCCATACATCTCTCTCTCTCTAATTTCACGAGGTACATGCACGGACGTACGGCTGGAGGCGCCATTGGTGAGGTGCACCACGGCAAAACCTCATCAGTGGAATTTTGCTGGTGTGGTAATTGGGGCCAGTTCTGTGGGGGGGCTTAAACAAACGTCCTGCCCTCTCAAATTAAAGTTTCTGAAGGTAGGGAAAAGGAAAATGAGCAGCACAACTGCAGGAGGCTCTTAAGTTGGAGTGTCATTTTTGGTTGTATGGTCTACTTGTACTTGTTATGAGGTACGGTATGAAACCCTCCCCCCCAAAAAAGATTGGTCTTGTGGATCAGTTACTTTCACCAATCCATGATCCAGAAAAAATGTTGATATCCGATCCTTAATTAGATCAGTGCAACCCTAATCATATCGTATCGTATCGTATCGTATCGTATTGCATCGTATCGTATTGTATGTTTCTTGGAATGGAATTGATCATTAAATTTCTGCTCTCTGGAATCATTTTCATCTCAATTAACCCCATGATAACCTTGCTTTGCACATAGCATTTCTCACATTCCACCTTCTACACACACACACACACACACACACACACAATGGCACATACACAGTCAGCTAATGTTGCCTCTCTGATCTCAGTCCATGTCGATGATTCAGTCACACGCAGGTCAGATGTAATCAGTGTGGCTAAACATACACACACATACAAGCACACCTTTAACCAAGGTCATATGGAGCTCGTTCGGCGTGCTGAGGTGTATTTGCTGATGTTGTGCTGCACTCTTTCTGCCCTTCTCAATGTTCTCATGGTTCATTTCATGTGTGGCGGGGATTGTGCTCAGACATGCTGTCATTTTCCCTCGCTACAGGCACATTTGTGGTTTGGAGGATGGTATTGTTTGGCTTTCTTTTAGTCACATTCTATTTTTGTTGAGCCTCAAATGCAGCATGACTTCTAGCCCACGGCATAGTATAGTGCAAAGTAACAGAATGCCAGCACCCAGGATTTGTGTTATATCTTTGTTTATGTCTCCAATCAATGAAAACCGACTGTTGCGCAAGATGTGTAAATAAATGATTCAGTACCAGCAGAAATCTAATGGATTCATCCTTTGTCTGTCTCTGATTGTGTGAGTTAAGCGTGAGCCTGCCTATATCGCCTGATTATGTGAAAAGACTTAGTGAATGTTTAAATAATGACCAGAAGTGACAGAGACAGAAGCTTTGAAGCTCGAGATTTGGTGTTTTTCTCAGCCTCTCAGCATGTTGCCAGCTTGAGCCAACATGGCTCTGTAGGGTCAGCTCTGGCCCCCTGACAGGCTGACGGAGAGAACGCTGTCTGTCCGGGGCCAGGCCTATTAAATGATCAGAGACGACAATCCCCCGACGCCGCTCTGGCTGAAAGGCCTCAACTCCCTCCTGGAGGCTGGCCCAGAGGTGTGTGCATGTGTGTGTGTGTGCATGTGTACAAAAAAATAGATATTCAGGACTTTATGTTCAGTTGATTTTTCCTCGTACAATATTTTCTGTTAATTCAGTCAATTAAATCATTCTCAGCACCAACATACATATGCCTTGTACATTAGTGATAGAGCTCATACTGCATGCACATTAGAGTACGTTGATTTAGCCCACAGGGTGTTTTACTGTATCTAGTGCTGGAGCCCAGGAGCTACATTTATTCCTACTGAGCCATTTTGAGCAGGAATAGCTGTGTGAATTTCCTTGCATGCTGAGACACTGAGAGAAACAATGAATTCACATCCTCAAATACTCTCTTTCTGCTGCCACTGGTCATTATTGGACCATTACCAACTGTTTCACACCAGCAAATATGAAGGCATAGATACTGAGGTTCAGGGACTCACTAAGATGGTCTGATATGCACACACAGGTTGCCGATGCTAGCTGTGACAGGAAGCAGCCTCATATATTAACTGTTGGCTGCAGAAGGTTCTTTCTCCAATTTATGTTGCAGCTTTTGTCCTTGACGGAGCCTAAACAAACCCTACAGCGCTGTCTTCACAGGATCTGAGTGGTTTCTGTGGGTGCCGTGTGGTTCTTTCTACAATCCATGGAGTCCATTTCGACCCTGTTCAGCATGTGGTACTCAATCTGACTTCCATTACTTGAGGAGGATGAAAAGTGCTGTTTACCATGTCTGATCAAGCAACTATGTTTTCACATTTACGATCAACAATGAAGGGGATCTTTAAGGTTCTAAATCTTTAGAAGAGAACATCTTCATCTGACTCATCACCTATTTATCACAGATTTTTAAAGCCCCTCTGTTTTGCTTAAAATGGGACTAATGTAGGCCTTTACTCAATTATGTCACATTTTGTTATTTTATACTGTACTTTATATGGTGTTATTGTGGGTAAACTAGGCCATAAGTCAGTAATTGTACCCTTTTTATTATTCACCAAACTCCAACTCACAACTCTCTATTTTTTCTCTCTCTTTGTTTAGTTTCATTTTCACCCACTCTGTCTTTGTGGTTGGAAACCATGAGTTGCATATAGCAGCCAGACAGCTCCAGATTCCAAAAACCATCCACAAAAACAGCTTATTCTTTTTTTGTGTGTCTGTCTCTTTGCATTGATGAGACATCTATTAAGAAAGCAATTCAATAATGAAGCCTATTAATCATTTTCTAAAGAAGGAAATTCCAAATACTGACAGCATCTTGCGTTTTTCTAGAATACATTTCTACCAGCTTCTCCCTATAATATGTGCTCATGATCAGATTTAGAGTATGAAATACATTTTTAAACTACACGGTCACAGGAAATCTAATTTAAACCGAACTACTGAATGAACAGAACATACACATCATCTTAAAAGTATGTTTTTCGTCGATAAAAGTACAATCAGCCACTTTTTCTTCAGTGTGTGTGTGTGCATATGTGTGTATCTATTGTGCATGCTCATGCTTTAGAGTGTCATTAATCAAGTGGAGTATTATTGTTTTCAGCATCTCGCCCAAGTCTACACATTACCATTTTAATGACATTACTCTCCTATTAATCTGCTTACCACACAGCCACTGGTGCAACTTATAAAACTATCAAAGAAGTACTTTGATAAAGAAAAAAAGAAAAAGAAAAGGAGAAAAAACAAGGCCATAAAGAGAGAGAGAACAGTAATTAAAAACCCACTCTAATGAAAGAAAACTCATAAACAAGAAATACGGGTAAAAGACTGGAAAAAGTGCATATGCAGCAGTCTTGAATTAGACGTGCGACAAATAAATGGATGCTGTATGCAGCTCAGAAAAGCTCAGTGTGTGGCAAAACAGTCATATTCAGGGCCTCCAGCTATACGCACTATAATTGTATCTTGTGCGTTCCCCAGAGCCTAATCAGATAGCTAAATTAAATCTGCCATCAACATATTTTGGGATAGATTTGGGAGTTTTAAAAAGCATTCCTAAATAGTTTCAATGTCTCTTTAAAAGTTTAAAAATGACGCAGTATTTTCTCTGATGCAACAAATATCCACCTTAATCATTCATATGCTCTGCAACATTGTTCTTTACCAAATGATCAAGCTGATTAACCTTGGGATATTGGTTTAATAAGTCTGTGAAATTCATTTGCACGGTGTGAAGGAGGAGGACTTGGATGGTTTTGGCCGCTGCGCCTCCTAAATCGAGAGTTGTAATGTGCATATGGACGGTTAAAAGTAATGGCGTTCATTCCACCGGGTTACACACAGGATCAGATATGTATTTACAGGTGGATTTACTATGTTTGACCAAAGACACTAAAAGCAGTAGTGTTTCATAATAACATGCAGTAATTTCCCCTGGGATTAATATAGTTGTCCGATTATGATTCAGACAGCTGCAAAAAAAAAACAAAAACAGGTGCAAGTTTTCTCTCATAAAGGGAACCTAATTCTGTTGTGTTTTATTTACTGTCTGCATACATTAGTATAAAACTATAATGGCCTGTTTTTTGTCTAGCTTACAAGAAATAGTATGAACAGGTGTAACGGGAGAGGACTGCAAAAATGATGCCTTAGGGTGAAAGCCAGTTACCAACTCTTAAACAGAAAGTGTGTGTGCGTGTGTGTGTGTGTGTGTGTGTGTGTGGACTTGTTTGTATAGAATACAAAGGTAGTTGGCTGCTTTCCTGCTTGTGAGACACAGCTTAAAGGAGACAGTCCTTCGTTGCACCTACATGGCAAGCGTAGTTTGTGGTTTAGAAAACAGGGGATTAAGCTTTAAGTGACCTACACAGTTTTATCAGAGGGCTTTCAAATTAAATGTGCATATTAATAATATGTGTGTATCCTGTTGGATTATGATCACACAGTACATGGCATTTAGAGTACACTGCTGGAAACATGCTATGATGAGTGTCTGGTAAAGAGCGGGTCAGATGACAGATCTATTTCGGGGTGTGTGTGTGTATTGTTTTTACAGAAATTACCCTTCTACCTTAGAGCTTGTCTGTGTCTATAAACTTTAACCAGAATGCAAGTATGCTCTAAGTATGTTTGTAATTTGCACATACAGTATATCAGGTTTCATTGTATTTTTAATCCTGTGCGTCTCATTAGTTTTTTGGTTTTTTTTGTTTGTTTTTTTGCAACACTTCCTTTTAGTTGCTTCTCTCACAGGAACACTGTCCAGGGGCTGCATCTCTTATCCTTCTATCTTATTGCCAGTTGTTTTTTGTTTTTTTTTGTAGCAATGCAGATTTATAGTGTAACCTGTTAATACACTCACTGAAATGTGTTTTGTGGAGGAGGATGAAATGTTCTGGCTTTAATAGATTACTGATAAGAACTGGTTAATCCACACTTGTTTTTGATGAGATCCTGTTAAAGCTCCTATTGAATTTATGTATTTATTTGTTTGTACATTATTATTAACGTTACTTTAATAGTCAGACAAACTTATCCACTGTTTATTCCTGAAAATCCTCTCTTCATTCATCCTTCTAAAAGACAAAGCACTATTATATTCCATTTAAGAGCTGCAAATTTCCATACTCTTTGAGAGAAAACAAAGACAGAACACCAGGAATCGACATTGCATTTGTTGTTTTCACTACTAGTCCATCTGGCCTTAGAGCAGTAACACAGTCCCACTCTTGTTGCATCTTGGGTAGCAGGTTGCGAAACTAGGATGAGATGCCATGTGGCCAAAAGCAGATGCTCTACAGTCAACATCTTGGCTTAGTTTGTAGACATGAAGAGGTCAAAACTGAGGCAACAATTAGAGTATAAAGAGCAACTTTGTTGACAGCAACAGCTATAACGCGGTCCTTTACCCTTCATGCTCTACTGTCTGATCTGTGGAGACAGTTCCAGCAGACATGTCATTCTCTGACGCATGTTAAGAAAATATATAGAAATATTTAATATAGCAATACTGTGGAAGGAATACAGCAGTTAGTTGACTAAAATGTCTCATTTTCTGATACCAAACAGTCTCGTACTTTTACTGTTGCATATTTTTATTGTATATTTTAAATTTTAAAATCAGGCTGGAAAATCAAATAACCAGAAAATGTAGATGTTTCTTTAGAACAAGCCCAGCTTCATTCAGTTTCTGTACTTAATTCAATGTATGGTGGTTGGTGGGCTGTAGCCAATCCAAGCTGTTTTGCCAGGCAGGGGGGAGGGGTTTAGCTCAGTGGTTCCCAAACTTTTTTGGCTCATGACCCCATTTTAATATCACAAATTTCAGGCGACCAAAGACATTCAAAACAGACTTTTTTTTCCTTTTTTTTTTTTTTGCTAAAATTAATTTGTTTTTGATCATGTAATAGTTTGCTGTACTATGCTGCAAGTAAACATTAATTTTAGACAAATGTAGTCTATATTATGTATATTATTATGGACAGAGGCAGAAAAGCCAGGTTCAGATTACTGCACAAAGTGAGAACTTTATTTTCCTTGGTCAGGATATGTACAGTCAGTCCAGCTTGGATTTACAGGCTGACAATTAATACCGAACAAATAATAACTAAACTGTGAATTATGAAAGAGCTGCAGCATCTGAAACTGACAACAATGAACATTATCGCAGTGCTTCAGGGTCAGCTTCAGACTTTTGTCACGTCTTTTATGTATTGAGATTGTCTCTCCCAACTCCATTTTTTTTTTTTTATTAGTGAGTTGTTTTTTTAATTTTATTTTTATTAATTTCTAGACATTTCAGGCGACCCCACAAGGGGTCCCAGCCCCAAGGTTGAAATCCCTGCCTTAGAACATGTTGCCTGTTCGTTGCAAAGATGACATACAGTATATATGACAGTCATGTTCACATTCTCCCCTGCAGACCCTTTAGAGCAGGGGTCACCAACCCGGGTCCTCGAGATCTACTATCCTGCATGTTTTAGACGTTTCCCTCTTCCAGGACATCTGGTGGTCGTTATCAGGCTTCTGCAGTGCTTCATGATAGGTTTATCATTTGAATCAGGTGTGTTGGAAGAGGGATCTATCTAAAACATGCAGGACAGTAGACTGGAGGACCAGGGCTGGTGACCCCTGCTTTAGAATGACCAGTTAACCTATCGAGGTGCATGTTTCTGGACTGTGGGAGGAAGGCAGAGTACCATGCATACATGGAGAAAACACATTGCTCTGCTGCCTATTATATATTTTATCATTACTGTTATATGTTTGTCATTATATTTGATTGTGATTGACAGAAGATTATTTTGCACCAGCTGCACCAAGCAAAGTGCCAGTTAATGCAGCGCTCTCAAGGAAAGCACCCAAAATTATCACACGAATCACTCTCAATGCCAATACTCAAGTCAATGTCAAGGCGTGATGATTAAATGTACTTTTTGATAAGATGGCGATGGAAGAAGAAATTGTCAGGTAATGCAAGAAAAATAGGAAGCGTTTGTCTGCATCAGAAGACTGGGTGAATGTAGGACATAGGTTTCATGGGGGAACTGAAATCATTGTTTTGAGGTGTCCAGCTTTTCCTGGTGCCAGTTCCCGTTGGCATAATAAGCAGATGTACATGATGTGACTTCGGTACTATTTCCAGTTAGACACGTGCAACCAGTCTTACTGGAAATAATAACAGCCCATTTAACTCCTCCTTTTCCCTTCCTTCCTCCTACTGTCTGCCTCCCTCTCTAATCTATTTCTTGTTCCAGCTCCACTTGTTTTCTCTATCTGTTCTTCTTCACAACAACAGATTCTACAAGCATCATTTTTGATGTATGAATAGATCCTCTGACTGGGAGAGGATTCCTGAAAGTCACATCCCAGAAAGTCACATCCCAGCAGCTCAAATGTGCTGTCCAAGAAAAGGTCTTATTGGCTTATCATGTGCTGAGAAGACCCATTCACATAATCCTTAAGCAGCTAGAATCCAGAACATCCATCCCTGTCAGCCATTGTTCTGTTCAGGAAAATGGATAGTCTGTGTGTTTGCCTGAAAGCACCGCACATACATATAAACGATGCTGCCTATCCATCCATGCTTTTATACATTATTGTTTGTCCCACACTTCTGTGCTGCAGATATCTGTCCATGTGTTTGTGTGTGTGTACATGTGTGTGTACATGTGTCACCAGAAAAAGAAAAATAGTTCTTTGAAACAAGGAAATATGTCTTTATTTAGATGGTGGTAAGGGGAAGAGAAGCTTAACATAGTTCTCTGTCATTCTTTTGTAAAAATTAACCGAAAGGGGACCGGGGCTATTGTTGTCAGTAATCCAACTATTTCCATTTCAAAAGCAGAGCTAAGTGGCTGTGATGGACACAAAAGCAGCCCATTACCTTTGTCATTCTGCGCCTGTCAGATCACAGGGCCGCGCTCGCCATGGGACGCCCATGTCAAGGGGCAAACTTCCCGTGGTACACTAGATAAACCTTAATTGGGAATTAGTACAGTCTGACAGAACTGACCAACAGTCAGAGTGAAAAATACACATTTTTGTGGTTTGTGTGTCTTTGTGTGCGGACGTGGGGGAGGGGAAGTTCCCCTGGCAGCCTGACCAGGGTCAGCATGTCGCACTGTTTCACTGGCTGAGTGTGCTGCCATATGCAAATGAGGTCTGTACCAGCCTTCAAACATTAGCATTAGTGAACATTTGCATAATATCAACTTTTGCTGGTGGAAAAGTAGGGCATGAGAGAGAAGAGGCAGAAAAAAAAAAATTTGGGTTTAAAAGCAAAGGGTGAAATTTTGGGGGAAAAAATAGGAGTATCGGGAGTCAGAGCAACCTTCAAAATACAGCCATACTGTTTTCTCTATAAAAATAATATAATGTCAATATGGTACCAGGGAGCACCAGTAGGGATATCTTTCAGTGTTAATGAGGCTAATACATGTTAAGTATGTTAGTGCTGACATGTTGAGCAGAACATGTCATGTTTTCACCATCAAGTGCAGACACATTGTTGTTAAAAGTGAAGCAAAATCCTATTACAGGTCTTTTACAGGTATCTGTGTGTAGACAGAGCCCTCAGTAGCACAACAGGCACGCACACAAATCATACTTTTTTTTTTGTCAGATCTGTTTGTGTGTTTTTGTTGTGTAGAACACAGATTTGTCTCCAATCAGCCTTTCACAAACCAAGCTATTCTCCAGAGATCAAAGAGCCCTACCTCTAACTAGCTTGCTTGTGGATCAGGTGTTGAGATTCCAGCACGCTTCTTTATCTGTGGATTGCTCTCTCTCTCTCTCTCTCCCTCTCTCTCTCTCTCTCTCTCTCTCTCTCTCTCTCTCTCTCTCTCTCTCTCTCTCTC